>VWYO01005810.1:0-63137 GCA_013400275.1 Rhadina sibilatrix | reverse complement strand
TGTGTGTGTGTGTGTTTGTGGGTCGAAATTGCTCCCCTACCATGCCATCACTTCCTTTGCCCTTGGGTTTCTCCTCCGCAGCCCGGACTCCCAACACCCCGGGTGTCCGTGGTGGGGAGCAGACATTTCCCCTGGTCCCAGCCCCGACACGGGCGCTGAGCAGCGCCCTCCCGCTGCCGCCCTGGGCGTGGGGCCCCNATGGGTGGCTGGTGCTGGCGGCGGGGCTGGGCCCCGCGGGCACATCGGGTCCCCCGCTTCTCACCGCAGCAACATCGGGGCTGGCCCCTTAGTCAAGAGGGAGAACGCTCTTCTCGGGCTGAGGGCACTGGAGCTCCCCGACACCTGCCTAAAACCCCTTTGTGCCCACCCACTTCCACTCCGTATCGCGCAGAGCAGAGCGAGCCAGTTTCAGCTGGGGTGATCCTGCTTCCAGCCGGCCGTCAGCAGGCGCAGGTACACCGGTGCCAGCGCGAACCCTGGAGGTTGGGGACTGCCCGAACTGCGTCTGGGGCTGCTGGAGTTGCTCTGCTGTGAAATGAGAATGACTTATACCGCTGCCAGTGGTCGGGCTGCACATTTTCCGTACTGGATATCTGCCTGTCACATGAATATAATGGAATAGAATTCCCGGCAAAGTAGAGTCGTTATGGCAATTTGAGTATATCTAGCATTTGTATCATCAATGAAATTTATTTTTAAAGTAGACACTGAATGAGGTTGCAAAGCATAGATATAGCAAGGCGTACGTTTTTAGGTTTAAGGCTTTGTTTCCAGGTTTGTGAGAATCTCAGTTGAGCTCAGAGAATTAAAATGCAAGTATTTTAGTGATCAGCGATATAGAATGAGAAAACAACGTGTTTGTTTTTTTTCCCACATCTGTAAAGTGTGTTCATGTTTGGATGATAAGTGAACTAGTAAATGTGAATCGGTGCTTTTTTGACAGAAAATGCAACAAAAGCTGAATTAATGTGCTCCTCACTTTAAAATATCAGTAGGTAGCCTGATTCTTTTTTCAAGATAATTTGTGTGGTTTTTATTAACTCTGCAGATCGGGATAAGGCATACTTGGTTTATTTTAAAGGCATCCCTCCAAAATACAGCTTTAAAGACTCTAGCTTTAAATGTGACAGATAATGCTTAATCAATATTGTAGTGTGTAGTTTACAAATTAGAGTACTATATTTATTACTAATACATTTATCAGTATGCATTGTTGTCTTCTAGCATTGTCCTAACCTAAAAAATTTATAATTGTCTTTGATAAAAAGAAAATAAACACTTCAGTTGGAAAGCCTGATGAGACAGGTACTTTGCAAATGAAGGTGTTTGGAAAGTGAAATCTGAGTTACAGCCCTGTCAGCAATTTAGTTTTTTTGTACTGATTATTTGTGTGAATAATCTCAGTATGAATGGTATGGTATCACTTCATCTACGTTCTTCTCATTCTGTAGCCTACTGTATTTTTATGCTTTCTCTGTCATTGCCATTTATTTTGATTAATATACCATTCATTTGTGTATTAGGGACAGGGAGGAAGTATGTTGACTCAATAGAAAAGAACCATATATATGTTTCTTCTGCTCTGCTCCTCAGATTTCCTCTTTTCCCCTATAATAATTTTTTATGCCACCACTCAGTTTCTTCTTTTGATTTTGACTTCTCTGCATTTCCTGTTCAAAGGAAAAGCTGTGTTTGAATTGTAAGAATATAAAAGAACTCCATTCTCTGCTGCTGCCCTTCCAGACTATGGGCAGCAGGAGGTGTGGTACAGCCGCATGGTCAGCAGCCTTTCACTCTTTGAAGGAATTACATTGCTTTGGGCAGCCAGAGCTCTTGTTCTGAATAGCATTGATCTCAGATATCATGAAACAAATAAATGTAAGCAGTAAAATACATCCAGAACTGAAAATGAGAAGAAAGCGGGGATTAAATAAGTATTTTAGAAAGCTTAGGTGGGATTAAAGGTATTTGTAGGCTCAAAACATAATGTGAACAGAAATTTCAAATGTTGGGTTTTGCTACTGATCTTCTATGTTAAGCCTTCTTTTGAGGCAAGATGATACTTTAAAGGCTTTTCTGATGGCCCTAAGAAATGTTTGTGTATAAGACACGTACACCTGTACAACACACACATTTTTTTGTATGTGTCCGCTTAGGAAAGTAGGTGGCCAAGCTGCCTTTATAAGGTTTAATTTTGTTGCTAAAATGTGGGGCATCTGGCAGCATTTTAATTTTCTTAGGGTTTCCATAATGTTCCCAATGGGGCTGACAGATGCAATAACTCTGGGAAACTTAAATCTTTCTGGTAGTGCAGTGTGCAGTGCGTGGGATACCTTTGGCATCTTACTCCAAAGTAAGTGTGCTCCTTGTGGGCAGCCACGAGCAACACTGTTATCAAATGCTGGTGTTGTCTTCAGAATAAGCTGCATAAATGCCTCTACTGCATTGTCTCTGTGTCTTTATTTTAGGGGTACCTTAGACATAACTTGTTTAAGAACACTTTCGTTTAAATGTCTTAAGCTGAATCTTTGGGGTGGAGTAGGATCACCAGCTGAAGAGCAGCAGGAGTGCCAGTTGATGTATGGTTTTGTATACTGTGGAAGTCAATAAAATTACAGGGCTTATATTTGCCTTGTTTTCATTGCATGTATTAAAAACCAGACTGTGCCATTCACATTTTTCCTCTTCTTAGTAGAAATAAAAAAAGCCTGATATCAGTAAATCATGCAAATTCTAATTCTGGAGATTGTCATGTGTCTGTATTGTGAATATATGTTAGCTCAAAAATCTATGCATTATTTTATATAATTCATTTTGCAGCTTTGTATAAAGGTTGTATATCTTTAAGGGAGAAAAAAAAAATACCTCTGTCATCCTATGCAAAAATGGCATTTATATGTACATGAAGGTGATCTTGAATGATATGGAAACTACATATTCGAGTTTGTGTTATCATTCACATAAGACAGGATATAATAGTGTTGAAAATGGCAACTAATAATCAAGATAAATTAATATATGTACTAATCCCAAGATACTTACTGCTACCCCTAGCAATCAAGACATTTGACTATTCCCAATGTTTTGTATATGTGATTTGGGAACTGTAGTACAGACTTATGCTCAGCCCCATCACATACTATATTGGAACATTTATTTCATTCATGCTGATTTTAAATGTTAGTTGCAAAAATACTTTGTTTTGTTGTCCTATCTGGTTCTGTGCTACAAGTACGTTTTTGGTGGCACTGTACAGAATAACTTCAGTAATTATAAATCCTAAAAGACACTTTTTTGCTGTGTGAAGAATGAAATAAATATAAAAAGTACTCAAATGTTAGGTTTGGAGTTTTTTATTTTATTTTTGTGCATCAATATGACTTGGATTATTTGAAAAAAAAGAAAGAAATTGTTGTCTGCAAAGTACTTTTTAACATATTTTTATTTCCAATGTTCAAGGTATTGTATATCCTTTCTGGTATTGTAATCTAAGCAACTTTCTTGAAGACTTCCACTCTTTTAACCTATGTGCTACTATAGTCCATTTATCTAATTTCAGCAGCTCATTTTTTTCACGAGGATTAAATGGGAGCTCTGATCTTTTCTTGTTTCCTTGGTTGCATATAGTATTTCTTTTATGGTTTCTTTTTCTCAGAGTACATGGAACAGAGAAGTTGTGGATCCCCAATCTCTGAAAGTGTTCAAGGCTGGGCTTGGTGGGGCTTTGAACAACCTGGTCTAATGAAAGATGTCCCTGCCCATAGCAGAGGGTTGGAACTAGATATTCTGTCAGGTCCGTTCAACCCAGACCATTCTATGGTATGACTTTAGCAACAGCAGATGGCTGGTAAACCATTCACTCTTGCCTTCTTAACAGAGAGCCTCTGGTAGGTATGTCAGTGAACAAACTTTCAGGCTTCTGTTTGTGATGGGGGGAAAGTGCTGGAGATATTTTTTCTCAACAGTTTGTTTTTTGGTTGGTTTCTGCTTTTTTGGTTTTGAGTGTTTTGTTTTTTTTTTTTCAGGAATCAATCTTGGCTTCTTTTCAGAAAAAGTTGGGAGATCATGTATGCAGTTATGAGAACAAAAGGCATAAAAGAGAGTGAAGACTGTGATTAGTATAAATTTTATTGCAAAGGCTTTTTGGTAGAGAACCATTATGAATATGAAATTGAATAAATGCGAAAAACCATACTGGAGGGATGAGATAATGTCAGAAAAAGTTGGTCTATGGTACCATTGTTAATTCAAGTTAAAATATTCTTGCTAATTCCCCTTAAAGTAACAACAGAAGTCAGTTTAAAATCCAGCAGATTACTTTAATGCAATTCCAAGATTGTACTGGACTTTTAATTTGGGTTTCTAGTATAATTTACATTCAGGTAATTTGGATTTTGGTTCTACCTCAAGTCAATTTTTTTTTCTGTTGTATGGAGGCAGGGACACTTCTAATTACTTTATTTCTTTAACTAGCATTCTGAGCTCTGGGAAATTATTTAGTCAGAGACAGTAAGAGAAATGCTCTGTCAGATCAGTTACTGATGTTCATTATATCACATCTGTTTTTGTAAGAACTGTTGCCAACAACATGATTTTGTGTGTGTGAACATTTCACCTCTGGATCCACAAAATGATCACTGTGAAAAAAAAAATTACAGTACTTTGAGATTAAAATCAAGAATAAAATGGGCTCAGTTATATAAATCTCCAGTCTTTCAGCTTCTCTAGGAAGTCATCAGTGCTCAGCAGTCTTAGGACTTGATCTGGCCTGAAAGGTGGTGCAGCGCAATAGAAGACAGAGGACTGTCTCCTGACTCTCATGCCAAGTGGAACAGACAGGGTCATTCTACATTGCTTCAGGCTGGTGTCCTGTAGAAGGAATGGACTGTCCTCATTCCATGGGATTTTCTCTTGAATCTTCTTGAGAACCAGTACGATGCTTTTGTGATGCCAAGACACTGTGGGTTCGCCTGCCCCGAAATTTAAGCAGTCTCAGAAATAGGAGGCTTTTGGACAGGACAGCATGTTTTGTTCAGGGAGCTGTAGCCTGGGTGTATGCAGGCACAGCTTCACTTCGCTGAGGTGCTTCTTCCTAGGCAGGAAGATGAGCTTGGAGTATATAAGGAAGGAGCCAAACTTGTCCTACAGTGTTGTCTGGAGTGCCCTTTGAAAGCAGTATATAGAATGCACCATCTCTTGAAGTGCAGGTGAGAGAAATACTGATGCCTGCTGCATAGATCCACAGAAAGAAGTGAGGTGATAGTTCAGCAGTATCAACAGTCAGGGCCAGGTGCTTGAGGATGATCCCCATCTCTTTTACTGAGCAAAGCTGAAGTACTTAACAACAATCATAATGATACCAAGTAATGCTAAGTCTGGGGTGGTGCTTGTTACAAAAATAAGTTAATAAATATTAAAGGATAAGCACGAGAAGGACTTACATCTGATATAGGTTCCAAATCCATTTTGAAATAAATTTGACAGTTCTTCCAAGCCATATGGCATTTCAGTGCTGGCTTTTGAAAGACTGTTTGTCATGACAGTCCTAAATTTGTTTTGGGATTTTTCAGACCCTGGATTTGATCTCTTGGAAGTCTAAATAGACAGGCAGAAATTTACCATGGATCTGACATTTTCTTTTCCTGGCAGTTAATGTCCTCGTCCTGTCAGCATTTGTTTATTACAAGGTACTGAAAATACAGATTTGTACAGCTGAGACCACGAATAAAAGTTTGACATCAGTTCCAGATAGGTAAACTTGCACCTCAGAACAATTATGTTTTTCTTCCCAAACTATCTTTCCTAGAGACTTGCCTAGATAGTTTTCAATTCTAAAACCTTTCGTATACCATAACTGTTTACTTCAATATATTTTTATTACAGGCTAAGGTATTTCACTTCTAGCTGTCTTGTGATCTTGTTTCAAAGTGGATCACAGTATAGAGCCATCAGAATTTGGTACTGAAGAGCCAATATGCCTTTTTGGAGTAGAAAATGTTTTCTCCCTCTATTTCAAAATTGGTTATTGACAAAACAATTCTTGTGGAAGATGGAAAGTTTTTAGATGTGAAAACTCAGAAAAATTGGGTGGGTTTTTTAATATTGCTTGTACTGAGATAGAAGGACCTGTTTCACTTTCTGGTGTACATATTTCTGAAACATTATCTGTTGCTTAGATATCTAAAAAAAACACTCTGGATTTTGAGCAACAATTCAGTTTAAAATAGTCAGTTGAGTTTTTTGTATGTTGTATTTGGTTACTTTTTCCTGGCCAGTGAAAGCAGCTGTGTTTAATGAGCCGGAACAAAAGTAGGTCAATAAAACGTACTTTATATGTACGTGATTAGCAGTCTTAAAACTATAAAACAAAATTCCCTTAGGGTTGGGAACAAGATCCATGTACAAAAGATGCTGCTTTAAAAAATATTTTTCATAAAATCAAGAGAATAAAATAATGCTGAAGAGTCATCTGAAGCCATATACAAATATTCATTATTATTTTAGGGTTTTGCTGGAAGTCTGTCTTCTTGAACCTATACTCAAGTCCATAAAGCCTCGATAAAGTTTCAAATTAGCTTCTGCTTTACAAGAGGCAGAGGTTTGAAAGCTAAGTAGTACCTAACAATTGTTTAAAATACTAAGAAGAATTTGAATAGAGCTAATTTTTAGGTTATTTCATTTTAATATTAGACAAGTATTATTCATGTCTGTGCCTGTGTACTCAGAGAACTGCTGCATGTGAGCAGTTACCCTGTATATTATTTGTTAATAACTAAAATGTAGAATTTGAAAGGTCATGCAGTTGAAAATAAGTTTCTCACCATGTTTCCACAAAATCTTGTCATATCTGTCAGTGAAATAACATGTTCGAGAACAAAATTTGGATTGGACTGTCAAATTTTTGTATTAATATAATTTAAATTCTCATATTTATTCTTTTATGATATATTTGTTCTTTATATTAGAAAGCATTGTTAGTATAATACAGTATTAAGAAAAAAAAATTGAATACCACATGATAACAAGGAAGGTGAATAATGCTTTTATGCTTGATTATGCTCCAATTGTAAAGTTGTAAAAGTACTGAATTTTCCCTCTGGGATTTCAGCATGCCCAAAATCTAAAAAAAATAGTCCTTTGTATAAATGTCTCCCAAACTATTAGGGAAGGGGGGAGTTGGTGTCATGGATTCATGGGAATGTTTGACATTAGAGAAAGACACTAGTTAGTGTTAGAAAGTTAGGGAGATTAGATTGGGGGTTAGGGTTGTTCCATATAAAAGTTAATATAAGCATATTCATTGTGAACCTGTCTGGAATGGGCTTTCCACTGGCGTGTACATAATGTTGGGAAGTAGTTAGCTTTTTCTAGTCCAAGATTTACAGAAGCACGGGAATGCTCCAGCAGTTCAGTATTCTAGAGGATTATAGAATCACAGAATAGTTTGTGTTGGAAGGGACCTCTAAAGGTCATCTGAGTCTGCAACGAGCAGGGCAGTCTTCAACTAGATCAGGTTGCCCAGAGCCCCACCTAACCAGATCCAGGAGTGGGACATCTGCCACCTGCATTGTGATGTACAATGCATATTCAATATATTTTACCGGCATTAGTTACCAGTTTTCACAATTGGAACAAGATTACTGTGTCAGGGAAATTATATTATGTGACTTTAATTAAGTGTAATATGTATACTCTTCTCACAGAATTTTAACTAGTATCCCCTTGTGTTGAACAAGACCAAATGTTTTAAAGCTTTGGGTATTTCTTCTGTTATCAATACCGATGTGAAAAAAAAAAAAAAGGTAGCTGTTTTCTAGGTATTTGTGTTTTACATACTTCTGTTTTATATTAATCACCATAACTGCCTTTTCCTTAGGTGTTGATCTCCAGGTCTGTACTTCTAAAATTCCAACATGCTGTACCAAAAAGATGGAAGAAAGGTATCAGACTGCTGCAAAGCAAGATATACAGCAAGTGCTTCAAACATCAAGTGCTACATTAAAATTTTTAATATCTCATAATGCAGCTGCTTTTCAAGGTAAAGCTTTCTGCTTTTTGTTTCCAAACTTGTTCATACTTTTCTTGATTTTCATCTTTGATTATTTAAAAGTTATCTATTAATTCTTAACTTCTCCCTATGCTTTTATGCTTTCAAATAAGGAGTATTAAATCATTCAGATGATTAGAAACTGCATTGCTTTTGGAATTTGTGGCTTTCAAAAATTATAAATGAGAAAAAGTAAGACATCATTCTAGTAGGATGCTTTGATTTTAATTGTAAACCTGTAACTTGACATTCCTCTTTAACTTCTTTAATTTGGGCTATACTAAAATGCAAAATTAATGCCTGGAGTGCTACAAAAGAGAGATTTTTGTTATACCACTGTTTCCATCCACTATATTCTTTGTCTTTTTCTAGTAGACATTCTTGGGTAGTTTGTTTTTAAGATTTTGAGGTTCTTTTTTAAGATCCAGTTTCGCAGACTTTTGAGTTTCTAAATTTAACTTAAAAAAATTGCAGGTTGTGCGATAGTTGTTTTAATAAACAACAGAAGGGTTACCTGATAAATGATAGTTATTTGGACTGGTGGTGGGGTTTCCATTTTGTGATTACTCTTCATATACTGTTGATTTAATTTTGATTTAATTAGGCATAAGTTAACGCAGAAATGTTTAAGAAGCTGAGAAGATGTGAAAATAGTAGAGATACGAGGTTGTATGTGATAGAGATATAGAGTTCACATATGTTTGGACAAAGCCCTAAAGTCTTGTCATTTGTCTGTTAATTTATTTATTAATTTATTGTCTGTAACTTATTAACCTTTATGACCACTTGATGGGAAGGGATAACGTGGTAACTTAATACAGGCATGGGAGGTCCTTCTGGCGACTCTTGTTTTTAACCTGTGATGCTGAAATAATTAGCAGAATGGGGTCCTAAAATGCAAAGTTGACTTTGGTGCCCTAAAGCCTCCTGTTCTTTTTAAATATAGGCTGTCTAATGCTAAAAACAAGCTAGAGTTGCGAGTTGCTCTCCACCTTTTGGGAGTTTTGCTATTTAGCCTGCCTAATGCAGCTGTCAAAGGGTGTTACAATCAGGGGATCATTGGTAAAATGTACAAAGAAATCTTTCCATCTCTCTTCTGCCTTTGTTCTTCCTTTCATCTTCTATTATCTTTTTCTTGGTATCAGAAGAGTTAACCTAGAGTTTTGTACATATTATAATATGCTAAATTTGGTCTGCTGTCTTTGGTCCGTCATCTGCATTTAAACAAATACTTTTCAAAGCATATACTTAAAAGCTAAATCTATTTTATATACCTTAAACACCTCACATATTTTTGATGTACATGCTTTAGTCTTTATTAGTTTTGTCTTTATTTTCTTTTTATGTAAAGAAATAAAACAGAGAGAATGTTGCATAAATTCTGGTATTATTTAGATTTAAAACCTTGTTTAATCTTGAAGTGTAATTTTTTGTGGAAAAACATGCTGTTGAGCATACCACTAATATTTGAACAATTGCAACCATTGCTAACTAAAATTAAAGCTAAATGATTTCAGATTCAGAATAATAAGATGCTGCTGATGTTTTTTCAGCTTGGAATTCTAGGAACATAATAAGACATTGTATCTGATCTGAATTCCGTTTCGATCCTGCTTTGAGCAGGACTTTGGGCTAGAGACCTCTTTCAGGTCTTTCCCAATCTGAATTGTAGTATGACAGTTGCCCATCTCACCACCAAATGTTTAGGCATTCCTTTTATGTTTAGATAAGGCTGGGCTGGGCAGCTACCAGTGTGATTATGTCTTCTGCTACTCTGGCAACTGGACAGACATCTCAGGAGTCATGTAGAAGTGTGAAGGGGATTGTTTGGATGTGTAGAGAAGGGAGCAGATGTCATGGATTTTGTCACTTCTGTCACCTGCCTCTTTGCAAAGTATGTTGAGGTTGGCCTTAAAGGGGTGGACTAGATCCCAGCTGAACAAATAGCTAATGTTTTGTCTCAGTTTCTCACATACTCAGTAGAGAGAAGTAGGGAGTTAAAATAAGTGATGTGTATCTGACTCTTGAGGTCTTCAGAGGTGTGTTTTCATTCAGCATTAAATACAGTCTAGAGATCCTGAGTCTTCAGAGTGTCTAACTACCAGGGACTTTATGGTGACCATATTGGTAAAATGAGGCAGCTGTCTACCTGTCTGTCTATTAACTTGTTATGTGTGTGCATGTGCATATGAGAGGAAATTCATCTGTATATGTTGACATATCTTTGTCACCTTCTAATGTGTGTGAAAATTCCTTGGTTCTGTATTATGGTAAGTGCTGCCTCCTGACAGTAACTATTGGCAATTTTCAAGTGTTGCAAGAATTCCAGATCTCTTAAGACATGTCAAGCGACATGGGGCAAGTTGCTCCACTTGTGTACTAGGTCCTACTGAGTACTGTTACAGTCTTTTTCTTTTGTTTTGGAGTGTTTCAGAAGGTGCGTTTTCTTTTTAGTTGTGAATCTATTTCTTTTTAATAGCTTTGAGGAGCGGTAAGGAAACAGAAGGATGGGTGACAATGAAGTTAAGTAAGATATTAATCCGGTAAGTAGGAGATACAGTATGGAGAGCAATAAATCATTTTTCCCTTGGGAAAGGTGACTAGAGGATTTAAACTGTATGATAATTTTGTTTCAAGACAGTCACTTTAATAGGATAACATTCTTGCACATTTCTGATTTTTAGAATTTCTTATCTTAATATTCGAGGAAGAGATTGTTGCTGCTGTACAGGGATTGCTATAACATCTCCATTCTAGTAACCATGAACCCAAATCCTTATTAAGCCTTATATTTACATGCTGTAGATGCCTCGCAGTATGTACACACTCATTTTGTACGGTTCTTAGATGGTACTCAAAGTTCATACTGACCTTTGTCTGTACCTGTAATCAAAATATTAACAAGTACCACCAGGATTACAGTGTAGTCACATTGCAGCGCCAGTTTTTGTGTAGAGAAAAAAAGAAATCCTACCATTTCTAAAATTTGGAGAGGAATTGAATAGACATCTAAGAATCTGGTGATCTGCAGTAGGAGTGCTATGCAACAGAATAGTAATGATCTTGTGTCATTTCACTATTTTTCCGCAAGAGAGCTCTTAATCCTTTAAAAAATGGCTATGTATGACATGGAACAAGATAACAGCTTGTCTGATTGAAAGGGAAATTCAGAGATAAGAACTTAGTTGTGGAGTCCAAAGCAAATGGACTTTTCTTTGTGTTACTGTATTTGGCAACTCTAGTACTGTAGCATAGTTTTTATAAATATGGAAGCATCAATCATTTCTGAATGGGGCTGCCTGTCACTGAAACAGTGGACTTGGCAAGTGTGTGCCTGTATGCAATAGGTAATAAACTGCACTCTTCAACAGAGCATTACCTGACACTTCCTACTATGTAGGAGAAATTTAATGCCTTTACCATGTAAGTTCTGAAGTATATTGAATCAGGCTTTCTTGATGCAGTTTCATGTTCTTCTGTGAAATTACTGCAACACAGTGGATCAATTTCCACTTTATCCCAGAGCAGAATTAAATGAAGTCAAATTGTTGCATCATATTGTTTGAGATCATAGTACAATTATGTCATTTAAATAGGATCAAGTTTTAGTCATAGCTAAAGTAAATTGTATGAACTAGAAAATGTGTTGAAATCATCTGAGCTGATTTCTCTGGTAAGCCATAAGAAATAATAGCATTACTGTTCATCTTTGTGAAATTAAATGTGCCCTGGCACTGATTCAGTTGCTTTCCATTTGTGAAGTTTTCTGAAGAATGATTTGAAGATAAGCTGCTATATCTCTCCTGGTTTCAAATGATATGTTGCCCTTCAGGTCATTTGCAATACGAACTGTTTTGATGTTCCAACATTTTCTTCTTTCTCATCCCCATAATCCTTTATATTTTAAATCTAAATACTGGCGAATTCCAACTCCTTTTAATTAAATGAAACTTTAGGATTCTATTAAAAGACAAAAATGTGGACAGGTTGAGAGACTCCATTTATCACTCTGTTATATTGAGGCATGAGGGTCTCAAAAATATCTGTGGTTCACCAGAGTTTTGTTCCTCTTTCTTGGCTGCTCTGCAGCCCTTCCCCACAGCTATGATCATGCTCCCCTCTGGACTGAGGAAGCAGGGAATTTTAATGACACAGAAGAATCATTATAGCCACTAATTGGTCTAAGGAACAAAGCTGTTATACAGACTTTATTAACTTCAGAAATCATCTATTCATATGGTATTTTGAGTCCGTTATAATAAAAAAGCAGGATAAACATTATGCTAATTATAACTTAGATTTGGATCCAGTATGTCTGTATATACATAAAACACAGCATTAAGGGACAGCTGCAAGTCCAGAAATCTGGAGATTTAAATTCATACCTAAAATTTCATTATTAATCCTGAGTTTTATTTCTGCATTGCAAGTAAGTCTTTTATCATTCCAAAGGGATTTGGTTCTGCTCTCTCTCATTCCTTAGATACTTTCTTGTCTATATGTGTGCTGTGCCTGTAGTCACTCCTGGGATGTATCTGTATCTATTTATGTATAGGGATTTACTGGGCTTCTGTAACAGTTTTCACCCCATCAATCTTTTTTTAAATTGTTCTTTTCAAGTGTGCACTTGTTCTCCTGGATTCTAGTCTCATCCTGTTCATTTACCATCAATTATTTCTCCTAGTTACAATAATGTCTTGAGTTACAGTTAAGCTGATGTCAGTGCGCTGTTCAGTCTTGTACTCAGTGAGTACTAAGTTTTTTTCCATATTTTTATTAGTACCCAGCTAACTACTGTTTTGGTTTATGTTCCATGGTGATCAGTATAGACATATGCTAATTTAGATTTTTTTTAATGCATTATGAAGTTCTTATGCATTTGAAAAAAGAAGTGAAGTACAAATTTAAAGCATCATTCCCTTGGGAGCAGTGGCCATAGAAAATTTGCATTTTCATGGATGCATGCTTCCTGCTTATTCTGAGAACTTTGGGAAGCTAATGGCTGACAAAATGCAGGAGTTTGAAAGACTGAACTCTAGCAGAGAAGGTAGTATAAAGCTGGTGGTTTTGAATGAATGTTTAGCAGTATTTCAAAGGTAGAATTGCCTGCAGCCTTTTAGATTTCCAAGATTTTCAAATACACATGGATGTTTTCACTTACTATTTTTAGTCTGTGTTAAGAAAAAGAAAAAAAAAGCCCAAAAACTTAGCAAGTCATGTCTTGTTGAAAGACAGAATTCAAAACAATCCTGACACAATGGAGACAAAGTGTGAAAAAATTGTTGTTCAATAGGAACAAATGCAAAGTGCTCCATTTAGCTGGGGAGGAACAGTGGAAGACATAATAGTATGGGAGATATCTTGCAATGGATTTGTTCTGTAGCAGAAGTTCTGTGAATAATGATCAAAAGATGACAAAAGTCAGCAGTTTCATGCTGTTGTCAGACAGGCAACTGTTTTAAGATTCTAACACAGAAAGACAGCAGAGATTTGTGAA
Source organism: Rhadina sibilatrix (assembly GCA_013400275.1). Taxonomy (NCBI): domain Eukaryota; kingdom Metazoa; phylum Chordata; class Aves; order Passeriformes; family Phylloscopidae; genus Rhadina; species Rhadina sibilatrix. Next base: position 49,593 of record VWYO01005810.1, on the reverse strand, counting down.
TTGAAACTTCTGTTTTGCATTGGTAAACTGGAGAACATTGTTCAGTTTTGGGTAGTGTACTTGAAAGACAAGGACCAATTTGAAAGAAGAGAGAAAAAAATATTCTCTGAAATCTACACAGAAATAAGTACAAATAAGAAAGTGCTTACCTGTACTCCTTTGTAGTAGGTAAAGCCCTAATGGTGTCATGCTGCACCAAAGAAAATATAGGTTCAATATTACCAAATATTTTCCAATGACAATATTAAAATGCTTTTGGATAAAACCTTTGGCGATTCTATGGCTTAGAAACAAGCTACACAAGAAAAGAGTTTCCAAGAATTATGTTGTAAATAAGATTAATTCTGCTTGCCGACCAGGTGTTGGACTGGAACTGCTCAACAGACTTTTCTTGGCCATAGGACAGGTTTAAAATGTGATTTACAAAGAAATGTGAAGTGATTTGAATGTTTTAACTAGTTTTAAGATTAAGCTATGGGCGTTATGCTCTAGCAAAAAGAGTTTGTTCATTAATCTCTCTCCAAGAAGATTACACAGTTCTTTACTATAACATAAAGGCATGGATTGCTTCAGTCATAAAGACTTGCAGAATGGGTTTAAATTTAGAATATTATATATCAGTATTAAAAGAACATGAATTTTTCGTAACTTAGTACTTTTTTTTCCCATTATTAGTCCTACAGTGGAACTATTGTGTATAGAAGTAATAGATCTGTCACTGTCACTTTAACAGATACTTATGCTATTGTGAACTACATATTCTACATGGGAAATTCAAAGAATTGTGCAATTATTACAGTACAGACAGTCTTATTTTTAAACTTCTGGGTTTTTTTCAAATTCCATCTCAGTGAACCTGACAAACTGCTTAGAAGTGGAATCATGTACTGCATTTCAAAGGCTTTGTGAGAGGTAAAACCAGTTTGATTTCCCAGCAGAAGTAAACCTAACATTATCAGTCTTACATGGAATTTTTAAAGATATGTATGTTTACATCCAGAGTGGATTAATCTGATTGTATTTTAAGTGATATTTTAAATTAGAAAACCATCATGTTGAAACAGCAAAAGGAATAGTGAGGGAGGGTGGAATTGCATCAAATTGGAATTAATCAAACATTAAGATACATTAATAAATAGTTTAGAAATTCAAGCAGACTTTTCCTGTAAAAAATTATACCTATACTTGAAGTGGATGAAGTATAGTAAAGAGAGAATTAAGCCAGGTAATATGCAAAAAAGGACTATACAATACACATAAACCTGGGAGGAGAATTTTGCCCCTGTGGAGACAAAAACCCAAGGTTATCGCTGAAGACCTCAGGACTTGCCAGATATCACTGGGAACCTACGGTTACCCAACTGAGCTGAGCCCAGTGTCACCACTGACTGTAATGACAGCTTGGACACTTAGCTAAATTTCATGCATTTAGATACCTGCACTGAGGTGTGTCTGAAGCTGTGCCCCAGTGAGTCTATTCTACACACCAAAGTAAGAACTTCAGAAGTTCCCTACTCTCTGAAACCTTACAGCCACCCTATCTGACAGTGGAAGTGTGTGAGTAAAGTTTGGGAACAAAAGCGGGTTATTGAGCAGTAAGCTCACATTTCAGTTTCCAGTCTGACCAGCAGCTTGGAGGTGATTGCTTCTATCCTGATGCAGATGAAAGCTGGCTTACTGCTTCGAGCTTCCCTCCTGCTGGAGAGGTAGAAATGTGCAAGAAGGTTCTGTAAACATATTGTCAAATCTATTGCTCGCACTTCTGCTTATCTTGTGGCAATTTACTTACATGCAAAATAAGAATTGAATACCTTCTTTTCTTTCTGTGCGTCTTAAATTAAGCAGAAAGATATATGTGTCATGCAATGAAGTAGGTGACAGTGATTTTAACTGTGGTAATGAAACAAACTTAGTAATATAAAGCATGTCATGAGCAAGTCGCTGTACTTTGATACTTAAAAGAGCTACTGATACAAGTAATAACCATTTTTAATAAAGCTACAAATTTCATCTTGCATTAAGGGTTTGAACTTAGGTCTGTGTAAACTAGAGGAATACCATGACAGAGGTCTGTTGATCCTCGAGTTCTGCAAGAGAACATTTTGTATTCACTATTTCAGTGCATTTGAAGTGTGTATGTATTGCAGGTCACAATACAGCATGCTACAGATCTGCTGTGGATCAGCTGCATAGCCATTCAGTACTTTTACAGTAGCCATTTATGTAGGGGTTTTTGATTGTGTCTAAAATACAGCAGAATTTACTGAGGAGAGTTGGCTGTTTTCTGGGTTATTTATTTTGCAGTTTGTAACTCTTCCCGGTTCCAGCTGTCTTCATCTGTATAACTACTTAATATCCACTGTGATAGAAGCAAAGTGAAAAATTAGCCCTGTAGTTTGGTGGTTAGGGTACTTGTGTGCCACAAAGCAAGAGTACTGCTCCAGTGAGTATTTTTAATTTTTAATTATTTGTGTAATTTATAAATATAGTCTGCACTTGAAGGCCTGAATCACTTTAGAACAAGTGTTTTTCAAGAAATGTAGGAGCTCTGGGCTGGATATACTTCCAGTGTCCAGATCTCGTCTATTTTATTGCCCTTTTCAGTGAAGGTTCTAAGGTTTCAGACTTTAAAAAAAAGGAATTATTTTCTGATTGGGAGACAATTAACTTATTTATTTTAAGAACTAAGAGATATGTATCTAAATTCCAGTGGACATTCTCCTCCACTGCTACCACTGTGATAGCCATGGGCTAGCTGTTTGTGGAAATAAACTTGTGCAAAGTATAACCAAGATGTTCTGCTGGGCCAGGCTTGCTATATGGCTGAGAATATTTCTTTCAAATCAAGTCAAAGTGTTCTTTTTAAACTGAAGTGTACCAATCTTTGTTCCCTACTTGTGTAAAACACATTATGGATATGTTAATATATTTATTTATTGTTAGGCATCTGAAAATAATTAAATATTTGAAGTATTCCTTGTTCTTCATGTTGTGCCTATGAAGTCTTTTGAGTTTTGTAAGATGGGAAAATGTAATTATAATTTACAAGGTTTGTAGATGTGCAGAAAAAGACTAGAAATTTGAACTTCTAAAATGGCTTTCCTTTGTATTTCTGTTGCGTTATAAGTTTCAAACTGAAATAGTTTGCAAGCTAATTTTCTTTGTTTTGCATAAAACAATTTTACTGTCATGTTATTTTAAACAAATTGCTGGTAATGTAAAATGCCTGATTATCACAATGAGTACTTTTTTCGCTCCAAATATGTTACTTAAAAGTTGAAAGCCAGAATCCCTATAAGGAAAGTAAGGCCTAGTTCAACCATATTAAAATTCTGTGTACATTTTAATTTGATTTTGGTTGTGTGACCATGTTATACTGAAGCTATTACCTGGCTCAGTGGTCCCACAGACAATTTCCCTTTCTCATTCCAATTTTGTTGTAAATGATTGTCAGCATTGTACAGGAAACTGTAAATTCAATTTTGATCAGTCCCATGAGAGACTTGATTCTTCATGACTTACTCTTGTTGTTTTGAAAATAAATGGAAATAGCCATCTCATTTAAGAGTTTCCTTCATAGTAGAGGATTAAAATCTGTACTTTGTTTTATGCAAGGTCTTATTTTATTATTTTATTAGTTAGAAGCTAATATTTAAGGAAATTTCATAGTGATTACTCCCATGGGAAAGATTTAGTTCTTCATTTAATATTTCCATTTTATATTTAATGGCTTATTAAGCTGCTTTTCCCCCCTTTCTTTTACACCTGGGGATCATAAACCTGCTGTTTTCTTTCAAAGACAATGTTTTTTAAGTACTTACTGTAATTTAGGATTTAACCTCCACTCACTGCACTTAGTCCTTACTGTGAGGTAGATGAATAACCCCTTTGGTTTAAAGAACTTAAATTTTGCTTCCTCTTTTGGTGCTGTTACTGTGGTACAAACTAGCCCAGAACATGGAAGATGAAATAGTGAGAAGGGTGCCATGAAGAGAAGAAAAAGTAACTGCCTAAGAACAAAATGGTTTAATGACATAGTTCAGTGTGACCCTCCCAGAGGCAAAGGTGTTAACAGTAAGTCATTGAGATGAGATTCAGGGCTTGATTCAGGTGCACAACAGGCAGCTATCTAGTGCTGTTTTAGCTGTCATAGGGTGTCCTTTCTGTCTTCCAGGCCTTACACTACAGCAAGGTGTCCCACAGATACCCTGCAGAACCGTGAGAAAAGAAAATGACACTGTATACTGGGCAAAATATTCAAGTTCACTCTTCCAGAGTGTAGAAGTCAACAATGCAGTGTCTACATGTGTGGCAGGGGCATTTAGTCCCAGCATCTTCAAAGGAAATGAGATCAAATACGTCTGTTTTAAATGGAGTCAATTCCAATGACTACTCCTTTATTCTTACATGAACTGTATATAAGATATAGGTATATTCTGAAAGTAAGGGACTAAGTAATTTTGAAGTCCTAGACAGTGTCACTGCTACGGAAGAGTCACTGCAGCCTAGGGAAAGAAGATTTAAAAAATTGCAATTGAAATTGCCACTTTTCAGGAACATCCCAGTTTTTGAGTTAAGATGCAGAGCAGACAAGGTAGCAGGGTGAAAAAAAATCATGATCATAGGTTTGTTATTGCTTTTAACTATAGATTTCCTTCACTAGCTGAAATAGTTCTTTGATGCTTGGCTTTCCTCTCTGCAGTTGCTACGGTTCCTTATACAACTGGAACAGAAAAACACTGTCAGAAAGATTTGATAGGATGCACAAAGGTGCAAGCTTTTTGCATATTTTCTTAAAACTCAGCACCTCTTATAAAAACAATTAAGAACACTTACACTAGTGAAGAAAAATAATTAAAAATATCCATGTCAATTAAAGATCTTCAGAAAATACCTGAGCATTAGCTTATGTCAGGGCACTCATCACAGGAGTGGACTAAAGAAACCAAATAAAAAAAATCTGAGTGAATAAATCCTAAAAAGCCGATCTTTAGACAAATAATAAGAGAAGTATAAAAATAAGACATTAAGCAGAAAGAAGAGAAAAAGGGAAAATAAGTGTATCTTTTTAATTTCTTCATTTCTCTAGAAGTTTACAATTTCAGTTCCCTCACCTGCCCAGCATATAACTAAATCCAACAGTCCTTTCTTGAGAAGATCACAACCTAAAATGATGGTAAGTATCAGAGAGGAAGGTGAAAATCAAAGGCAGTATTAAGGATTAATCACCTGCTTTTTGCAGAGAATCCAGAAAGTTTTTTTTCTGCTTCTTAAATGAGGACACTACTCTCCTTATGTAACCTAAAGAAAAAAAGTTTGGATTTTATTTAGAAGACTATAACTCCCCTCTTCTCTTCGTTATCTAGCTTTAAATTTCAGTGGAACACAGTACAGCTAGAAGCTGCAGCTGTAGTAGAAGGAGCAGTGCCCTAACTTGGCTCATTTCCATCAAAGTAACTTCTGTGATACTGAAAGAAGTCCAGCCTTGGCATCTTCTCACTGTTCATGTTGAAAATTCAGAACAAGTGATAGTTTTTAACTTACTACACCTGAAAATGTAAAACCTCATACAGTATGAGAGCAGCATTGCGGCGTTTTCCTGAAAATTCTGAAGATCAAGAAAGCTTTATTTAATGTTCTAGGAAAATGAAGCAAGAAAAATATTCTGAAGAGAGCATGTCAGGTTTAATTCAAAGTTTGTTTCTCAAAAAAAACCTTCTAACTTCCTTCTGTTCATAATATAGGAAAAGGTGGTATTGATTGATTACTCTTGACTCAAAGCTTTAGAGCATGGACAAATTCTGGGGAAAAAAAAATGCTGGTTTGTTCTACAGCTCTATTTTCATAATTTCTTTTTTTCCTTTACTATTTAACCTTCAGAAGCTGACACTACCTATCCTATTTAATATGAGCATGCAGTGTCAATAGCATTCTTTTGCTGTCCCTTGGGGTCCTCATTGACAGAGTAAATACTTGGCATGTGAATCTGGTGAGCTACTAAGTAAATCTGCAGTGGTGAATGCATCTTCTAGGCAGAGTGGTCTCTGGCCATGAGCAGGTACTCAGCTAGTTAAGATGCCATTCAAATATCCAGGCATAAGCAGTATCTGGGCCAGTGCTTCCCATGGGCCAGATGGACCCAGGTAAGAAATAAGCCATACATTTTAATGGTCAAGGTGATCAGCCACTGGAACAGACTGTTTGGGAATGATAGAGTATCAACCCCATCTCAAGTTCTTGAGTTCAGATTTATCATCCATCAGCTTTTGAAGATGCACTGCAATCAAATGCCAGCCACTGCCTTGTTTTGTAAAGAGCTATTTTGCAAGCTCAAAGTGTGTTAAAACAGCCAGATCTACAGTCCTATTCCAGTCTTAAAAATGGTGAGTGTGAATATGGGAAAATATTCATCATAGTACTGACTGGCACTGGAATGATTCTTTGAAAGATGCATAGTGCCAATTTATTCAGAAAACTAAATGCAGCCTACTCCACACACTTCTCCCCATGTTTCTTCCTCATGCAGAAATTTAAGGGAAGAGCACTAAGTTACTCAGTCTCTCCAAGGACCTCTGCAACTAAGTGGGATTCAGTATTGTATGTGTATCACAATTTTTTTTTTTATTTTCTTATTCAAAAGTCTAAATATTACATCAAGTGTTTATGGTTGATTTGGATACTCTTTGCATGCTTTATAAATTTTTAAGGACCTTAGGATCTCTTGAGTTTTTGTATCCTAAATGAATACTTTCTGGATGTGTTGGGTTAGGAATATCAAGTCACATTACCTATTTAGGTGCTGAAGTCACTTATTTATTTTCAAAATCAAAGACTTGTAACCACTGACATTATTGCTCTGTGCAGTCAGTTTTTGTATAGTTATTCATTAAGACTTTTTAAAAAAACAGATAATGGCCAAAATTTCTTCCTTTTATTTCCCACTCTTCTCCATGATTCATGCTGTCTAACTGAATTTGTCTCAGGCTTTTAAGAAAGTAGTAAAACCTGAGATCCATTGATAGGACTTTAAACTCTCAAGTTTTACAACAAACCAGGACTTTAAAGATTTTGTCACAGCTTTTATTACTTGATCACACACAGATGGAGAAAGGTTGTGTGTGACAACTGCTTTATTTTTTACAAAACTGAGATACTTTGAGCACCTTGACATCTTATAACCCTGCTGTTTTGCCATGAAGAAACAATTTCTGCCTGTTCCTGTCCTGTGTCATCTTCCCTTTACCAAATGAAATTTTTAGCAGTATGAAGGGAAAGAATGACATTGGAAGCAAGCTTCCAATGATTTATTATTAATTGCTAAATGACTCTTTACCTTATGTAAGTAATATTTTGCCTCTATTCCTTAGCGGGCTAAAGCTTAACATGCCTTATTAAGTGAAACAAGGCTGTTTTTACTGTGATTCTCTAGTGAATATTATTTTGAGGAGTTGTTTGGGTTTACTTTCAACTATCTTTTTGGATTCATGACTCTGTTACTATAGTAAGTATATAGGAATGAGAATATTCCTAGCTGAAGGAAGTAAACAAATGGTAAGAAGAAAAAAATAGTACTTGTATAAATCATCATTAAAATTCTATTTTTACTGGATTTTATTATATAAAATAAGCAGAAGTTTGTAGATAATTTCTCTTATGGTCTTTATTGAGTGGATAAACTTTCAACCATTTTTTTTAACTTAAAAAAAATTATTATCCTTACCTAGAAATCCTAGTCTTATCTGCGTAATGAGGTCACCAGAGTTATAAGAACCAGTATAGAAGAACATAGCTGACTTTAGATGTAAGAAAATTAATCTAAAGAGAAATTTTTTGTACTCCATGCTGTCTCAAATAAGTTATTCTTCAGGATTTTTTCTTTCAAAGAGTCTTTTCTGTTGTCCACTCCCAGATTTATTCCAACACCAGTATCTAGTTGCCCTTTGAACATCAAGGCCCATTCTAATCTACTTGTAGTTAGTACCCTAGTGAAGTTATGCCTCATGTGACCTCTGAGCAATGCATTAAGTGAAAGCATTTTTACTTGTGATTCATGGTTTTTTCTTGTCACTTTGATGAGTTTTCAAAAATTAGATATAGCAGCTGCTCCAAGTATTTACTTTGTGAGAGCACAATAGCTGGAATCTTTCCTAATGCTTTAATTATGCTACTTTTTCTGCAAAACTTTGTGTTTGTTTCCCTCTCTTTTCTATTCAGGGAAGGAGAAGGTGTCTACCTAGAAATGGACAGTAGGGGGACTTGGACTCTGTTCTCTTTTATATTTATATATTTTGTTTTAAACAGCCAGTGTTTAAAACCACAAACCATAGAGTGCTTCAAACACTGACAAAACATACTTTTTCTGTGTCTCCATAGCAGGGCCTAAAACCCTAGGTCTTTCTGCCTTTGTCTCTCAGTTTTTGATGATAATGCTAGAGATAGATTTCTGCTTGCCCTCCTTCCCACCCTGAGAATTTTACATCCCAGGGCAGAGGGCAGCTGGCTGATCTTTCACAGGACTAGTGAGAGGTACTTGCTTCCCCACGGCTTGTTAATCCCAAGGAGAAAGAAACCCAGATTTAAAGAAAATAATTTGAGATTTGGAAAAATGTTCGGGTTGTTGTTTGGTGTTTTAAATCAATATTTATGTATGTGCACTTTAATAATCTAGGTGCTTTTCCTCTGAGTGATGTGTGCAAAGAGTTAATCCACTTTTCTTGGATTTTAATACGTCTTAAAACAGTCAATGCAATGTGTTAGATATTTTAACAACATGGGCATCCAGATCTATTCTCTTGCTGTTTTTTTTTTCTGTCTGCACAGATACTGTATTCTTCCTTGTCTGAGGAGGCCACAGGCAACTGGCTTGGCTAAGGACAAAGCCAGGGCCTAAAATACAGAGGAGCTTGAATAATGAACTAAAAGGTGATTGAAAGGCTTGCTGTGAAGCTGGAGGGAGAAATGTGTTCTTCAGGGACAATTTTAAACTTTATTCCCAAATATTCTGCTAGGAAACTAGCATATCTAACTTGGTGAATACTGCAGTATGTGTACAGATCTTTTGTTTTAGTAATTTTCCTTTGTGTCTATGGATAAGTTGTGGAGTTGTGGTTTTTTTGTGGTTGTGTGTTGTTTTTTTTGTTTGTTTTTTGTTTGTTTGTTTTGTTTTTGTTTTGTTTTGGGGGGAGGGGGCTTTTGTTTTTTTTTTTTTTTCCCTTTAGAAGAGATTGTGGTCTGTCTGTATGATGTTTGGACCTATTTCACGGAATTAATCTATTGCAAAAATAAACCCCAATATTTTGCCAAGGAAACACAGGAGGTAGTCACTCTCATGTTAGAATCCCTAATAATGCCTTTGATAGATATACACTAAATTCCTCAGCAGAATAAATGTGGAGAAACAAAAACATCTTCAGTCATAGATAACAATTCATAGCCAGCTCATAGAGCAGGAAGGTTCCTGGTTCTTCTTTATATCAAATTTTAGCTTACATGCATCATTCTCTTGCTCATCCATGTACTTTTCCTGTCTGATTTATCTGATGCTCATAACTTTATCTATTTCTAGTTTGGTTAGTTAGTACTTTCATTTGAGATTAAAATCAGTAATACTAAAAAAAACAAGCTCTTCTGTTCCCGTGTATTAAACAAATTAAGTTTGGTTGTTTGGTTGTTTGTTTGTTTTTTAAATTTGGTTTCCTAAGCACAAACATTAATGCTCTATTCAGTGACCTGAAGCCTCTTACCTGGCTTCAGGGGTTCTTCCGAGAAGCACAGGTCTCCTGTGAATCCTGTGCTACATCTTCCTATCACAGATAGTCTGGGGCTCCTTATGTTGTACTGTATGGGTTCTCAAGCTGCTTTTGTATGGTTGTATGGTTATTCAAGTTCTTTTTAAGGAGACTGTATTTATATTAGCATTGTCAGCAGTTGAACTGCTGGACAACAGCATTTTTAACACTGCTGTTTAGGAATTAGCTGAATGCAATGAGACTGGGAGAATAAGCTGTTTTTTACTCAGGAGGCATGAAAACTTGAGTATATGTATATATATATATATATATATACACACATATAGTTTACTGGGATGCATGCAGAAATCTGGCTTTCCACAGAAGAACAAGGTACATGATAGAGTTGCATCCTCTTAGGGTCTTTACTGAAGTTACACAGTTGTTTTGCAGTGTGAAGCTTTCAGCAGCCCCATAGTGACTAGAAAGTATCTTGATTCCTCCAAAGAGAGAATTGATGTCAGCAGTAGAATTACACAGATAGGCTAATGTCTAGTCATCTGTTTTTTGAAATTTAACTTTTTCCGTTTCAGATTTTGTTGCTCATTAAGATATCTAGGAGCCAGATTCAAATCCTGTTGGGGGAATGTTGGACAATGCTTTGATGTGGATAAAGGTTGAAACATTCATTTTGTTTGATACACCATATGTAGAGATACAATCACATGCTCGCTCTTTTCAGTGGAAGCTGGGGCTGTTGCTGAGGAGCTAGCTCAGGAGTGACCTTACTGTTCTCTTCAACTGTTTGGGAGGAGATTGTAGCAAGATGGGGATCAGCCTTTTCTCCCAGACAACCAGCAACTGGACAAGAGGAAATGGCCTCAAGCTGTTCCTGGGCAGATTCAGGTTGAACATCAAGAGGAGTTCATCAGGAGGAATTTCTGGACGGATTGTTAAATGTCAGAATGGACTGCCCAGGGACTTAGTGGAGTCACCATCCCTGGAGGTGTTCAAGAAATGACTAGACTAGACTGTGGTCTAGTTGACAAAGTCGTGTTCAGTCAGAAGTTGGACTCAATGACTTCAGAGGTCTTTTCTAATGGAATCTGTGATTCTTTCAATGTTTAGTGTTAAAGTCACAGAAACTCAAAATAACTTGATAACATGTACTGTTTTTGTAATTAGACACCATTTGTTTCATGGTTTAGATTCTTCTGATGGTAGTACTTATGGTTAGGGCATCCTTTCCCAAAAAGACTTATAAGTCAAAAGAAACACCGTTTTCTGTTTCTCTTTCTTTCAAGAGCATTGTCTCTGAAACCCTTTAAAAAAATAGAGCTCTTGTTTTAGTATGAGTATTTCAGTCAAAACTGACTTGATCAAACATAACAGATGACGGAGATTTTAACTGCACTTTCAAAAGACAGCTTTGTTGATAATGTGAAACTTAAGCAATTAGTTTGCTTTCCAGACTTCTCAGCTGTTATTCACAAGGAAAGTATTGTGAGAAATTCTACTCTTGCTTTGACCCTTTCCTTCACACTTACAAATACATGAAAGTGGAAACCAATGTTCTCTGTTCTTTGTAAGTTTTTCACTTAAAGCTCTCTTAAGAATAACCATGAAGGATTGCATATAATGGTTTATAAATATAGTTACTCTAATACTTCTCTTTCAAGAAGAATAAAGAAAAGCATTGTGGTTGCATTTGCTTCAAAAGTTAAAGTTCTTTCTATTGAATGTCTGCAGTATCATTCTGAAGGAAAGTAGTTTTAAAAAACGTTTTATAGCTAAAGAGTTTTCCATACTGTATCTCAGAACCTACAAGCACAGTAATTCATCAATTTTCAATTTTTGTTGTCTTTTCTTGTACAGTAAAAGTGAGAAGTTTTGCAACATACACTAATGTGTTCAGGTTATATCCCTTTTTTCTTTTTTACAGTTCTTAAAGAAACGATAGGTGTTTTTCCCACCCTCCCATCCATACACTGAATATGTGAAGACCTTGAAGTCGAGAATTTGTATTTTTCATTTGAGAGGTGGCAAGTGAAAAGCACAACCCATTGAGATTAGTTTCATAGCATGGTGATTTGGCATTGAATTACTCAAAACAGCTGAGTGGTGGAGTCACTGAGATAATTAGTTCATCTGTTGAGGATCTGCTGAAAGACTTTGCCAAGACACAGCATCTGAATTTGCCATTGAAAGGTACCTATTTCTTACTGTTGTTCACTCATACTTGGTGATTATAAGTTTTAGAAATTCTGCTGAAAATTCTGTCCTAAATTAAGCAGTTTAGCCCTCAGTGAAGGCTGTGGAAAGGACACTGAGGTGCACCAGTCATGACTCCTGGATGTATCTTTCTCAAAGTGGAGTGCATTTGAGCAGCTTTATTAAATTCACAAAGACACCAAAACCCATCTTCTTTCCACATAATTTGGACAACTAAGTTAGAAGCCTAGCCTTCCTGAGTTCTGTAGTCAACAGTGAGAGAAAGGTATTTGCAGAGAAAGATTAGCCTACTTTCTTCATTTCCCACCCCAGTGCCTCAGTTGCTCCCTGAAGTTAGATAACATCAACTGAGGTATCAAATCATGTCAATTTCAGTAGGAATTGGGTCACCATTATGAATCTGAGTATTAAAAAACACATTCATTGTGCTATTTAAGTTATTTTGTTTTCTAACATCTATGTTCAAGCTCCTTGTGCAAATAGAGTTAAGATTCAGTTAAGAATCTGCTTCTCTCTGTTGGATTGGTGGAGCACTGTAATCCTGATTTCCTTATTTAACATAGGTTCCTGAATTAAAGTCAATATGAGTTTTCAAAGCATGGCTTTTATTTTCATGTTCCATGCTTGTATACCTCCTTACCTTTTAAGTATCTGTGGTACTGGAAGGATAAAATTTATTCCAAGGCTTGTGAAACAGCTGTGTATTGGAGATCACTTCATTTTCATTGATTTGTATTAGAAACATTTATGCCAAAAAATAGTATTCTGTTCAAACAGAATGGGATACCTTTTTCCGGCAATTTCTCATTTTAGTGCCACTTTTCATCATGGGTATTTCTAAAGCTCTTTCTTATTTTTCTCTTTATTTATTTTTAGCATCTATATGAACTTTAAGTTATTAATTTTCCTTCCTTGCTGACTTTTTGATGGTATGTGCTGTCCTCTGCTCTTTGTAGCTACCCAACCACTTTTGTGGCTTCTTAGTGAAGTACAGTGGGAAGCTTAACACTGGATAATTTTTCCTGCTGTATTATGTTTAAGTTGGATACTTTCCCTGACCTGCTTCGTGGAGCAGCTGCACAAACAGTTGTGTGTCTGTCTGGTACTGCAGCCGGAGACTTGTGAAACCGTAGCCTAAGTCATGGTGCTTTTGAGCTACCTCCAGTGCTTGTAATTAAAAAGCAGCTATGATTACATGTCTGCCATAACTTCTGTTTTTGTAGTCTTTCTTATTAGAGTAGTTACTTGCACTCATGCCAATGTAGTTATTAACCCCATCTGTTTTACTGTAAATCAAATGGGCTACTTTAAGTTCGGGGAAGGGAAGCAGTAGGGCAGTCTTGTAACTTCCAGTGCTTTGTATATATAACTAATGCTAAAATGTGTTATTTAATTAAAAGGTTGACGTAGTTTGTCTGTAGTATAGTATAACTCCTATTGATTATTTATAATCAAGTAGATGCATCAGAACTGTATTCTACTTCATACAGATTTTTTTTTTCAATTTTTTTGCATGGGTTCTGTACAGTGCAGACTAAAAAATATAGTAGTATTTACTTAATACACAAACTTCTCTCTTGACAATTGACAGAAACAATTCTAGTATAAAATGGGACAACTACACGAATTAAATCTATGAGTCAGAGAAAAATTTCTAAATTGAACTCTGAAATTCAGCAGAACTTAATCTGGGAATAAATGTTAAGGTGCATTGAAGTTACAGCGATAGAAGTAGTAAATAATACTTAATTTAAAATATTTCTTCTATCCTGTAAAGTTGCATCCATCTGAAGAAAATACAGTTTTGAAGTTTAGCATCTTTCTCAGCTAAAAGCAGAGATGTGGTTTATCCAAAATATTCATATTTAAGGTGATCATAATTCAGAAGACAGTTATGAATCAAAAGAAGAAGGAATGTATTTCCTTACTCTTGTATCTGACCAGCAAAATCTTGGAAGTGGGAATTAATTTATAAGTAATACTTATATAGAAATTAACTCAAGTACCGTCAATTCTTTCTCTTTTTTTACATTTTTTTTCTCAAGTCTTTCCCGTCCAACTCCTGCTTTACATATTTTCTGGGGACTTTTGGACAGAACAAGCTTGGAACTGATCCATGTTAAGTATATTGACTTTTTGAGTTACGATCTGAAAGAGTTATTGTATTTTCATTTTATCATTGAATATGTTGTTCTTAGGTGGGACTACCTCTCAGCAGATTCGTAATACTCCTTAGTCATGTGGCACTCTGCTAGGTTTTAGTGTAATTATTTTCAAAAGATTGTGTTTCCTATCAATGAAGAGTATGAAATATGTCTTTTTTTTCTGGAGAGCAAGTATTGCAAAAATGTAGTGTAGAGATTTTAGAAGTGAAGGAGAAAAGAGGCAAATGTTTGTTTTAACTGGGGTCACCAACATTCTTTTTGGTCTAGATGTGGCAGGTCTTCTGGAAGTCTTGTCCTAACAAAGCCACTGCTGCTTGCAGATGCACCAGCAATTTGCAAATAAAGTGTAGCAAAGGAATAAAATGGGGAAATGAGCAAGCTTTTGAACAAAAGGAAGCTTAATTCATCTAGAAAGTGTAGGGGTAGACTGTGTGGGAGAGGTGGAACTCACACTCGCTCACATATGGTCTCAGAGATGGGACATCACGCCACGACCATGCCTTCAGCAACTAGTTACTCTTACTCAGGGTGACAATACTAAGATCTTGGGCTTATATTCATATTTCCAAGCTTTAATTTGAACTGCATCTATGCTGATAAATAGCACATTGCCTGAGAGGAAGATTGAAACTACTATTCATTTGTGTTGCCCAAGCATTAGTGTTTTCTCATATAGTGTTTGGCTTGTGCCATGTTGTGCTTGTTAAATTGTTCATCACAGAGACAAATCCCTGAATGCCATTTGGATGAGACTGTGGTACGTTTTGGCTGTATTTATCTTGCGTGGACCTCACACATTATTATCATGACACATTATGTTCTGACGTATGCTGTGGAAAGGTGCTGCAACTGACTGTGACACGCATTCAGACGCTTTTGAACTGATATGAAATAGGAAATGAGAATTAGGTGCTGATGGCATAAGGTTCACCAGCTACTTGGTGGGCCAAACCAAGTGCTTCAAAGGTGGTACAGACCACTTGAGGCTGACCTGATCTCCAGGATGTCCCCCTTATTGGTACAGAGTCTGAAGTGGCTTTGGTTTTCATTTAGACACTCAACCCCAATTTACTATGAGGTCATCTCTGAGTTTTTTATATCTGAACATGCTGAGCTTTATGAAGAGCTTGCAAAGTATATAAAAAGTGGGAGATTGAGTTATACTGATACATTTTTCATGTCTATCATGTATAAGAGCTTTCTGGCTCTCTATAGAGGTCTGTACTTGAGGTATCAGCTGAAGAGGAAAAAGTATCTCGCCATGAATATAATTTTCTTAGAATTGCTTATATGCTGTGGCAATGAGTATGATAGGTAGAGCGCATGACACATTCCTTTTTTCCTACTGTGTTTTGTGGCTGACATATTTTAAAGTATTCCTTAAATATTTTTTGCGTTAGGTCAGAACAATCTGCTATCTTGCAGTTACTGCATGCTTTTCTTTTCCACTTAATTACCATCATACCTGAACAGATGCATTCTGTTGTATACATCTGTTAAAGTTCTTTTTTCCCTAGTCAGTTAGCTGACTTTTAGTAATGCACATTATAAATATGGAATCCAGAATACTAACCTTATTTGTCCTTGTAGTGTGCAAATTCACTCACACTGCAGAAAATGATTTTAGAGCTATCCTTCAAATCACAAATTATTCCTATAATAGTTAAATATATATACAGAATCTCATCTTGTTGTTTTAAGATTTTGTGGATTAAAATACATATCTAGCAAATGAATGAACATAAGAAAAAAGCAACATTAAAAAATACTATGTGATGGATTAAATGTAGTAAGCTTATTTCCATTTTCTGTTGTTATACCTACAGGTGTTAATTCAGTTATAGTTTTAATGTACAGGTTCTGGACTGTGAATTGGAAAGGACAGATGTGCTTAAATGAGGTCAAGCCTGCAAGACTAAGGTATTCCTTTTGTGTCTACTACTGTTTCTGCAGAAATCCAGATCTCTTAAGACATATGACCCTATTTCTTGTGTCAGCTTGGCTGTTTTGCTCCACTGCAGTATTAATGCATAATTCTGTGGTGTGTGGTTGGTTTGTACTTTCTGATTACCAGGGGTAAATCTGGGAGAATCACCATCACTCTCACTAGCTGTGTGTGGAAAAAAAGTATATTATTCTTCCACAGATCTGTTCATATAATTCCTTACTTGTAGTTTTTGACAGTTGAAGCCCTGTCCATACTGTGAAAAAATATCTTGCTAATATGTATCAGTAGATCATCTAATCAAACATTATATTTTTACATCTATATTGAGTTTAATAAGTAAAATTTAGCTAAAACTATTTTTCCAGAGAGGTGTTTAATTTTATTCTAAAGCTGTAAGGAGGAAGATATGGAGCCATTGTTTTCTTTGATAATTTGATACAATAGGTAATCACACTGCAAGTGAACATCTTTTCTGTTAAAGAGCCCTTTAATATCCAGCATTTTCTCTATATGAATGCAATTATATAATTCTCAATAATTGTTTCACTCAGCTAATCAACCCGCTAAGTACTTTACAGTAAAACATTTTACCTAATTGTGAAATAGTTTCACTGATGGAAATTATGTATCAATTATGTATACAAATCACCATGGCACTGTATATGGAGGCTAAATTTTCTCCATACTTCTTCTGCATTCTTAATAATACATATTTGTATTGGGATTTCTCGTGAACCTGCCCATGATATTTGTTACCGTATCTTGCACTGCAGCTTTTCCTTCCATGATTAGCCAAGTGTGATGAGGGGTGACTGCCACTTCTTTCTCCACAGTGTCATCTGTGGTGGTGTTGTCCTGAAGACTTAAAGCTTTCACCTGCTGCTCAGTGGAGCTTTTGGAGAACTTGTAAGGAGCATACAGATAATGTTACTCTACTCTGATCCTGAAAATACACAAAGTAGTGCTGACACTAATAAAAAGTTAAAGATGAAAAGTTGAAACTCAACCCAGCTAAGTTACATGCAAATAAAATTATCATAAGTCCAATAAACTGGTGGGTTGGTTTTTTTTTTTTCCTATAACCAAGAAGCATTAAGCCCCTAAAAACACAGAGTATCTGAGGGTTTAGGAAAGACTTGGTTGTAAGCCTTGTGCATTCAGGGTGAATACAAGATGGAATGACAGAATGATAATCCTTTCACTGCTAATCAGAGCAGCATTTCCCATCGTCCCTTCCTGACATGAGAAATGAAGTGTTGTTGCAATCTAGCCATTTTCTTCCAGTACCAAGAGAATTAAGAGAATTTCTCAGGATTTTTCCCAGCATTTCCAATACCTTGGAAAAAGAATTAGCAGAAAAACAGGCCATATTCTTTATTTTCTTAGTGTATGTGAGGAAAGAGGAAGGCCTCCATGTCCCACATCAGGTAAAGAGAAGAGCACAGAGCATCTTCAAGATTTCTTAGACTGAAAATATGTGACAACAAATTCTGGCACCTCTGGTGTATAAAAGAAATTTTGGTGTTCATATTCCTGGAAAGTTCAGCAAAGGTGTTAGCTGAGAGGTAAAGAAACATTATTGGGTTTTTACTTTTCCTGTGAGGAGTATGCAGACGAGGGAGAAATCAAGCTGTAGGCAAAGAATTTCAAAATATGGATGAATATGGAATGCAAGGAAAGGCTACCCTACTGAGAGGCTACAGAGGCAGTTGAACAACTTTTAGATAGAAGCCCGGTCCTGTGGTATGTATTAGGGTTCAAGTCTGTAGGCAAAGCAAGCTTAGACTACTGCAGGCTTAAATCGCTTAGAGTTCTGTGTGGATGTGTCCTTCTACTCAGAATCATTTCTCTGAGTGACGTCGCTTGTTAGGTTAAACACAGTGGCCTTACTTGTTCAGTCCAGGGAGAGAAGTAGAATGGGCACTTAGGGCTATGGGAACAGGACTATTCCATGTTCTAAGGTTGGAATAATCAAGCAGGATGTTAGAGACTTCTCAAAATGACGTGAGAATAGATGTTTGTGATGAATGACAGTGGGTGACAGAAATTGCAAATAAGAAATAGCTGGATTTCATAGGTAGTTAAGCAGGAGTTATGGGAGAAATGGCTGAATGTCACAGGTAATGGGAAGGGGGCATGCAGATCATTAGAGCAGCAGTCTTGCCAAGCTGGCAGTACATACCAGTCGCAACTACTTGGTAATCATATCACATATTCTGAATTTCAGTACGAATGTGGCAAAATAGGCACCAAAGGGGAAAAGTTACAGATGGGTTGTGTGAGAGGAGATTGGGTGGAGACAAGGAGACCCAAGAGTGGTGAAAAGGAAAGCACAGGAATGACAGAAGGGATAAGGTGCTGTTCAAGCTGTATGATGGATGGCAGCCAAGAGCTGCCAGGTCAGGCACCTGTCAGGTCACAACAGACAGGGCAGGACAGTAGACTAAACCCCTTGTCCTGACCATACCATAGCTCAAACTTCTATGTCATGGAGGATTGAATCAGGGAAGCATCCTGTGTTTAATCCTTATTTTTCACATATCTTTTTGTGTTTGTCTACAGTGTTTGCAGTCTGTTTGTTGATAATTTACTTCAGTGTTCAAATTTAGCACACTGAATTCTGATGTATTCAATAACTGAAAGATAACTGCCTTTGTGAACAATTATGGCATCTATTGGTCTTGCATGGTAATGCCAAAACCATTTGTTTTTAGATCCGTATTACAAGTTTTTCTCCAAAGAATGTATTCTATCTGCATCTGATATATTCATCTAATTCCCATTCATTTGCACTTTGTTTTATTGAAATGAAAGTGTGGCTTTTGCCCTTAACTATTGCTCATCTTCCTTTTAACAGTGTGAATAAAAGGCACTTATTCATACATCATAATAAATTAAGAAGCCTTTCTTTTGTAGGGGCATATTAATGTCTTCTATTTATTAATTTACAAAGCTATTCTAAATCCTTTGGGAAAATATGATCTTTTATTTTCATTACAGTCTTGCTAGATCCCTTTATCTTCTGACAGTTTAAATCTCTAAGGAGAATGTTGTATAAACAGAGTCATACTTGCCTTTTAAACATTCTCATGGTCATTTCCTTCTGGAGATTTTGATATTCTGTATTTGTTTGTCATATGCAAGATGATTTAGAAACAATTTGGATCATAAGCTAATTGGTATCTCTGGTAAGACAGTTGTTTGGGGGTTTTTTTAAGCCTGTATGTGGGTTTTTAAAACTTATTCTAAATTTTTAGATTATTTATAATAACCTAAATGTTTGTACCCTAGGAGTCCTATTAACACACACACACAAAAAGAGTTAATAATACCTTAAATTGTGTGTGTATGTGTTTTCCTGTGCATAACTGGAGAGAATTCCTGAAGTATTTGTAACCATAGACTATTTATCTTTACAAAGGTTAATGAACACTAGTTAACAAGTTAAAAAAATGGCATTTGGCATCTCTTTATTTCTTCTGAAATACTGCATATGTTAAAAGGGACTGTGGTTTGGCTGTTGATGGAGATTCAGTTCATTTCTCATTTAACAGAAATCTCAGAGAATAGCTAATAATTATTGAAGCCATTCAGGAGGGAAGGATAATCAAATGTTACGCAGAACATATGTGTATGTATGTATGTGCAAGAAGGTCTTACTTAGACTTGGGTACACATATATCCTGTCTGTGTGTATTTTGTTGACTTTGCACAGTGTTGGCAGTTGATGAAGTTTTCTTACTGTCATACACACAAATCCAACTCTTTACCTTAGATCTTGCCTTTAGATAGACCTGCTGGTATTTCAGCAGATTGCTATTTTTGGTTCTGTTCAGCCTATAATGATTGAAACAAGTATGTGTTAGCACAAAATTTTATCGCTTGGGGATCATGTCAGTTGTTTTCACAGAGGACTAATCAAACCATTTTCAAATTCTTCATTATATATATTTTTAAAACAGTTTAAAAACATTTTTTCTTGAGATGGTAGTCCAGTTTACATAATCAAAGAAAGCAGTACTTGAACTGATGGAAAAGTGGCAATTGGAACTTAACTTGTTACCTCAAAATTCATTGAAGTTTTTCCTGTCTTTTTATAGCTTAATAGGCATTAGAAAAGATACTGTGCATGTTCCTATATATAACAGAAGATAGAACTGGTGCTGCATGTTAATAAAAATGTGTTCAATGAGGTGTGATAAGTTATATTTATTAAAATATTTTCCAGTTTCTGTGAAAATTAATCTAGACTGAGAAGATATCTGAAACTCATGATAGTGTGACCAAATAGCTTTTAAGATGAGAGAGAAGTAGTGTAGCTTTCCAGAAGACTTTGCAGAGAAATGAGAAAAGTGTGAAGGTGGCAGATTGTAGCTGTAAATAATATGAAATTTGATAAAAAATATGAGGATTTTCAGGTGTTGAATCAGAATAAAGGAGAACCTTGTTTTCCTTTTAATCAAGATTTTGGTGAGTTACATGGAAATCAGTCCAGAACTCCAAACTGTTGTTGATGTCTCTGTTCACACTGGTCTTCTGTTGGAAATCCACTGCAGTAGTTTTTCATGATGTACAGGATACTCCTGTTCCATAAAGCTGGCTGCTATTACCAGTCAATGAAAGTGTGTGATCAAGTACTAATACGTATTCTAGAACTGCATAGGATATAATGTGAGAAACAGTTTTCCATACCTTTGTACTGACTCAAACACCGTGATTTTTCTGGATGTCTACATCTGAAAGTCTGTTAATATAAAAGATGGAGAAAACATTGAAATTTCAAATGTCTTGGGTTTCAGAGTATAAAATACCATTTTATTTATAGATTGATTTGTGATTTCAACCTTCTGGTTTGAAAAGAAGTTAATCTGTTCTTTGAATATGGGAGCATAGATTATAGATGCCCTGAGGGAATTCTTTAAGGACAACTCATGAAACCAGCCTTGCATCAAATAGTTTAGGGAGTTATCAGTGCAATACAAAACTCCTCCAAGAAACAAAAACTTCACATCAAAGTGTAAAGAGAATCCTGGATATTTTCATAGAAATGCTTAATAATATGCTACTACAGTGAGTAGCATATAGCACTGTGCTTCAACATTTTAATATGTTATTGCTTCCCTAGATGCTTGGATTTTGGTTTGTTTCTTTTTGTTGGTTTTAATTTTTTTTTTTTTAGTTATGGTGTTTTTACAAATAAATAGAAGAATATATGTTCTTGAATTGTTGTAAAGTTGTATATAATTGTGTGAAGGATTCATATAAAAACATGTTGTCTGCACTTTCATTATATATTTTTATTGCAAAACAGAATATAGTAAGTGAAGAGCCCCATTAGTTTGTTACTTGGACAGGATTATTTATTCTAAAGTGATAGCTCAGTTTCATCAGCAGAGCTTTATGGGAAGGGTCACATGCCAGATATTATTGACCTTACACATCTTGGTGAGCTGAGCAATATCCTTTAAAGCTCATAAAATTCTTCTCTTGGCAAAACAGCAGAGTCTAATTATTCTATTCAGCCTCTACACCACAAGAGAGGGGAGCATTAAAATGAAGGTTTGGGGTCTTTTTCCCCCTCTGTAAAAAAAGCAGTTTCCAGAGCATAAAGTGTAGGGGCTCTCTATCAACATCTTTGTGTGAGTGTCTTAGAATGGAAAAACATCACCAAATGTGCAAAAAAAGGAAAGAAAGATAGAAGTGTTCCCTTTTTTTGAGTACATTAGATTGTCCACAGCCCTTTCACTTAGGTTAAAAGAAAAGAAATGAACCGGCCATGCTGTTACAAAATTAAATGAAATCAAGTTGCCATTTATTTTACTCTGGGAGGAAGTATTAATACTTTGCTGTAAGTTTCACGCTTGTGAGAACTATGCTGAAAAGCAAATTTCATTTTATTTCAAGTATTCATTTTATTTCAAGTATTACATTTATTTCAAGATTACATTTGCCATATGCTAATTGGGAAAGTACAATGTAATTTAAGATTAAACTATGTTTAAAACAGGAGGTAATAAGGTAAATATTTATGATTTTAAAATTTATGTAGTTTTCAAAGGATAATTTTAGGAATTTAGAATTAAACTTTTCCTTTTTAAAGTTGCTGTATTTGCCAAGGAATCATTTCATGAATTCACATGGAAGTCAATCCTGTGTACACTTACCAAAATTTACACTTCCTAATGGTTTTGCTAAAGATTTTAAAACTAGAACATGGTACTGATAGTTCATGTTGAAAAGATGTTTTTGATTTGCAAGCATTGTGTGGCATGTTTGCAAAGAACATCCTATATTAATATATTTTTTTAACAGATGTACTTTGAAATACACTTAAAAACATTCAAAGGATTGTTGTGGTGAATGATATAATCTCTTGCATTTATATGCTAATTTGCAGTGTTGTAGGTGCTCATAACTGTTAAGCCAGGTATTATTTTGAATTAACAAAATGCTGTCTGGTAAAAGAATCTGTCAAAGCATGACTTCTTTTTATTATGTCCCAGGCCAGTACATGCTTATTAATGGGAAAAAAGCTAAGATGGCACATTAGAACACATTTGGATTGCCAGTCTCAAGCTTTGATGTATTTGTCTTTATTTTCTTATATATTATTCACTAAAGGAATTATTTTTCGTGCTGCTTATTATACTCTGTATATGGCCTATGAATAATTTTCTTGGGTAAGAGTACACATGTACTTTTTTCTCTTAGTGGTCAGAAATGGCCTGTTTCCTTTCAGTATATTTTTGTTACTGTATTTAAGGTTAGCCTTATGTTTTCAGCTGTATATTTCTCTGAAATGAGAATTTGAAACTATACTGCACTGTCTCCAAATAAAAAATGACCAGTTACCACAGCTGACAAATTTTTATGTCTTCATGTGTTAAAAACTGTGATTTTCTTTGAAGATTAAGAATTTGAATATCAAGGTTTCTTACTTTCTAGAGCACAGGGAGTTAATGCTACAGTGCTTCTTCCCTGAAAAAAAATTGAGGTTTTGTACACTGCTACAGCCATCACTAGTGACATTTTAGGACTTAATCACTTTAATTTGGAATTTCAGAATCTGATTTTTGGTTGTGGAGAGTTGTGGCAAATAGTTGTGGCAACTAGACACACTTATTATAAGAATTTTGACTAAGGCACAGAAGCTCCACAGAAGATTGGAACTCCAAAAGAATTTTGTGTTCAGCGTTTTCCAGCATTTACTGAAGATAAGTTGTGTCTTGCAGGTTGAACAGCAGCAGAGCTTATCTAGCCAGTCTTACTAAAAGATTAAATCAATATTTAAAAATTACTGTACAGCTCAGAGGTTTACACCTAGCCCCGTTTGTGTGGGTTTTATTATTTTATCCCTTTTTCTGACCCAGAGATGGGGCTCCTGAGATGCATTTTAAAGACTTTTATTCCATTTTCAGTCTCATGTGAAAGGTGAGATGTTACAGATGTTACAATTCACACCATCAAAATGAGATACCAAACTGTTTCCTAATTACAATACATTATAAGTGTTTTTTGGCCTATTAGCTTTTGCCACACAATGCTGTTAATGCTTTTAAGCCAATCTAAAAATACCCCTCATGGGTCCTACTACAATACATCTTTCATAGTTCTGTTTCTCTAAAATATCTAGTCTATTTAGAAGGTCATCATTTTAAACTTGTTTCTAGTTCCATTTCTCTCTCAACAATGTCTGTCCTATTCCATGGCCTGTCTAAGTCAGCATATTTTCTCTCAAAATGTGCATACAGATGCATACTTTGTGGGCTTTCTGTCAGGCTTTGAAAGTTCTCTACAAATCCATTTCCCACACGTGGTGTCTTAAGTCACTTACTACCATTCCTGTGAATCACCTTTCCAAAGTCAGGGACCTAACTTTCAAATATTTCCTGGTCTAAGTTAAAGATGTTAAAGCATTTTCTCTGCATTCATCAACACTGTATGTTTATTAATGGCTTTCCACTTGTCACTATTAACCTGTGGAAGGTTCAAGCTCCAGCTAATAACTTCAAGTCTGTGAAAATACAAGCTGTGCTTTTACTAATTAATCAGTAACAGAGTATCCAGGCAAATGCCTGTGTTCTGGAATTGACCATTCCTATGATTGACAACTATGTCAAAACATAATTGCTTGTTAGTCATCCAGCATAGTATCTGTGTATACTGTTGCAGTTACTATGGTTCAAGAACACCTACAGCTGGAAGCCAGCATGCTGGTTCAGAGTAGATGTGGGCCATTCGTTCTAAATTGTCTTCCATGACAAAGTACACAGCCACGTTTAATTCGTTAGTAGAGATGATGCTTACAGGGTCACAGTATCTGTAGTCTTGAAGTTCTCAAAATTATGGTTTTGCCTCTTCGATCAATCTATTCATAGTCTGCTTTTAATAAAACACTATTATACCAGCACATAATAATTAGAATTCTTGGAAAGTTTAGCTACTAATGTTGGCCTTTGGGGATTGTTGGTTTCTTTTTTTTATTTAACCACAAAAGGTTTGAAGCTGTGTTTTAATATTGTGCTGAAGTGAGCTTTCTTTTTGCCTGTGATATCTAAAGCAAAGAGCTTTTATGTGGGATTTTTAGCAGAAGCTGCATCTGATTAGGAATTGTGTTAATGCGAATTTAAGATTACGTTTTTTCTTTTTTGCCTTTGCTCTCTTGACTCGCTGTGGGAGAAATTGAGTGCAATGATGAAATGCTCTAGTTCTAATCTTCCCAGTAAGAATCAAATGATCAAGCTGCTACCAAGCAACATGTTGGTCAATTGAGTAAGTCTCCTAGACTTTACAAAAGAATGTGCTGAGCAAATGTGAAGGTTTCACAAAGCCATTTAATAGCAAACTGCTTGCAGAGTAGTTCATTACTGTTTGAAGGAATCACTGCTGAAGTATAGGAGTCATATGCTTTGTATTTCATAAAGGCTTTTAAAACAATCCTCAATCCAAAGGTGAGCCTGACGTTGTTCAGAAAAGATTAGGGAAATAGCATGTGATAAACCATAGCTCAGAATTTCAGTAATTTCAGTGGAATCCTACAATAAAAGTGATTAAGTCTTAAACTTAGTCCTAATGAAAAAGTAGCTCATTACCAGTGGCACTACTTCATATCTGCTTCAGAAGTGAAGAACCAGTTATGGCTGAGAAAAGTAAGGGAACAATCAGCTTGTTTTTTCTGGTAAGTTCTTGGAAGCCTGGTATATTCTATTTATTTAGTTAACATATATTTAAATATTAAACTATTTATAGTGATCTAATTATTTGTCAGTACGGAGTGATGACTTAGGTGATTCTTGAGGCTGTTAAGAGGGTAGGATCTGTGTAATGGTAAAGTTACCCTGCAGATTGTGCCAAAGAGCTGGAAAAAACTTGGATCACACTGAGAGTGAGGAAGAAGAATCATGAGAAGTCCTTTGGTTTTCTGTCGCCTCTATAGTGTGTATAAAAAGAAAGCAAGTAGCAGCTGTTGTGAGTCTTCTAAAGGTTAGCATGTATAGGATCTGTAATGTTTTCTTCTGTGCATATTCTCTTCTCCATTGAAGTTAGCTGAAGCACTGGACATGGCGCAAGTAGGATAAAGTTACACATTTTATTTATAGTTAAAGATGTGAGCTCTGAATGAGAGAAAAGGATGGAACTGAAAGTATTTGCACTTACGTAAGGGAATGTTGACAGATTCTCCAGGTATATAATAGCAAGAACATATACTTTAGGTCTTCTTAAAAATGATGACGTATTTTTATAGCCTGTAAGGTTTCAGTAATGTGGCTTTTCTGTTTATTAGCTTCTTTATAACATACTTGTGGGTATATAAATATTGCATAATTGTAGCATCCCGATACTTTATCAGAACTCACCTGTTTTAATATTTCAGTATCATTCACAATTAATGTTGAAGCATAATACTCAGCAAATGCAGTCTAGCCGACTAGAATAATGGTAACCAAATAGGATGAAGTTGGTAAAGCTATATTTATACTTATAAATTGACCTTGATTATTTCACTTAAAAAAAGTGACAAGGAGGTTTTCGAAAGATTATTTTAGTAAGACATGTTCACGCTGTCAAAACCAACTCTGCTGATAAAGCAAATAAAATTTTGCCAGTGTTAAAAAAAATAAAATTTCTTTTGAAACTTAAAAGGAGATTTGAAGGAAAAAAAATATGAATAAATCAATTTAATCGGGTACTGTGACCTAGTCCTTAAATACCTGTCAATACTATATGCAGAAGAGGTGATGACTTAAAATGTCTTGCTTGTTTTCTTTGTACTCAAGATACTGAAACGATGTGATACTGTCATCTGCGCAGAGTAATCTCTACCAGATTGATCTGTTGTCTTATTTCTGTATGTCTGACAGTGTTTGAAGCAGAGGTTTCTGTCACTGTTAAACACTGCAGAAAAAACATGGAACTTGTCAGGAGAGACTGTCAGGTACCTGAATTATATGTTTTACATCTTAGCCTTGAACCCTCAGTTTATTTGTCAGCTTTGTGGTTAATATCAAAATTTGGACACAGCCAATATAAGATATATGTGATTCCTTGTATTGTCAGTTGAAGTTCTGGAATTGATGTTTGAGGTTGCCTGTTTGTATATATTTCATCAAAACATGTTTATTCTTGCATATGCACATAAAATCTCCCATAGGTTACCAATATTAAATGCAACTTCTAAGAGATTACTTCTGAAGTTATTTTGTTGCACTTTGCTTATTGTGGTGGTTTTTTGGTTGGTTCGTTGGGTTTTTTTCTATTTGTTTTGGTGGTATTTTTTTCCCTGTCCTGTGGTCTTCTTGCAAAGAATCATTTCTCTCCGTCTTTGTTTAAAACAATTTAAAGGGGAACGCTCAAAAATGAGTTCTCCCCCTTTGTTTTAAGCAATCCTTTTCTACCAATAAGGAGAAACAAAATACGAGTAGATATAATCAAACAAATAACAATTTGCTAACAAGTGAAACCGCACTAGGAAAAAAAAAAACAAAACCAGAAAATAATCCCTAGATACGAAATTCCTAAATCTCACAGTCTGCCCGAGGAGAGAGAGCCTCCCAAAATGGCGGAAATACCCTTTCCAAGATGGCCTCCACCACGGGCAGCTGTGTGTGGGGCATGGAAAATGGCATCAGACCCTTCCCCACCCGCCGATGGTGACCTTTGCAGGTGGCTGTGCTCTCGGGGAGACAAAGGGAAAGGATGGCAGCAAACCCGCTTGGGAACACGGGAGGTTATGGAGGAGTTCAAGTGGCAGATGAGAGGTGCCGGCGTGTGTGGGGTCAGTGCTGCTGCCTGCTGCCTCCTCCTGCCGCCCGCCAGACTCTGCCAGAGCCGGGGCTGCTGCGCTTGTGCCGGGTCTGTGGGCGCCAAGGCAGGGTGAGCTGGCCCCAGGGACTGGCTGGAATCGATAACATTTTGGGTTACACACACAGAGTCGTGACCTGGAAGATGCGTAGTTTCGGTTCGTGTTAAGGCATCATTCATAGAATTTTTAGGAAATGCCTAATTTTTATTGCAATCTTATGCCAAACTACAGCAGAAAACAAGCATTAGAAAACCTAAATACAGGCAGACATCTGTCTGTTTTTGAGAGCATTGAGATACAGTTCCTTTGAACAGTGTATAAGCATTCAGATATATGGAAAGGATTTTGGAAACATTTTGATATTACTAAAGGATCTATTAATCTAAAGACTGTATACAGGGAGCTTTTAAAATCCAGTGGTAATCTGATGTTGATAACTTCAATATACTTGGCATCAAATTTCACCTAGTAATTTTTGCATTGATATGGGGGTTTTAGATATTTACCATATCTTCTAAAGAGATTTCCATTCTTGAATGAAAAGATTCAAATTATAAAGGACTTGTAGTATATTTTAGGTACATTACATCAGTAATTAATGTCCTCAGCTCTGGAAAAGGTGTACCTTATTTCTCTTACTGTGTAGCCTAGTGGGAGCTTTACTTCACTCAGTCTTGTTTTCAGTCACTTACTCTCAGACATCTTACCCATGCAGGTTGGGGCAAGATATTTCCTGTGGCGTGCCTTTGCCTGGAAAATTTTTGCAGGTCCTTTTGAAGATTCTGTACTTTTAGCACCATTTTCAGGGGTTTGACATTCATTACATGTGTATATACATGAAAAAATAAACTGTTGTTACTCCGGTGGTAATGAATGTGCTTGGTCTGTAGTGAGTTACCGTGACAACTTACTGCAAACGTCCTTGACACTTGTATCTGAGGATTTCAGGAGGCATAGCAGTCTCTATTCATGTGCAGCTAAAGCTGTAAAAATACGGAAAACCCTATGGAAATGTGTTATTCATTATCATGTCATTTATTGAATTGACTTCTTAATTTGGGTGAAATTCTTAAATCTCCTGCTATAAAGTGTAGATTATAGAATTGATTTGATGTTGTTGTTGTTTTCTAAATGGTTTCTAGATTTTATGCATTCTTCTCAAAAAGATGGCACGGGATTTTATGTGGGTGCATATATGGTTTATGTGTGGGTGCATCAATTCTGACATGATACGATCCCAAGGACTGAGTTATCCTTTATAAATGTACTGTCATAAAAGTAATTTGAACTCAGCTCTCTGTATGCCAATATTTCTAGGTCCCTCGGTATCAGATTATTTAAAGATATTGCATTACCTGTCTTTTATTCCTTTGAACTCTGCATTTGGCAGCTATATTTCATCTCTGCAAATGTCTGCATGTTACTGAAAGATCCAGATTTAACTGATTGGCCTCACCACACCATTATTTGTATTCTTGCCAATTTTATGTCAGCTGCAAATTGTATCAGCAAAGATTTTATCTTCTGTTCTATTAAATGCAGTTAGTCACAGCACAGGATCTTGGAGATTCTAGTTAATTTTAGTGATCCAAGAGGGGTATTTACTTCATTTTTACTTCAAGTGCTTGTTCTTAATTATTTATTCCCAGGTTTTAAGTTCTCATCTCATTTACTTTTGTGAACTGAAAGATCGTGTGATCTCATTATAAAGTAGCAATCTTGCCAAGAAGACCTATCTTTCACAGAAGTCACACTTCTTGGAACTAATTGTGATTTTACTTGTACTTACGAACAATGCTTTTTCATTTACGAATGCTTTTCCCAGGAAAGCATTATTTTGCCTGTAATCAATATCAGATTATTGAACCAATATCCAGTTAGCATACATAGTATTTATGAGCTCTTTAACTTTTTTTAAATAACTATTATTACAATGTACACATTTATGAATCTCTTGGAAATTCTGTAGAATCAAATATTTTTGGAACATCCATATTATTTGTTCCAGAGGTAATTTGTAATAGCCTTGGATGGACACCATGTTGTTTTGTTCATTTAGTAAAATCGAATACTTTCTTGTCATTACAGTTATCATGCAGAAAAAAATGTCTTTCTCAGTTTCTATTTCCATAACAGAATTTTCCTAACAGTTTTCTTGAAGGCTGCCAATACACTTCCTTAACTTGTGGTTGTAAACCCGTTTGGCGTTGCTCTCACAGGGAGGTTAACCTCTCACAACAGGTCTGGGTTGTTTTGTGTTTTGTGAGGAATTAGAACTTTGTCCAAATTTAGGTATCAAAGCTTTGGAGGTCTACATCTGAGCTAGGTGCCCAGGTAACATTTAAAGTCAGTGGAGAGAAAGAGACAAAGAGCAACATGTTCATACTTTAGGAGCAGATGAATGGTGCTTCAGACAGCCAAGTTCTCCGTATCAATTCTACAAATACAGACTAGCAGGAGTAGTTCAGGTGCAAATACTTTAAATCAAGACAGATGAATTTTAATGCCTCTCATAATTTTCATGTGTGTGTGTATATATATATATATATGTATATATGAAAGGCTCTTTGACCTACAGAATCATGGGAACTTTGCAGTGGTCAACACATTTAACCTGTTATCGAATGGAGTGAATCGTCTTCTGGATTTATCTCTTTGTTTCTTGTAAAGTGAATGTAAAGAATCTATTTAAATTAAAACAATTTTATTTAAAACAACTGTATTAAACTCAGTGAGATGAAAAGCTCATGGTGTGCATCTGATTTCCATTAAGGATGGACAGAGTTTGTGTATTTTTTGCTTAAAACAGAGCTAATTCAAATGCCTGCTATGAAGGTGGTTCTTGAATGAAAACCTAAGCATCCAACTCTGTTGAACTAAAAGTAGTCTAGTGGTAAAATGTGGCACACAACACTAAAATATCAAGATCCAGAGGTATCAGAAGAAAAATACAACAGCGTGTTGCTACCATAGTTCATGTTTTGGAGCTGCAAGGGAATACCATTCTCCTTTCTTAATGATTAAGATAGAAGACTGCTTTTTTCCTGTAGTCAAATATTTCTTACATTCTTCTTGCTTTAGAATACTCAAAAGCAAATTTATCAGAGAGGGCAGAAGCTGTCAGAACGTCACTGTAAGTAGCTGTATAAGTAACTTTGATTTGCTATGGTTGAAAGATAATTAATTACATGGTTGCCACAGAGAGGAGAACCACGGTTTTACACATCCAGCAATATTCGAAAAGACACTCGAGTCAGAAGATTTAGCAGATGTTGCGTAAGATTTCCTAGCAAAATACAGAAAGTGCCATTTTAGAGGCCTCTATAGTACTCTGTGACCATTAGCTGTGCCTTCAGAAAGGGCCTTACAGGCTCAATATCACACCTGCCAGTCTCACATGGAATTTACTACGAAAACAGCTTCTGTTGTCACTCAGTGCTTTAGAGAACTGAACATAACCTCTTGGGCTGCTTTATTAGAGCTCCATTTTCTGTTCCTCAGGACACAATCAAATCCAATTGAAATAAAATAAAGGCAGAGGTTGGCACGTAAATACATGTTCAAAATCTGTTACTATATGTGATGTAAATTATCACCTCTTTAAGGACTTTAGAAAGATTCTGTATTATGGTGTGAAGAGGGAAAATATGAACAGCACAATAGGAGTATGCAGCAGCTGTGAAACTTGACCATTCTGTGCTTAAGTGGTATTCAGCTCACTATTTTTCTTAATTCATACTTGAGATAGTTGACTGCAATGGACAGGATGAGGGGCAGTGGTTTTAAATTAAAAGAGGGCAGTTTTAAATTAAATTTAGGAAAAAAATATTTACTCAGGGAGTGATGCAGTACTGGATCAGGTTGCCCAGAGAAGTTGTGGATACTCCACCTCTGAAACTGTTCAGGGCTAGGCTGGATGTGGCCCCGAGCAACTTGATATAGTGAATGGCATCCCTGCACATGGCAGGGAGGATGGAACTAGATGATCTTTAAGGTGCCTTCCAGCTGTAACCTTTCAGTGATCTACGATTCTATGTCTAGATTTATAAAAACAAACAAATGGAGTATACACTAACTAGTACTGATATTTGCATCTTATGGAAGTTTTTTGTAATTTCTTGGCTTTTATGATACGAGGTCAAAGAATCCACAGTTTTCAATAGTTCACGCTCTGTTTTTTAGGTAAAGAGTGACATTTTGGACCGGAGGTTATCTTACTGTAAATTGTTGAAGCATCAGTTACAGAGTAACTTAGTTTGCTTGCTCTTGAGTATCTTTCCTCAAGCAGATTTGCTTTCCCAGAATTTAAATAAAAACTCTTTGGAGTAAATTAAGATTAGAGTTGAAAGTTTAATAAGCCATTAAAGCAATACAAAATTCACAGTTCAGGCAGCTGCAACCTCATTTTATCATCTTAATAGAGATTTAGAGAGACTATTATGTAGCAATAGCATATGGCTAACTTGTCAGCAGATAACTTGAAGAATGGAAAATCATCACCTCTCATTTCACTGTGTGGCTCTTCTGTTCATGTTTTCCAAAGTCCATCACTAACAGTCCTTCAAATAAAGAAATAGATAAGGACACTAGCAAGTGGTCTTATCTTTATACTTTCAAACAGATGTGTGACACTGTTATGAAAAGTCAGTGCTATTCAGAAAACTGTGGTCATGTTATTTAGGCTCCACGTAAGAAGGTAAAAAGTAATTTATGAGAACAGTGACTCCCTTAGGCATAATTAGTGTTGAGATCACAGTAAATCAATTGCTGTCAGTTACTGACAAAGGTAATTGCTCTCAACTGTAAGCTCAGGGAAAAATTACTGTATATACCTGCTCTTATACTTCTTGGTGCTAGAGACCTCATTATCTTAAGAAACATTAAAGACTGTTTTCACCTGGCAGCTCTTTAAAAGCAGTAATGACAGTAAAACTTTGGCTTAAGACTTGGCTTAGGAGGTTCTCTAGAAAAAAAAACTTGCATTAAGAAGCGTATGTATGTGGACAATAACATTGAGACTGCTTCTCACTTGGCAAGAATTATTCAACAAAGTTATTTTTTAGTTTGTGTTGGTGGTCTTATTTGTGTCATAAATCAGGGTTTTTCAGTGCAGTATGAAAGAAAACAAATACAAGGATTTGGCCTGTAGAAGAGAAAAGTTGTCAAATGAATTAAAAATGAAGTAATTAAGGGAATTTGTGCTGTTTTACGTCACACTTACCTGAATACAATTCATTCTTGAGCAGCAAAAACAAACTCTGAAACCAATGAGATTTTTCATCTAGAGGAAAACTAGATGAAAATAGTGACATCTAATAGTACTTTGATGTTAGTACAATTTATTGTACAAAATATCTGGGAAGGTCTTTGATCCGTTTTCAAAAAAAATCCGAAGAGAGTTAGGAGTACTGAATGTCACACAAATATTAGTGCTCCCATTTCCTTCCCCTGAGCTTTTTCTTCTTTGTTCCAGATGGTTTCTAATTTTTGAGAGGGGAGTTTTAGGAAATTCAAATAAAACAAAAGCTCTGCATATATCAGATGACTAAAATGAAGAAAAAATACCCTAGGATTATTTTTTTTTTCTTACTTGCTTTATACACAGTGATTGTGGAAAAAAAAAATAAGGAAAACAAGAAGGGCTTCAGCTCAGAGAAGCAAAATTTTACAGATTTGAAAGATGGAGATGTAGTCCTCATTTGGTGAAAACATACAGCTGAAATTAGTTTAAATACGCTTCATTATTTTAATCCTCAAAACTCTCAGTGGGTGTACAAATACTTAATCTTCAGTTGAGTTGTAAAGCCTCTCTATCTGTGATTTTAAATTAAGCTGTATCTTCAAAATTTCCTTGATGCTCAAGATAACACATACATTGGTTTGGATTTTGATATCTTATTTGGCTTTGGAGAAATTATGAATATGCTAATTTCAAGCATGAAATTAATTTTTTTAAATTAAAAATATTAATGTGTTTATAGAGTGATCTTTTTTATTATTCTAAGTGATTAACTTGGAATAGCATTAGCTTGTCATGGAGTTTTTAATCTTCATTATAAACATGCTGTTTTGCTAAACTTTGAGAAAAATCAAAATTTATAAGATATTTCCCTGATTTTTTTGAGATTCTTCTGAGTGAAAGGAGTTGATTCAGATGTGTGGAAGGTGTTCTGTTTATTTTTTAAGAAACAGGTAAATCTACGTACATTAGATTCTTTCTTCAGCTGAAAAAATGCTGTCTGTCTGTTCTCATTCCAGAAAGATTCATTTTCCTTTGGTTTGCCTAGGAGTTGACACCCATTTCTGGTATCAAAATTATAATAGAAAGTTTAGGAATACCTGTTACCCTGCAGGTACCTGCTGCAGATGATGCAAGTTTCTGGAGCTTCCCTAGGGGTCTTAGGTGGGATTTGAGTGCCCATCTACCTAAAGATGCATTGAAATGCCTTTCTGGGAAGGAGAAAAGTGTAAAACTCTCAGAAATAAGCAAATGCAGTGGATTGTAATTAAATGGCAAAAGAGCTTCCAGAGCTAAGAGGGTGCTGCATGAATAGGCACTCACAAAGTTAGGAAGACTAAGAAGGTAGGGGAATGTATTACGTTCTGAATTTTTTGGTAACCTGTGAAAACATAAAGGAGATTTACATAAACTAGTTCCCATATTCATTTTCTATCATAAAGTCAAATAAGTAAATTCATTTAAAAGAGGAAGTGATCTGTTTCATGACTGGCCACTTGGCTACTGTGAATGATAGTTAGTATTCATGGCCATCCTTTTAGTAAGTAACAACTTTTTAGTTTCTACACACTGTACCATGGAAAACAACATCCCTCACATTCTTTTTCGTGTCTTTCCTTTTCTGTTCTTTTGCATTTCCTTTGTTTTCCAAATATTGGAAATGCATCTAGAAACAAACAAATTTTATTATCATGCAAACTGATGAAAAAATGTCTTATAATGAGAATAAGCTACAATTTTCCTTTTTTGTTACTCAGACTGATCTGCAGTTCATTGCCTAAAGCTAAGTGTAAGAGAGGAAAGACGTGCTTATATTACGAGGGTCTCTGTAAAGAGTTTCAGTTCCTTGCAGGCTTTCACATGTATACTTCTAAAAGATTTTGATGATAAATCTTGTTAGATTCAATCAGATCTATATATTGTTTAGTGACACTACTCACTTTTTATTTTTCAGTATGCAACATGTGATTACACAGTATTTATTTTTTTTATGTTACAGAAAGTACACTTCAAAAGTCCATGAAGACAAAAGCCTTTTAATTTGCTGCATTGTAAAAAAGAATGGATTAGACTGCAATACAAATCCTATTCTCAGAGTAAATCTCATAGATTTACTTGTTGGTGATTAATAATCATAATATTTTTATATCACATTCTTGCTGGCCTCAGGCTCCAGTGAAGCTAAAGGGCATCAGGATTTGTGAATAAGGCCATTGGAAGACGTTAATACAAAGTTTCCTTAATCTTAGAACCTAAAAGCATCTGCTTGAATTCTGTAGTGTGTTGTGTAGGTTTTCAGTGAAGGCAGCTTTTAAAAAATTGGCTGATTTTGCTCCCTGCAGTGCCTTTTGCTTCAGCCAGTGGGAAATTGTTTCGGAAGGATTTAGATGGTGCAAGAATAATTGGTTTAATAAGAAAAAAATAAGGCAAAAGTAAAAGAAGTCAAGCACTTTTCCACTACATTCATATATCTCTTCTTACATCAACTGTTTTTTAAAAGGAAAGTAATATACCTTATTTAATTCTTTTTCCTGCTAATTTAATGGCAGCAGAACAAAATAAAATGGATGACACTGCAGTTGGTTTCTTAGTTATTACAGAATAATGGTGTTACTGATGCACATTCTATAGTATTTTCATGATCATTAATTTCACAATAAGGAATACTTTCTTATTTTAATTTCTCCTATTATGCAACAAAAGAAAAGTACATAATTATTTACATTTTACAGAAAATTAGTCTTAATATTTGTTTTTAAATCTGAAAAAAACCCTGATTATGATAAAAATAAATAATGACTTTTAAATACAATGTACAAGTGGGACAGAGAGAGATTGCATTGGTATAAATGCTTGAAGTTCCTTTAAATACACAGATTAATCTGCTACAGTGCAGAAAGTCCTGCAATACCAGATTTTTTTTTTTTTTTATAATATTTACTAGTAGGAGTCTGAAATACAACATTCCTTAAGATTCACAAAAATTCCAGGCCACCTGAACATTGTTTATTTGGGTCTTGGGCACCTGCAGTGTTCCAAAATCTTAATCAACAGTTCAGTCTGTCTCCCTTCTAACATTCTGTGTCTTGACAAATTCATTAGGCACTTTTGGATTTTGGCTGGTAATCACTTGTTAGCACAAAATTTAGTGTGTAACTGAAGAAGTGCCTATTCTAAGGAAAGGAAAGCACCTGTCTTACTCCACAGATGAGGAGTTTTGCAGACAGCCCAAAGCAATCTCACACATGCAGGCCCTACTCCTCATGGGGAATTTCATCCATCCCAGTATCTGCTGGAGGGGCAATGCAGCAGGACGTAGGAAATCTAGAAGGTTCTTCAAGAGGACTGATGATCCATTCCTGACACAAATTATAGAGAAGTGCATAACTAGACCTCATACTCAGGAACAAAGAAGGGCTGGTTCAGTGGGGATGGGATGACAAGGCAATTTTGCCTGCAGTGACCGTAAGATAGTGGAATTCATGATCCTGAGAGGACAGAGCAGGGCAAAAGGCAAGATCACAAGTCTGGACTTCAGGAGAGGAGACTTTGACATCTTCAAGGATCATCTTGAATGACTCATGTGGAATGAGGTCCCTAAGGGCAGATGAGCCAAGAAAGCTAGTTGATGTTGAAGGATCAAGTTCAAGAGGTGTCCATCCCGCTGGTCAGGGAGATAGGAAAAAGAAGCTAAGAGCAGTTGCTGGCAAAAGTCAGATTTAAGAAGGAAGTATCCAGAATGTGAAATCACGGACACCCAACCCATGAGGAGCACAGAATTGCCGTCCGGTCTTACAGGGACGAAGTTAGTAAAGCCAAAGCCCACTTGAAGTTGAAACTATGGAAGAATGTCAAAGGCAACAATAAAGGAGACTATGAATATATAAACAGCCAAATGCGAACTAGGGAAAACCTGTACCTGCTGCTGAATGAGCAGTGGTCATGGTGACAAAAGACATGGAATATGCTGAAGTACTCAATTCCTTCTTCTCCTCATTCTTTATTAATTAGACCAATATCCTGTTTTGGCTGTTCGTCTCAGCACGGATGAAGCTGAACCTGGAGTAATGTGTTCAGCAGGGGCTCTTTAGTACGAGACGTGGATATATTGGAGAGACTGCAGCAAAATGCCACAAGGAAAATTAAGAGACTGGAGCATCTTTCATATGAGGAAAGGCTGAGGGAGCTGAGCATTCAACTTGGAAATAGGAGGCTCAGGGGGATCTTATCAATGTCTGTAAATGCCCAAAGGAAGGGTGTGAAGAGGAGAGGGTTAGGCTCTTTTCAGTGGTGTCCAGTGGCAGGAAAAGAGGCAGCAGGCACATACTGAAGGACAGGAGATTCCCTCTGACAATCTGGAAACACTTTGTCTTGTTGGGTGGCCAAACATTGACATAGGCTGCCCAGAGAAGTTGTGAAGTGTCCATCCTTGAACATGAAAGTCGTCTGGACATGGTCTTGGACAACTGACTCTGGGTGGCGCTGCTTGAGGTGGGGAATCAGGCCTGCTGAACTCAGGAGTTAATTCACTCAACCATTCTGTGATTCTGTGATATGAGGCAATTTTTAACTAAGTGTCCCACCATTACTGCCTGTTTCTCCAGCTTAAGGCAGAGACATATGATTTCTTTCAATTCCAACTGGAGAAACAGACAAGTTAATTGTGGTCAAGACTATAAGCTGTTTCAATTTATTTTCTTTACATCCTAGAAGAGGTCTCTCANTACATTTGTATTGTTAATATTCCTAGTAAAGAACTGTTACTCCTATTCCCAAATCTTTGCATGAAAGCCCTTAATTGCAAAATTATAATTTGGTGGGGGTGAGGGGTTTACATTCTCCATCCTAAGGGAAACGTCACCTTTTCCTGGCAGTTACCTGTCTTTCCAAACCAAGACACCTGGTCTGGACTATACTGGAGATAAGTATTTCTAATATGTTTTTCTTTTTTTGTTTCCGTCTGGCTGTTTTACATGGGATCTAATCTAGTATAGGTAAATAAAAAGTTGCTTTCAGTGTTAATGCACTATTTTGTTTGGAAAGGGAAGTGTAAGGTTCTGTTCCTAGGAATGATATTATTTTCAGAGTACATGCATTCAAAGAGCAAAGATGCAAACCCAGTTCCATCCTGGAACATCTGGATTATGTTTTTCATGGAGATTTCTATTTAATGGGACAGCAATAATTTTGGCAAGAGGTGAAATAATAAATTTAGTTTCTGATTCCTTGAGGTAAATGGAGATGAGTTACATCTGTTGCTAGTTTGGGAGCATCTGTGTGACTTTTTTAGGCTTTTTTTTTTATTATTATTATTATTAAGTAGTAGTAACAAAAAAGAATCAAACTACCAAACTTGAAAGAGATCAGCAATTATACTATTGGTTTATGGCTATATATTGAGATCTCTTTAGATTCAGTCTTGTAGATGTCTAAAGTGTAAAAGGGGAGCAGTGTGAGTTGACAGCTGCTAATATGGAGTATTTCCTGGTAGGGCTCTGCAGTCTCATTCTTAGTTAAAAGTCTTCAAAGAATTACATCTCTCTCTATATATATCTTATTATATGTCAGTTACAACAGCTAAACAACTGGAGATAATGAGGGGGTATGTGTTCTCTTTCAAGTTTTTGGAGGTGTTTAGAAGAGGTTGTAGTACAGAAACTACATGATACTTGGTGCTTGCAGAGATTATGGCATGGCAAGCCAAGACTTTAACTGTGTCCTTAAATCCATTCCAAATTGGCAATATATGCAAGGCTTTATTTAAATGCTCAAGTTGTGTTGAAATTTTAATCCTGCCAAGCCAGTGAATTTAGCAGGTTCATGTAAGAGTTGATGGAAGCAAGACAGGTAGTAAAGCTAATGCACCTGAACAGAGTTACTGGCAGCTTGTAGTGTTGGCTCTCCATAAGGACTGCAAGGATGGTTGGAGTCCTTTTATCTGGCATCCCTCAATTGTTTTTGAGTGAAATTGTTCAAGACAAACAAAATAAGAGGGCTGATTTTTCTATCTATTGTCAATCAAATGGGTGGACTTTTAACACTAGCTGAAGTTAAGTGTAGCAGTACTTAAAAGGGCAACTACAGAGAGAACAGAGGCTCTCCATAAAAAGCCACATGGATGTGACATGAGGAAATAGCTCCAAGTAGCATTTGGAGTGCTTTCATCTCAGTATAAGAAATAAAGTTTTTACAGTGAGTAAATGCACTTTTTTACAGATGAGTACCCGTCATTGGAGAATTTCATGATTCAGTTGGACAGGTTGCATGATAATCTGACCTAGGCTCCCTTTCTGACAAGAGGTTGAACCTCTTGTCAGAGGTTGATCTTTCAAGATCACTTCCAACTTGGGCTGTTGTAGGATGGAATGTCTTATTCAATTCTTTTTTTCCTCTGTTCTTTTATTTGACCTCATCCAAATCACCATCTGAAGCAGAGTGAACCAAATGAAAAGTTATTGCATTATCGAACAAAACATGGTATTTTCACCATTACCTGAAATACATACAATACATTCCAGGGCAGTAAATGCTACAGCTCAGTGATTTCTTTCCTGAGGCTGAAATGAAGAAACCTCCATTTTTCTTTTCTAAAGCATTGTCTCTTTGAGAAAATTATTTATAAGGATTGTGAAGAAAAGCATTTATTATACATTTTCATATTTGGATTTTTAAGTTTAAGATGAGTTTATATACATTAATTGGCTTATGGCTATATACAATGCGTAATATGTACTTTCACATCCCTTACACAAGGTGAAACAACAGATGGTGATGTTCTAAAAATACATTGTTAGACACTATTTTACATGGTTTTGCTCTTGACGTTTCTGAAGTATCTGGAAGTTCAGATGCTGAGCATCATATATATTTACCTGAATTATAAACCTTATTTTGCATGTATATATGATTTGATTTATTTAATTTATGCTAAAAGATAAATGTCTATTTTCCCTTCTCCTCCCAGCAAATCATAAGCAGGTAAAAACCCACTTTGTTATGTTGTAACTTTTAATTTAAAATGGATTTTGTTTACTATTTTTTATCATTTTCCTGAGCAATAATTAATATACAATAAACATAAACTTCAAATGAGAATTGTAAAATTCAAAATTTAAACTATTGCCAAAGGAAAAAAAAAAAGAGCAAGAACATTCTAAATACGGATTGCTGGTAGCTAAATTTCATTCCAGTCTGAGTAGAAAAAGTTATTGTGTTGATAACCTGAAAAATACTTTTTTGTCAAGCATTCAGAAAAGAAATCATGAGGCCAGAGGCAGACATCAGTTCCTACCAGTTGAGTACTTGGCCATTTATTTTATATGAATCTGTGCATAGAATGTAAATGAGAGTTTTGGTTTTCTCCTTTTCAGCTTACTGTCCTTGGGACAAATTAAAAGTCAGGTTTCGTTTTTCTTGCTCTCTGTTGGAATAAGGATTGTTGCATTTCTGCCTTTGTCTTCAATGACAAAGGAGTGATGGATTGTCTGAAGCAGTATGATGTGTGTTAGGGCTGCCAGGGGTTGTTAGGTGTGCAGGTTCAGCCACTAGTGAAGCTGGGTGCATATCACAGGGACACACAGGTGAGGGGACACACGTACACAGAGGGGACACCGACATGGCTGATCACACAGGCGGCCTCAGGAGGTCACCAGCGGAGTGCACACACAGCGCTCTCCAAGTTCACAAGTACACGGACATTGTGAGATCCCTGGGGTACCATCACAGGCCCTTTACACAACTGGCACCTCTGCCTGGATCCCGACCCCTCTTACCTGCCCCACTGGCTGCTGGTGCAGCTGGGTGCTTGCTACAACCACACAGCACTCACACACTTCTCCCACAGATACCCCACATTAAATACCAGCATGGACTCTGCCTGTCTGAGACCTCTGCCAGGACCTGAGGCCCCTTCACAAACACTCACACTACCTCATCAGCCAGCACCAGGCACATGGGCTGTGACCCAAGTCCCACTCCAGCCACCAGCTCTGAGTCCCTCACTCACCCAAGTACCTCAAGCTTATTTTTAAATGTACGCGATTCCCAGTGGCTGTAGGTTAAAAACCTCCACTGCCTCTGTCCAACACTGACTAGCAATGCAATTGTCTTGTTTGTACCTCTTTCTGCTTACCCCTCTATCTGTTTCCTCCTGCCCCCCTGCCCTGCTCACTGCCCACCACTTGGCACCAAACCCTTCCAAAATGCAGGACCCCCAGGTTTGTATCCTCATCTCTTGAAAAGTACAGTTCTTTCATAGCCCATCAATTAGCGTGACTGACCAGATTTGCTTCTGGTTATTGTTTGCTAATGCTAATTGGCCTGGATTTATGTATCTCTGTATTTTGTCTCCCTTCCTTTCCTTACTCTCCCAACTGGAAAAATATTCTCAAACTCCTCATATCCTTACCAGGTATGGAACTGACACACTTTGCTCTTAACATGATTGCCCTTGCTATGTGTTGTTCGTGTCTTTATGGCTTCTTTGGCTAGAAACTCCCAAAAGGAGCAGGTAGTTGTCGCATGTACCCT
Source organism: Rhadina sibilatrix (assembly GCA_013400275.1). NCBI lineage: Eukaryota > Metazoa > Chordata > Aves > Passeriformes > Phylloscopidae > Rhadina > Rhadina sibilatrix. The sequence continues at coordinate 8,450 of VWYO01005810.1, read as the reverse complement.
GAAAAGAACATCCACCTGAGATGGGATATTTGTGTTCAAACGGTATCAAGTTGAATATCTCGATTAGAATTGTCTTACATGCTAGGAAAGTGGTGTTAAATATTGGCATTAAAGCAAAATTATGTCTAACTAGCATCACTTTGCAGGAGATGTAGGTAGCTGCAGTGAAGACTCAGTAATGAGGGTTCTTTCAAACCTTTAGGCAGAGGAAGGTGTAATTTAATTTGATCTCAGAGTACTTAGGAGTGTAAGAGGGAAACTGGCTGTGTTCTTGTCTCAGGATACTTCTGACCTAGGATATATGAATATCAAAGTATGGCTATCCAGAAAACTGTCAGGACAAGCAAGGAACTATGTAAAAGAGTGTCTAAAGTTCTAAGAGTAAGCAGTGATGGAAAATAAATGTAAGAGCTCATTATGACTAAAATTGCTACTGGATCACGTTGAAGTACATATTTCTCCAAGTCTCCCATGCTACTGATGCTGTGCAGAGACATAACAAGGAAAGTCTCAATCATAAAAAAGTTCACAGTGTAAGTAAATGAGAAAGAGAAGTGAAGAACAAGTAGCAAATTTATTTCCTTTAAATCTCACAGAAATAAAGGCTTTATTTCCTTTAAGCCACTGATCAGTGGCAGATGAAAGAACAAAGGCAGTCTTTTTCTGAATTTCAATCTAGAGTCCATTAGTTACATTTCATTACATATAGGGTATTCATTATTATTCCATTCCACTCCTCATGTTCTTAATGAATGATGCAATATAATACAAAATGCAGTAGAAGTTTCCCCCAGCAATATTGAGTCATTTACTTCTTTTGAAATTTTGTTGCATACATATCAAAAAGCGATGTTTTAATAGCAGCATAGTTTTGTGTTTTGCATGTCTTTGTGGTAGGATTTTAACTAATCTTTCCTGTCACAGCTTGGATTATACCTGTCATGCTTCATGTAGATCAGCAGAGACATTCTTGTAATATTGTAGAATCCCTAAGCATTTCTTTGCACCTTTTGAACTTCATTGGACTGCTTTTTTTAATTCTTTGTTCTTCAGATTTTCTATTGAGCATGGAATTCCTTGAGTAAGCAAAGATTTTTGTCTAATACCCAGGGGTAGTAGGAAAATTCACATCATTGTGGTTAACCATGAGAATTTCCAGTAACAATTTGTGATTATGTCTTTTAGAAAAAAGTCGTACTTTGAGAATGTTGATGATAGTAACTTGTCAAGATTTAGTTTATTATCAAGTTGTTCCTTTACATCCTAATGCAGCAATGTTTCACTACAGGGGAGCCTGTATGGGTGGCAAGTCCTGTCACTTGCAAGACAAGAGATGTTTACCTTCTGAAACTCCAAAGCTGTAGGAATTCAGAAGATTTATGGTTAATACAAAAACTATACGTAATAAAACATTCTTAAACCAGGTATAAATAGCTAGATTGTAAGATAACTGACTGATGTGGACTTTTGTAGGCTGTTTGTATTTGACAAACAAGAGGAGTGTACTGTGGCCGTGAGAGCAGTTGGCTGTTAGCTCTTTCAGAGAGTTATTTTTAATACATAAGTGAATTGCTGAGGATAAAACTTAACACAATTTTCATTATAGAAATATGAAGGAGGACTGGAATCAGTTTAGAGTTACTGGTAACATTTTGGGTGTTTGTGTGACAGAATATCCCTCTTTGGCTGTTAACTTGTCATCAGGCATTTATCAGTCACTGTTTTGGTTTATTGTGTGATGTCCAGAGCCCTGCACTATGTCATGGACCAATCTGTAGTGGTTGCAGCATTTGTGAATTCCTTGAACTCAGATGTGGTGCTTGGTCCCATCATTCTGGCACAGGCACACCCTGCAGTACGGGCAGACCCTCTGCCATAACGTGTCTGGAAAGAGCATTAGCTTGGGGTTATGGGAGTAAATCAGCCTGAGTCAAACTTTGAATGATTCAGACCATTAGAAACACTTTATTTTGAGGTGGTTTTATTTGACCTGCTTTTGTAGAATGATGCTTTTTACTTGTATTTCATGAAGGAAAAGTGGAAGAAAATGGCAGATTTTCTCTACATATGTAATAGTTATGTAAGATTTCTACCTACCTATCGCATCTCTTGTTTACATTCTTCTGTCTTTGCTTTCATACACGTATAGAAAATCTCTCAACCCTCGTGCTGTTATTTTTGTGCTTTGTCTCATCTTCACACCTGTTTGAACCCTGTTTAATTGCCATCCTTAATGCATCCTTTCAGTGCCAATCCTATATTGCTGCTCACAGCTGCATTATACTGCTTTTATAGCTTCTTAGACAGCAGCCTGTTTATTGGTTAGAGATGTTACTTTGGTGTTCTTTTTCTCATGTAGTACATTAAGCTGTATCTTACCAGTAAAATGATCTCAGGCTTTTGAAGAAAATTTTTAAAAAATCACATGAAATAAAAGATAAATTTGCTATCAGAAATGATGATCAAAAAGATGCCCTTAATGCTTGCACTGTCAAAGATAAAATATGGCTTTGAAGCCCTAGCAAGAGGACATAGGATACAGTGAGTCCTCACATCTTCACATGCCTTTGCAAAGGCACTGCAGCTCCAGGGCATTACTGACTCTGGGGCTAATCTGTCCCAGTAGAGCAGACTTAGCACGATAATTCTGCACACCAAGAAGTGTCTATGAATAATGGTATATATTTAGGTAGTTCTCACAGGTTAAATTCCTAGCAGAAACAAAGTATATTAACATACTAAAGTCTGTGTAAGAATGATGCTCAACATGTGAAATAATCCATATAAGAGTGACGACAGGATTATTAAATACAGCACTAAGCTAGTTTTTAAAAGAACAAAGGGTCAGATAATTCACATCTATATACTAAAACACCAAAGAAATGTACAGTTAATTGTGTCTGAATGAATCAGACAATACCAAATCTCTCATCTGGTTTCAATTACTATTTTCTTGTAATGATAAATAAAATCAGCCCTAGAGTTAAGCATATTAGTAAGTGCAGCAGAAAAAAAAAGTTCCCAAAACTGTCAACCTATTATTTTTATTGACAATATTTTTTTCCTTTTTTCAGGATTAATACTGCTTTGGCATAGGCAGTCAGTATCAGTGGGAAGTATTCCTATTTACCTTAAAGCACAGACTAGAGTTAGCACTGATGCCAGCAATCATCTAAATTTTTTTACGTGATACATAAAACATTCATGTCTATGAAAAAAGACAAAACTTGCCTGTCTCTTTTCATTAATAATTTTATATTTGTAACTTAAGATAGATGAAAATTCTGATTTTTTTTTTTTACTTTTTTGAAAAAACCCTGTTTCATAGTATACTTGTGGATACTGTGGGATCATTGAGACTTGTAATGACATTATCTGGTTCTGACATACTAATGTGGATTTAGAATAGGTGTTACTTGGCTGTCTTTTTTGTTAAGTGTCACAACTAAGAAGAGGTCAACTATGAAATGCTAGATTCTCTGAAGTCAACTTTCGAGTCCAAATTTAAGGCCAAGATTCCGTGCCACACCAGTGTCATTCCCTAAGTTTTTAAATCAGTCGGGCTTTATCTATAAATTAGAAGGTGACAAATACAATCAGTTGTATTTTCTACAGTGATGTTATGATAGTCATCTTCATAGGAAATAGAATTGGTATTTCTGGTGGATTATTTTAGTAGAGCTATTACTTCTGAAGCTGAATGTGAAATATTTATATGCCTTTTTCTGCACATGAAATCTCTTGTTGAATTTTTTTGCCGTTCTGTTCAAGGTTGATATGACAGTATACAAAAGGTTTTTTGCATTAGGAGTGTGCAATTATCAGGGCAAAGTGAGAGCCAACTTCTCCTTAGTGCCCTTCCATCTCAGTGTTGCAGTTTTTTTTTCCAAAGAGCAAGTAATGATTTTTTTGTCTTGCAAGCTGCTGCAAGTATCTCTTAAAAATGGAAGAAAAAAGTTTTTGTATCTCATGTGAAGAGGTGTGTGCAGTGCCCAGAGTTTTCCAGATGAAAGAATATACTTCAAAGAAGAACTGTTGTGTAAACTACATCTTAATTCCTGTAATCAGTGTACATTTAAACCTGCAGAGTTGAAATCTGCATTAATTTCATGTTGCTTTTTATCACTTATATATGTTATTGTACTGGTAGGTTTTTAAAAATCACTGTAATTCAGTGATTTTTTTGTTATAAGATTCTGCTCATTTATTTGTAGCTTGTTTGAAGAATGGATCCATAATTGGATCTAAAACCAAACTGCATTAACTGAAAGTTGATCAAAAGTGAACAAAATTGTGTGTCGGTGTCACATTTTGGCCCGTCTTACTGTTTTTTGTAGTTCCAGTCTCTTCTCAAAGGCCTTTTCAACCATCTATATTTGCTGCTCTCAGCCACACAGGCTGCAGCCTATTTCTGCAAGTTCCTTTCTGAGTGACCATCAAGTAGGTAACAAGCAATAAAGCAATTACTGCATGTGCAGTCTTTTTTTTTATTTAATATGTAAACATGAGGCTGTGCAAGAAAGAAACCAAGTTGTGTTTGCTTACAAGTCATTTCTTGGGGTACATTTGAATGGACTTAGGGTCATTTATAATTCAGGAAGAAGGTGAGGATAGCAAAACGTAACAGATTAGTGGCACCTGGAGCAGTTACAGTGAATACAATTTTTACAAGAATATCAAGGGAAAGTGGAGGACTAGAGAGAAAGTAAGCTTATTAATAAATAAGATAGATTAAATTAATAATTAATGACTCTTAAGTAGCCAAATGCTTAAGTGTTTTAAAAAACCAAAATCAATCTTAAGAAAAAGGAAGGTCATGAGCAAACACTATCAGGTTGGCACATCAGGATCTATTCCAAGTCTCAGGAGAGACACAGCTATGCAGTCTGGGTGAAAAACAGGTATTGAATCAGGAGGCTGAGATCCATATCTGACCATGACTTGCATTTTCTTCTCAAATCATGCTCATGGTCATATTTATCTGCCAGTGCACACTATTTCAGCTGTGCAGTGAGAAGTGTCAGCTGATGAGACCCTGCTGTCTCTGCAGGGCTGGCTGCTCGATGCCTAGCTTTGGTTGATCAGACAAAAGCTGTGTTGATCCTCACACAGCTTTTCTCTCTTACAGCCTGTGTTATGGCCTGTCCCTTAGTAAATAGCAGCTGGACTTAAACCAAGTTAGACAGAAATTGGCAAATTTGGCAAACTGTAAAAGCATGAGTAGACCCAGTGAATTTAAACACAGTTTGATAGTTCAGTAATTAATTCTAAAAAAACCCCCAAAAAACCCAAAAACAACAACAAACACACACACACACAAAAAAACCCAAAAAACCAAACAAACAAAAAACCACAAACAAACAAACAAACAAAAAAACCCCAACCAAAAACCAAATCCTGAAAATTAAGAAAAAGTTTGTAGGCACTGGAGGATTAAGAGAGAAAGTTAAGGTGGAATGATCTTCAAAAACCGAAGGGGACAGGAGGGAAATGATCATTATGGATTCTGTCAGTCTAAATTTAATCTTCAATAATGACAAGAATACACTCCCTTAGAAACAAATCGTAAAATGAAGTGTAGGAGCAGTTAGTTTAGCAAAAACCCCCTGTGCACTAAGTAAAATGATATTTTAATTATCTAATCAGATTACCAGAATGGTATTAGTGTCAGTGATTAAAAAAGAAAGAATAGGGAAATAGATCTATGTAGATATCCTTATCCCTTTTGAATGCAATTCGGAATATTGCTAATTGTCTGCTGAGCCCTAACAGTCTACAATGTGCAAAGTAGCCATCAGCAAAGAAGGCATCACTCACCCTGTATCCACTCAAAGCAGTTCTGTCTTGATACAAGCTAGGTTTGCATCCATGTATACTTATGTACTTATAGACATATATTATTAGTATATATACTTATAATATAGATTAGCACTGTATATTTGCAGTATTTGTCTTTTTCTGCATGTGTAAATATATATATTTGTGGGTTTTGTTCCCTCTTCAATTATTTCTCAGGCTGCACAGTTGGAATGGGACAGAATAATAATAATAATAAGTAATAAATGACCTATTCATCTACTAAGGAAGAGCACAGGGTAAGACAAATGGTTTTATTTTAAATCAACTTTTCTTTTACATATTTAATAATATTAAAGTTAGAGTATGCTAGGTTATAAACAGTTCAGGGTTTGGGAGAGGTTAATTTGGATAGAAAAGGAGAAAGAAAACTGTAAAAAAACTTCAAAATAAAATCTCAAGCACAGCCAAGAATGAGAACAGTTTTATTGGAATTGTGCCTCTTTTTCAACATTAAGATCTGTACAGTTATGTCAGATGGTTTGGTGCTTTAAAAAGCTTGAATCTACATTTATTTCTATAATGTTTTCATTATTATTGAAAAAAATTATTAAAATGGACACCAGTTTTCTAGTAAGTAATGCTGAAGGATCCCTCACCAATATTGAGGAGTATTTCTAGGAATGATTAATATCCAGGAAATTCAAGTATGTGTCTGAATTTACCAGAAATGCTTACAGTGCTAAGTTTTGCAAGAATTCACTGCTAGTTTTCTTGTTAAGGTAGCCAAGAGTACGACACAGTAGGGAAATCACTAGATACAGTGATTAGCCAGTTGCTTATGGGTCAGTCCTACAGCATGACTCATAGGGATTTTCTTTCTGCTTCATCTTTGAATTGCAAAGGCAAAAGTAGAAATCATACCTCTTGCCAAGTCTGTAGCTGTTTCATCTTTAACACATTCCGGGTATTCTCTTCTTTCCATTCTCTGGGAAGTGCTCTTGAAAACCAACAGCAGTGCACTTGTTGATAAAGCCATCAATATTACCAGCTTAACCTCACTTCAAAGTACAACACGATATATTTGCTAGGCACGCTGTTATACATATGTATCAAATGACTGAAAACCCTTCTGGCACTTGGGTCTTATTACCTTTCTTGATTACTATCAGTTTGCTGCATGTATAGTTCCTTCTGAATTTTATTCATGGGCTCAGGGTCATTACCTTAAGCAATGTGCATTCATGGTAAATTAAAAACCAAAATAGACATAAGGCATCAGAAATTAAAATAAATAGCAATTGCGTTTAATGTATTTAAAATGTGTTTGTTTTTTTTTAACTTCTGCAATGAGATAATTAGTTATTAAAAATGCACAGAGAAGTAACTTGAGAAAGAATATATCAATTGATGTCTGTACTGCTTTTAAACATGACTGCTTGGCTTGGATGGGTGCAGTTTTCACTGAAATAAAAATCTTTTTGGGTTGCAGGGCCTAGGGAGCATTGGTGAATGGAGCTGGGCAGAGCTGATGGACAGTCATCAGTGGGATTCCCCGCAGCTCAGTATTGGGGCCAAACCTGTTGCAGATCTTTATCAGTGATATGGGAGAGGGGATCAAGTGCACCCTCAGTCAGTTTGTAGGTGGCACCAGGTTTGATAGGAGTGTTGATCTGCTGGGGGTAGGAAGGTTCTGCAAGCGATGGGGATAGGTGGAGATCAGTGGGCTGAGGCCAATGGCTTGAGGTGCAACAATGGGAAGGGCTGGATCCTGCACACTGGTCGCAAGCCTGGGCAGAGCCACAGGTTGGGGGAAGAGTGCCCAAAAAGCTGTCCAGCAGAAAAGGACCTGCAGCTGCTGTTTGACACTGGCTGAACGTGATCCAGCAGTGTGCCCAAGTGGCCAAGAAGGCCAATGGCATCCTGGCCTGTATGATCAGTAGTATGGCCATCAGGACCAGGGCAGGGATTGTCCCCTTGTAGTCAGCACTGGTGAGGCCACACCTGCAATTCTGTGTTTAGTTCTGAGCCCTAGACCATAGGAAAGACATTGAGGTGCTGGAGCAAGTCCAGAGAAAGGCAGTGGAAGTGGTGAAAGGTCTGGAGCACAAGTCCCATGAGTAACAGCTGAAGGAGGTTGAGTTTTTCAGCCTGAAGTAAAGGAGATAGCTGGAAGACGTTACCACTCTCTACAGCTGTCTGAGAGGAGATGGTAGCCAGGTGGGGTTTGGCCTCTTCTGCCATGTAAAAATGATAGAAGGAGAGAAAAGCGCCTCAAATTGCATGCGGGGAGGTTTAAATTGGATATCAGGAAAAATTTCTGCACAGAAAGGGTTAAACAGTGGAACAGACTGCCCAAGGAAGAGGGTAGAATCACCATCCCTGTAGGTGTTTAGAAGACATGTAGATGCGACACTCAGGGATGTGGCAGTGGCTAGGTGAATGGTTGGATTCAAAGATCCTAAGGCCCCTTTCCAAGGCCCCTTTGATTCTATGATTTTCCCCCTCTAAATTAAAAAAAATACATAAACCCCAGTGGTCCCTTGTCTTGGGTTATGGAACCAAATATGTGTATTCTGTTCCATCTGCTGAAAGCAGTTGGGAGATGTTTATCTCTTGTAACTATGGGACGAGGGGGGTAGGTGCCTTCTGAT
>VWYO01005804.1:70248-86235 GCA_013400275.1 Rhadina sibilatrix | reverse complement strand
TGCTTCTGTTTCTGAAATGGTCTAATAGACTGAAAAAATGCTTTTCTTATCACATCTGAAACATGATATGATGTCACTCATCATGACAGGCTGTGCTACGGCTGTGAAGAAAGCACAGGGTCTGCTTCTCTACTGTGCCACTCAGCAGGACTGTTTCAGACATTGACCTGCTTTCTAGACAGAAACCAACAACATTCCACCAGCACCAGTTATCAGGATTCAAGGGGAATAAACCAAAGTGCTCCATCTTGGCAATGAGATTTGGGATCTTGGCTTCTCGGTAGTTAAACATTAAATCTACTTAAAAAGGGAAAAAATGGCACAAGAAAAGATGTCAATTAGCCCAGTCTGTTGAGTCTGTTGGCTGGAGTTCAGTCTCACTTGTGCTGCATGATTATGAAACAAAAGACCTGTAAATTGACTCCTAACTACGAAAGTTCAGAAAACAGTCCCAAGGTTGAAATGTGTTAGCAAACCACTTTGTTTCACTGGCTTTCCTTGAAACAGAGCTTTCAGTCAGTGTGGCTAGTAATGGCGGATCAAACACATCACAGTTCCAGTGGTTTCAACATGTTTGAAAGCACTCCTTTCTGCAGAGCTCAGTACAGTTGCATTGGCTTGAGGCTGCCCAGCTGGCACTGCTGGCAAGCCAGTTCCACAGACATGACAGAAAACATCTATGCCTATCAAATTCACCTGGTCAGCTGTACTGTAACACCTTCCACTGAGCTCAGGATATCACCCTCAGTCAGGTTTGCAGAGAAGAAGCTTTTTCGTGATTTCTGAAGCTACCTCAGAAAATAATGGAAGAACAGCTGGAAGAGTTTCTTTCCTTTCAGGCTTTTTAGTTGCAATGTACACACAGAGGAAGCTGTTCAGTTATTGAAAGCATAGTGGTAGGAATTTAGGTCATTTTTTTTCAGTTATTAGCTGCATAAAAATGGACACAAAAATTGAGCATAAGAAATAGATTGCTTTTCCAGAACTTATATTTTCAGGGTTATATTTCCTGCTTTTCTACCCTGTTTTATCCAGACTTTAAAATGCATTTAGTAATTCAGCTGTGCTTATTTTCAATTTGGAGCAATTACTGTAATACAGCAGCATGAATATATGCATTTCCAGAACTGCAGATACTCTTTTCAGTTGAAGGGAAACAGAAGAGAGATGGGCAAAAAGCAGGTAGGCTTTTCAAATAAGTTTTGCAATGAATTTCAGAGAGGCAAAAAATAGGATGGAGAGAGGTTTGATCCTCAGCCTCCCTATTAGTGGGCTATGGACTATGGACACATCTGAGTTGTCCCTTGAAGGCTGTGCCCACATTTGCCATGGAGAGGAAATAGACCATATCTGCATACACTGCAACAGAGTCTGGTGTCTAATGTCTGGTAGCAGCACAAGGGCATCTCTTTGTTGCCCACATTTCACTCATGTGAATCTCTACTTCATCAGGTTTCTGCTCAAAGATCTGCAGCTGAAGTACACAATATTCAAAAAGGACTATACAAAACAAACAAACAAACAAAAACAAAAACAAAAACAAAAACAAAAANATTTCTTATATGCGTATGAAATGGCCAGAGACTTACTGGTGGTATTTGAATGCACAATTCACGATATGAAGTTCTACTGCTTGTCACTCCTGCAATTTGCCCTGCAAGGAGCTACAGAGTAGCACAGCTCACACTTCGTAAGTTTCACAGTTTTTTGAACAGTTCTGGCTCAGTTCAGCTGAGTGCATGACAAATGCAAAAGGCTGAGCAACACGGCTGGTTACAAAGCAGCTGCACAAATGAGCCCAGAAAAAAGTGTGGTGATTTAATTTTGTGAATAAGAAACATTTTCCCACAACTCTGTTTAATTCACTTAAACAGAGCCAGAAGCTTCCCTGCATGTGTATTATTGTTCCAAAAAACTTCCAAGATGACTATCAGAAAATTCTGATAGAAATGAATTGTTTATGTTGTTAACCCTGGCATTTCTGCTAGATAAGTTTCATATGGAATGGAAGTCTCTGAGAACAATGAAGTTATTTATCCAAAGTAATTTATAGGAAATGCCACTTTTTTTTACTGAGATTATATTTCCAACCCATCAAGGATGGATGTACATCACCCACACCTGTAAATAGACATTTCCTTTTATTATCAGGCAGGTGAGGGGGAAGGAACATTTGAATTAACCCCAAAGCAAGGTAGCAATGACATTTGTATGAAAAGTATGCTTTTCATTTCTAGAAGGTTTAGCTGCCTAATTTTCTCTGTGTCCTCAGAGGACTGAAGCATAAAGATACTTAGAACAAGCACCAGCAAGCAGGTTTCTTCTGCTCCTCCTTTCCATGTGCATGCTGTAATAGCTACCCATTCATCAACTTCATTCTCTCAGTAACAGGATGCTTTCCCTGAGAAAGCAGGAAAACTGGGCTCAGATCCCTGTAGGAAGTAGTAACTACATACTTTCCTGCAGCCTCTTTCTTGTCTTATTGTCTGGGAAGAACCCTGGGTCGCCTTGGTGCTTAGCTTCTTCCTCTATGAGTCAGAGCAGTCTGAACTTCTGCAATCAGGCAACACTGTGCAAGTGTAACATTACAAAAAAAAAAAAAAAAAAAACCACCTCAAGCTGTTTCTGGTGAAATCTGAAAGCAAACCAGACAGACAGCAGGTCAATGATGCAAGTGCCAGACACAGTTTGAGGACTAATGCCATTGTTAAGTACCTCATGTGAAGTTAGACCTGGCCTCTTCCTGTCTCCAATCTGGTTTTGTGGGAAAGAAGGTGTTCAAAAAAATAAATCCTATAGCATTTTTAAAAGAGGAAGCAAAAGATCATTACTTTAAAAATACTTCTATAACAGGAAGAATGAATAAAAAAAAATTCTCCAGAAATAATGGAGACTTTGGAGACTAATCCCATAAGGAGCCAGAATTGAAGATGGGCAGTTTCACCAGTTTTCCTATCAAGTTCTGTGCTTCTGCTTTTGGATATTCAAGTATAAATTACTTTTTTCCCTTAACATATTTTTTCTTTACTTAATGTAAGGTATTTATACATTATTATACATATATACCATCACTTCAGTAACAGAAGAGTACTTCTCTGACTTTTGTTTGAGGTGTACAAAATCATATTTGTTTACACAAATATGTTCATCTTTGCAGTTACCTTTGGCCACCCTCCCTCAAACTATGTGACATCTACCAGAAAATTAAACAGAAAGCAGCATAATAAAGCAACAGGCTCTTGAAATCAAAAGATGCATTACACTCTTTGTTTCCTTTTCTTTACCACTTGTATTGTGAATGGTCTGTAATGACAATAAGGCAAAGAAATTTTACTCTGGCCAGAGAAGATTGGGGTTGTCCTGTGTTTAGTGTGTCACTGAACACAGTGAGACAATCCTACTCTCTCTCAAATGCATCTCAATGTATACAAATTTAAAAGCTTGGGGAAAACTCATCCACCAAGTTTGCCACATGAAACTATCATGGAATTTCAAGGTTTCAATCTAGACTGGAGCCCTAAGCTCATAGGCCACCTACTGCTCTACCAGTATTTCTACTAGCAATCTCTTGGCAGCTCTCTGCTAAGCATGTGGAATCTGCATATCATATTTCAAAAAGACATAACCTTTCCAACACATCGCCTGCAAATTCTTGACACATAACCTTGGCAGTCAGGGTCACACAGGATAAACAAGGAAGTGCACAACTCTCACATAACCAAAGCTTTTGTTATGACAGTTCCTACCTTTCTNCTAGAATTAATTTACCAGAATATTTAATCTTTGCTACTTTTCTGAGAGTTTCTGCAATTTCTCTACATGCTTTAGAACTCTCACCCAAGAACTTCAGTCCTTACAGTCTTGCACAGTTATTTCCCCCTGAGAGAAGGCAGGCAAAGACCAAACAAGCATCAAACTTCCCTGGAAAATTCCACAGAGGCAAGTACAAAAATGCTTGTAGCAACAGATGAAGCTGGAAAAGGAAAGAGAGGAGTCTATGTTGATTAAAAGTATGTTGCCAGTTAGACAAGAATAATATTGGGAAATCCTTTTGTGATGTCTGCACCTTCCTTACAAATACTTGCAACTTTTAGTATAGCTGTGTGACAAAAAAGAGGGGCAATTCTGGCCATAGCTGCGTCTTGCAGTTGAACAGATGCTGAATATCAGCTTAATCTAATGGGAGGTCTCACAGATGCTTCTAAAACCCAGCACTCTTTCAGCTCCTGCATAGCTGGATCTGCACAGCTGGTGACTTTACCAAGCTTCAGAGAGTTGTTTTGGTTTTTTGTTTTTTTTACCTTGGTTGTTGCAAACTGCTCTAAAAGAACTAAAATGTGTCTTCTGTTGCAAGAAAGTTAGTGTAATAGTCCAAAACAGTCAGCATGATCCCACCATCTTAAAGAGGAAAAAAAAAAAAAAAGCAAAAGAGAGAGAATGAAAAATCCCAAACCTCTACAAAACCAATTAAAAAACCGAAAACAAAACCCCAGTAAAACCTGTCCACCTTTCTCCAAACATATTACTAAACACTCTCCACATAATTCACAAATACTGACAGATAANATGGAATATATTTTGAGTAATAGTTTTTTTTTTTTTTTTTTTGGAGGGGAGGGTGGTTGCATTGGGTTATTTTTATTTCAAAAGGTCTATATGTCAGTGTATTAATAATTTAGTACAATTTTTACACTATATTGAGATAGTGCCTTTAGCCCAAGATATCTTTTGTCCAAAGTAACTTCTTCAACTCTATCAAGTTATAGTGAAAAAAATACGAAAACTTTTTTTAAGACTTTGGATTTCTATGATTTTCTTTGTGTAGTTTTCCTTTCACTTTCCTTATATTTNGCCATAGCTGCGTCTTGCAGTTGAACAGATGCTGAATATCAGCTTAATCTAATGGGAGGTCTCACAGATGCTTCTAAAACCCAGCACTCTTTCAGCTCCTGCATAGCTGGATCTGCACAGCTGGTGACTTTACCAAGCTTCAGAGAGTTGTTTTGGTTTTTTGTTTTTTTTACCTTGGTTGTTGCAAACTGCTCTAAAAGAACTAAAATGTGTCTTCTGTTGCAAGAAAGTTAGTGTAATAGTCCAAAACAGTCAGCATGATCCCACCATCTTAAAGAGGAAAAAAAAAAAAAAAGCAAAAGAGAGAGAATGAAAAATCCCAAACCTCTACAAAACCAATTAAAAAACCGAAAACAAAACCCCAGTAAAACCTGTCCACCTTTCTCCAAACATATTACTAAACACTCTCCACATAATTCACAAATACTGACAGATAAGCATTTCCTTGAGTGGAAGAACCACAAAACTTTTTGCCCAACAGAAACTGTCTGAGGATCCAGTTCTTGCAAGTGTTGCCAGTGCAATAGTTCTTTCACAAGCAGTGTAGTTATAGATCCTCACTTCTTCCAGCTGCCTAAGATCCTAATAGTTTAAAAAATTATTTAGTTTTACTTTTCTACTACAGTGTGAGGGGTTTTTCTGAAGTTAGGCAACACCTTTAAGAAGAAAGAAGGGACTGATTAATTTTATAACTCTGCATGCCTCCTTGCTTTAGGAATCCAGGTCAAGGAACTTTATATACTGTACACGGTATAGAAGTGCTTTGGTAGAGATTAGTAGCAATCTCTGACAAGACTAGCTAGCTAGTTTGCTGTTGCACTTATACATAACTGCCTGAGTAACAAAATCTGATTCCCCTACAGCTGCAAAAAGTCCTCAGATGGATGTCTATACAAGGCTCATTCCATACACAGGCATTTGCTAATTAAATGTCCTGATTGACCTGTGGTGAAGATGTGCATGTTCACCTTTCAGAGGGAGCTAGTGGGTGCAAGTGTAGGAGTAAAAAAGGGGGAAAAAATTTCCTATAATTTTCTAACATATGCTTTATGCATTAACTACAGTACTTAGAAAGTACTGTCAGTTCCTTGGGAGCTGGAGTCCACAATATCTGGAACATATCAGACCCTGACTACTTTACAATACAGCTTTTCAGCCCAGAGTTACTTAGCCATATAAATACAGAAGCAAACCAACATTCGTTCATGTACACATAAAGAAGCGTACTTTTATGTGGGCTTTTTCCTCTCAGCCCACATTTACCACTGATGCTTTTATTTCTTCTCCATATAATGCAATATTAGTTATCCATTCTGTTTTATATTCACTGGTATGGTATGACACTTCAACCCATTCTGCCCATAGACCACAGAATCACAGAAGAAATGAAGGCTAGGTAATAAAAGGGATATATAAATTGTGCAGTTGTCTTTAACCTGACAACAAAGTCAAAGATTCTCATTTCTTCCTATCTCATCTCCACTCTACCAGATGCCTCAGATTTGTGCTTTCATAGATGAAAACCTACACCATAATAGTTCCTTCCTAGACACTTGTATTCAATAAACGCATTCAATAACCATGTATTCAGATATTCTATCTCACACACATAACTGAATAAAATAATTCTCAACCTTTTCTGCAGATCTTGGCAGTCATGCCTGTGACTCAATATTTTGCAGAGTAAGTCCACAGTCCTTAGTCACTAATCATGTATTACTCCAATTCACAAGATGTACATTTACCTTCATACATGCAAGAACTAAACAAGACCAAAATTCTTCTCCTAAAAACCAGTTAGCATTATTTCTTCACTGGAAATAAAAATCTTGTAAACATTACTTTGGCACATCAGTTATCAAGTTTCCTCTTTAGGACTTTCTTTCTGCAACAGCTTTACTAAAGAGCGCAGTTCATTAAATGTGAAAACCTGTCCAGCTTTTATTTGTCATGGATTGGAAAAAAATTGACAGGATGATACTATGTGAAAAATAATTGTAGAGAGATGCGAATATATAAACCAAATTCTTGGTGAATATATAGTACACCATGATTTTCCTAAACACTTCAAAGTTTTAATGCTGTTAACAGGACTCAATATTAGTCTTTGTACCCAGTTATGTGGTCACACATTTCTTGGTGTAAGTTTGAGGAGGAATATTGACTTCTTTATGTTGGCCTTAAAAGACTCCAAATATAGCTCCTAAACTCATATGCCAGTACAGAAATAGCCAGCTTAGTTTTAGAGCCTGGAGAATGCATTAGCTTCTATCAAATTACCTGATACTTCACATATTGTAATATTTGTAAAGTACTTTTCTTCCCTGAACAACAGCATGCCCCCCTGAATTCTGAACATACTCTCTGTTTAAACTAATTATTATATGTGTTTTGTGAACAGGTGAAACTGCTGTCTGTGGTGTAAACAGAAATACCATTGCCCAATTTGACAGATTCCACTCCAATATAATTGACTGCACCATCCAAAAAACTAAAACTGAACTGTAATTGCATCATATGCTACCATTTTTGCAGATACTGAGTCTCCATTCTCTTAAATATGTTAGATTTTACTTGAAGCATTGTATGCATCTCATTTCATAGAAATGTAGTAAAGAAAATAGGAAGGGATAGGCTGGATGGTGGTTTGTTGTTATTTTTTTCTCCAAAACAAATCCAGGACATCCAGAACTGCAAGAGGCAGCGTTGCATAGTACTACAACTCCTAAGAAAGACACACATCCTTTTGCATGATCTCTTCAAATGGGAGCTTTCTTCTGTCTGCTGTCAATATTAGTTGCAGGAAGAGCAACTATTCTTGCAGGAAGATAAGCTATTCTTCCAGTCACTTCAGCGAATCTTGAAGGTAAACCCCTGAGTGAAGAGTAACTGAAAACAAAAGGAAAAAATCAGACCTTAGTGATAAGGTGAAATTAGACATGAAAATAATTAGTTCTGCCATAATTATTGTATTCTCTGACAACGAAATGGAGTTTCTCTCAAATGTGATTGAAGGCCAAGATGATGTAATCAAATCCACTTTTGTTGCAGAGTTGTTTGGGTTTTTTAATGTATTAATACTAAAAGGAAAATATGCAGTTCATATTAAGTACATACTAAGTGAGAATGTTAAGTGTCTTATTGCAAAGCAAATTCAAGTATCATACTGCAAAACAAATATCAACTGCAGTCTCCCTCTTCTTCTCATATGAAGCTGGAACTTTGGCAGCTGGAGAGCAAGATGCAAGTTTGACCTTGTTTCTGTTATGGCCTCCTATCACCTGGTATATTGGTGTCACAGGCAGCTTCAGCCAGTATCACGTATCTCTAGAGACACTCAGCTTGTGCTCTTTACTGCCTGACACCAGTATAGATTATGGTATCCCAGACTTATTTCTTTCAAAATTATATTAATTTAACCAAAAACTTTTAAATTTAAGTGAATCCCATTTTAAATGAAATGCAGTCTATTTTTAGCTCCTAAACTCTTTGCTCCAGAAGAGACATGGACCAAAATCTTTAAGGAGGTCTTCCTTTTTCTCTATGCTTCCTATATGAGATAATAAAGGAAAAGGTAACTGAGTGCTTTCAGACGGGAGATCTTGAAGAAGGAGGAGGAAGGGAAAAGGAGGAGAGCAAAACCAAAGGAGATTCATCTTAGCACTTCAATTCTGAAATTGCACCTCAAAAAATATGGGTCAGAAATATTTCTTACATGGCCGCAAAGATCACATATTTTAAAATATACAGTTATTAATGAATGCTATTCTATCTTCCTAAACAAATAACTACCTTAGTCCAAAGTTTTTTGAGCAATGATATTTCTTGCCATGATGACACTGGAATAAAAATTCATTTCTGGGTGCACTGGCAGTGAGTTCCTTTGGGGACTGTCTTCTGGCATAAACTAGACTTTATTTTTTACCCCGGTTCCACTAAATAGGGGAGGATCCTCATGAAGCGTTAAGCCTTCCACAGCTTCACAGCAGGCAGCTAGAGTAGGAGACACATACTGAGTCTATTCTTCCTTAGCACAAAGCAAAAATACAGTCTCAACCCTATGCAATTATGTGTTGCTGCTTTAAAGATCTGATCACAGGCTGATGGAAGTAAGGGCTTGGGTTTAGATTTATTGCTATCATAAAGATCAGGTTTAGCAGACTGCAGGAATACTGTGTGCCACTTACAGACGTGCCCAACAACAACTGGGTGTGTTGCAGGGACAAATGAAGTAAGTATGTAACTGGATCTTGTTGTCTTGGGTGACAGCAGTGTTTCTGGCATGATCTGTATCTTCACAGGAAGATGTGGCAGCTCTCCACAGATGTGGGATTTTAGTGGATACTCCTGCTGAGCAATACAGATTCTAGTGCTGGGGTTACCTAATGAACATGGCTTCCACATGGGTGAACTGCCTTTTACTGATGTAAGCTGCAGCCTTCACACCAACAACAAAGAAAATAATTAAATAATAGACCTCAGGACTGAGTTATATCTTGATCCTTTACCTCTGGCCATGTCATGAAGCTTAGACAAAATCTGTAAGTCTTGTTTTGGCTAAAGCTCTCAGCATCCTTTCCCTCAAAAGCCACAGAAGCAGAATTAAGGACCATCTGTCTGGACAGTTAGTGGAAATTTTCTGGAGTTTTGAGATTTTGCTGGCTACCATTAAACCATTGATAGCAGCCATTTCACTCTCTTTTGTGAATCTGAATCACTCAAGAAAAAAAGGATAAAACAGCATGACTGCTTCTTTCAGACAGAAAACCAAGGAGTTGAAAAGATTTATTTTTTTTAAATAAAATTCTGGGTTTTTGCACACAAAATAATGGAGCATTCTGAAATTATTTTGTTTTACCATCTAGAAGGTTTTCTACAGGTTTGTGAAGAGTCCACAAAAATCTCCTGGTTTATGACTGAGGTCATCAAATGTCAACATGACATTTTTCTGAAACTATGGTCACAGCTTTACAGAAAGGTAAAGAGCTGTTGAAAAGATAAGGGAGATGAAGAGGCTCATTAACAAAATGCAGATAATGGAGCTGTGACCATCTTCAGACCTGTCTTCAACCTATGACAGGAAATCCTGTTGACCAAGTATTGCTTTATATTTTTTATTTTTCTTTTTATCTACAGACAATTTTTTCACTGTGTTGCGTACAGTGAAAGACTTGAGAATACAAGCACCTATACTGAGGAAGCCTAACTCCTTTTTAATGAAGTTTGGAGAGGGCAGAGGTGGACATGAATAGTGAGGGGATGTTCATAATCATAAGGTGAAAGAACTTTCCCTGCTACTCAGAGCACAGTCACTAGAAGCACCTAAAAATAACCTTTAACTCCACAAATCTACAGTCCTACAGCACACATTAATTTCTGCCAATAGACTGAAATTCCGTGAGCAGTTGAACATGAGCAAACTTATTATTGAGAGCACAAGGTTGTCTTCCAGCAGCTTCCTGAAAACCACTTAAAACAGTCCTCTAGACTAGAAAACTGAGCCTGGTGGGAGATCCAAGTACTTCTTTAAACTTAGCATTGACAGCATATCCATTTGGGAAAGGGGAAATTTAAATTAGGTTGCTATAAATACTGTCAATCCCAGTGTCATAAGAGGAAGTTCAATTATCTTAGACTGGTCCCAAACTCATGTCCTGAAAATGAAATGATGAAACACCGTGTTGCAGTTTGTTTTTTTTAAATTAGCAATTCTGTCAGTCGCTCTGAGGGAAAGCTCAGCAGCGTAAGAAAGCAGGAGTCTTCTGTTAATATGCAGCAGCTGTTTGTAAGGGCTTGTTGAAATCACCATGAAACTTGAACTATATTGGAGGCAAGACTGTGAAACAAAATAGCCTGTAATGAGCAGCTGTGCCTGAAGAGTTCAGCTTCAGTGTTTTTAAACTGCCAGCTCCTCACAGAGAGCTTTTTCCAGGCTCAAGACTGGATTCTCTTGATACAAGGGTCAGAGGAATTTTGAAAACTTTCTGGGTCAGAGAGCTCGTTTATCTCTTGATTTCCTGCTAACCCATCAGACTTTCAAGCACTGATAGCATCCCTCTCACTGGTAAGGGACTGGAGCAGCTAATGCAGTAACTATCAGGGAGACAACACTTGATCTATTTTTAAAAATCTAGGATTGCTTACAGTGCAAGTTAAACCACCTTGTATTCCATTCCCTCTGATACAGAGGACAGAGTCAAGAATTTCTCCAGATACTGCTCTTTCCCAATGAGCTGAAAACAGGCAACCATAAACAACACAAAAGGATTGCCACATTTGGAGCTTTTTTTTTTTCTTCTTTTTGCTGCCACAAAAGATTCACGTAGCACACACTACTTTTCAGAAGTTTTCAGATATGTGATCAAGACAAATAAGAAGGTTTTAATCATAGACCATAATATTGGCTTTGTACTACTGACAAGAAATTCACTTTTATGAAAGAGTCTTCAAAATCTAAACTGGAGAAGTGGGGAAAGGAGGTCAGAACTCCTTAATAAGACATCTGCAGAGAAACAACACACCCAGATCTCAGGAAGAGCCACCCAAGAGTAGCTGTTGCACTCTAAACTGTAGCTCTTTTGACACGGCTTCTCTCTTCTGTAACTACTGCCACATATAGCACAAGTGAAGCTGCATAACCTATTTAAAACCTACTTGTAAAAGTGGGTTTAGCTGTGTTTGGGTAGGGCAAATTGGCAGGTTTGGGCCTAACTCCAATTTGGTGTGTTCAAGAGGATGGCACTTTAAAGGAGTATAAACAAACTGCTGTGGGCCTGCACAGCCTCCATGACTCTAGCAATAATTCTCTACCCTTTTCCAGCTTGTAACTCAAAGCTGCAGCTCACGATTGGAATGGAGAGCACACAAACACTTTGAGGGTGCATAGCTCTCTTCCTGTATCTCTCATAAGCTCCCCAGTCTTTTTGCCCCTCCAGACAGAAGGAGGGCACCCAACTGGACCTGCAGAACTCCTCAGAGAAGAGGCTGGCCTGCTGTCTGCACCCATGCTGGCAGTCTCACACCTGTCATTTGTCGCAAGACATGACAGGACAAGGGCTGGCTCACCACCATGAGAGCTGCATCTGCTCCTGGGTGGATTTACGGGAAGATGTCACTTAGACAGGTCTATCAGAACCCAGACTTGTTTCACCTCAGAGCCCAAAGCTAAAAAACACAATCAAATAATAATAGGTAGCATATTTGTTAAAGAAAAGAGGGATTTATTTTATTTTTTTTTTTACCAGTTCAAGTCAAATCTGAGTTCATCCCTACAAACTCAGAGCAGTCAGTGTAGTATGTTTCTAAACCCTGACTTTTCTACTTTCTTGATCATTTTGAT
This sequence comes from Rhadina sibilatrix, assembly GCA_013400275.1. Lineage (NCBI taxonomy): Eukaryota > Metazoa > Chordata > Aves > Passeriformes > Phylloscopidae > Rhadina > Rhadina sibilatrix. The sequence goes on along the minus strand of VWYO01005804.1, from coordinate 74,045 downwards.
ACTACATAAGGTTGAAAAGGGAGGGGAGGAGAGAGGAAACTGAAAGATGGGAGTTCATCCTTGGGAACTGTCAAGATCCTTTGAGTATAACTTAAGAGGTGTTTTCTCCATTTACAAGGCATCGCACATGAACAATTCACAGCATTTCACACTCAGTTCTCACAAAATTGCACTTTTCTGCCAATGTGGGTGTCTCAAACTCACATGGCACCAAACTGAGTTAATATGCTAGCACAGCATGAGGACCAACAGAAAGCACTGCCTCTTTCACATACCCCCATAAAGCCTCCACCCCCATCACTGCAGCTGCTCCATTTCATCCCTTTATGTTGTTTGGTTTGCTAGAGTAAGTAGTGCCAGAAGGAGGTATGAAAGAGAAGGTTTCGGAGGAAGACTCTGTGGGTGCCACATTCATTTTTGGAACTGGAGAACAGACTCAACAGGAATGGGGACAGGGAATCACACATCTCCACTGGTGGCATGTTATACTGGGATCAGCCAAGACAAGGTTAAGAGCTTTCCATTTCTAATACTTTCTGCAGTTGTAATGTTTTGTTGAGAATGTAATTTCATAATATGTGTTCGCTCTTCTTACTTCTAACTGAACATTTGAAAGAAATCAACTTTAATAGCCTGCCTCATACATTGCTATTTACAGTATGTTTTCCTGGTCCATAATCTAAAGTCCAGTTGGTGGAAAGATGATTATAAAAGAGAACCCATGAAATACCATATTAAGAGTTCTATGACCCTGGAGCTATTTAAATTTAAAAATTAACTGAGACAGAGTGGTTTTTTTAAGTGCTGTAGGATGCCAGGGCCTGTGAGGAGGAAACACTGCAATCTTCCATGCTGCTTCTCAGGGTTTAGTTGCCTGTGTCTATGGTTGGCTCTGCCACAGAGCACTCTTGGGTGAAATTCCTGTATTAACAATTTTGTTATGAGAAAGAGCTGTGTGATGACTCCTGGAGCACTACTCACCCCCTGACCCAGGTGATACATTAAAAGTCAGGGTATTGCTCCTTGTTCATTGCTTGAGCCATTGTGCAGATAAACATTTCCCTCTGCCTTCCTTTGGCAGCAGCTTGTCCCTTGCAAAAATTGTCTTAAAAATGAAACAACCTTTGAACCAGAGATGTATCAAATATTTGTGTCACAAAGTTATCTGAAGGATACACTGGGCTACCCCTCCTGCAGTTGATTTATTGCTTTCTTTCAGGGATGCCCACCCCAGAACGTCCTGAGCAGCTGCCCTCCTGCCCTCCCTGCCTATTTTCTCTCACAAGGCTAAGCCAGTGTGCCAGGGGCAGAAAGCAGGAAAGTCTGATGGATTCCTTGAGAATTTGTTTGAGTGGGGGTGGCAAGTGGGGAAATCCATGAAGAGCATCTATATCTTCTCACTCACCCTGTAAAACTGCATGCCAATCATCCTGTGCAGTCTGCGTGGGATCCCAGGGGTGCTCAAAAACAGAAATCAGGACATACTGGAGAATGTATAATTCACAAATTATATCTGCTTCAGGGAAGGGGTACTTCTTCTTACATATTTGTTTAACTCTGCTGCACTGCAGCCCCTAAACATCAAATTATTGTAATTTCTGTTCTGTTTTCAGAACATGTCAGAAATCTCAGAAAACACTCGCTGAGAAATGCTTGCAATCATTCCAGTGAAGAATTAAGTGCTCATTTGGGGATTTTCATTTCTTCAGCTTCTGAGCTTTGTCTAGGGAGGAGGGTTAGGCTAATCTGGAGCACCTTCCAAGTGCTGTTGATTTGGATCAGGCATTTGCTTCTTTGCTGTTCACTTTCATATGGCACAAGAGAAAAATCAAATGCTATGTGGGACATAGGTTCTTTGCCCTTTTGTTGTGATGTGAAGAAATAGTTATTTGCTGAATAGGAGGAATAGAAAACACTAATTCCTCTTCTTTCACCCAATAACTGTATTAAGATACAGGAAATTATTTCTTAAAAAAATCTCCAAAAAATCTTTACAAATACATAACTTCACATCACAAGTTGCTGAAAGTTTTTTTTAAGCAAGTTGCCATGTATCATTTTAGCATGTGAACTATGTAACATTTAGTTTTTCACTTGTTAAAAATGTGGCATTGTATTTTATTATACACAAATTCCTGCAAGCTGCTGGCATATAAATGCAGCTACTCTGAGATATCTCATCGTTCAAATTAAACCTTCTATTTTACTCTAATTTCCATCAGGAAGAGAAATTTTTACCATGCAATGCTACATTTTCAAACAATGCAGCTCTTTATGTATAAACAGTGAGTTTTAAACACTCACACTTGCATTCCAGAAGGAAACAGTTGTTAGGATTATGCTAGTTTAACAGTACACGTGTTATAATCCGATTACGTCATATATTTCAAATTTTTCACGTTTTAGGCATGTTTTCAAAGTCTGATGTATATAGACAGGAATCCAGCTGCCAGCAGCACTGGAGTCCAAGGTTTGTCACTACTGCACTTTATCCAGTGTTAATAAAAGCTGCCCTTAGTTTGGTAGTTTCTGTATTCCTTCCTACACCATCATATCTATTTTCTTTAACAAAATCATCTCATTTACTGTCATACTATACTCTGCCCCAACTGACCCGTCTTCTCAGCTAATTGCTCTAAAAAGCACCCACCATACTGCTGCAAAAATGAGCCAAGACTGCCTTTCCTCACCACTGCCATCAACTCTTCCATATGCCCTGCTGATCATGACTGGCTACTAGTTATTACTTCTTCTTTGACAAGCAGGAGTTACTCTGCAGGTGTTTTTAGAGCATCACAGTGATTACAGAGCACATTGTTCCCTACCCCAACTTTTGTAGCTAAAAAATTAGCTTGTTGAATGTGTTTACAAGTACTCATGAGGATTTATCAAGACTGTACATTTCAACATCATAGAAATTCAGAAACACAAGATCAGACCCACCAAAAAAAAATCACCCAAAAGGCCAAGACAGCAACCAGAAAATTAGCATAATTTTTAATATTGCTGAGCACATTTGTTACATAGTCTTCTCAAACACATTCTGAGAATCTTCATTGCAATCTAAGGTTCATTGAGTGGCTGCAAGAACTAAACCAAATATTATCCCTCTACTACATTAAAGTATTTCCTCACTATATTAGTCCCAAAACTTTTATAAAAAGGCAGAATAAAAAACATCTGGAATTAAAACTACTGCTAAAATTTATTCAACATGCAAATAAGACAAAGTTCAATATAGCATGAAAAGTCTGAAGGAAACAAGTATTTAAGAAAGACTTTTCCCTCCCTCAACTTATATATTTAAAAAAAAAAAAAAGGAGACTAATAAGAACCAGAGATATTTTTTTTTATTGTTGTTTTGATGTTGTTGTTTGTGTATTTTTGTTTGGTTTTTGGTTTGTGGTTTTTTTTTTCTTCAAGTGTCTCATGTAGAATGTGGTTGCAGAGAGCAAACTACTGGGACAATACTGGGGCATTTTTCCATAATTTTCTACAGATTTCCTTGATTATGCAGAGTCTCAGAACCACTGAGAGTCTATTCTTCTGGTCAGACATAGAATACATGTGGAAATACATGCCAAAAATAGTAAGCTTGTAAACTTGTAGAGAAAGGATTTATATGTGCAAATAAGGTAGACATATATTTTTTTCCTTGAAAATACACCTTTAAATTTGAAATCTGACACAATTAATCTTCTTCCCCAGCAGAAAAAATAAAAAAGACCAAAAACAAACCAGAAAAAAAAAAAAAAAAAAAAAAAAAAAAAAAAAAAAAAAAACAAAAAAAAAAAAAA
>VWYO01005804.1:0-70237 GCA_013400275.1 Rhadina sibilatrix | reverse complement strand
GGAAAAAAAAAAAAAAAAAAAAACCCACAATGGAAAAACAAAAACAAAACCCAACTCAGACGCACTTTTTTCCATCCCTATATATAGAGTTTCTGCTTGTTTTTTGGCATGCTCACTACTTTTCTCCTTTGTAATTATAATTTGCTTTTGTTACTTCTGTCAGAAATTACTATGTCCTTTTAAGAGCAAAATCCCCCAGGAGACAGGTAAAAGAAAGCCCCATGCTGAGTTTCATCATTTTAACAGGAAACAAGCCCAAGGCTTAGGTCCTTATCATACACTTTTGTATGAGCAGCTTCCTTGTCTGCACTGTCTGGTACAGATTCACCCTTTCCAGAGATTAATGTTGACCTTTTCCCAGTTCAGTTTCTAGTCTGTGCTGAAAGTTTGTTTAGAATTGCTTATAGACCTCCCAGATATTAAGATGTTAAAACTGAGATGACTTGATATCCAAACATTTGTCTTTTCCCATACTAGACTCAATACATCCAGAGTTAGGCTTAGAAGTTGTTACAAGTGAGAGTCTTTGAGATTGCTTAAAAAAATCATCAGTAAGGGTATGAGCAAAACTCAGATTTTATATTTAAGTGACAAAGCACGACAAGTTCATTAGCAAGATTCAGTCCACTACTTACAGGACAGCTAAGACACAAGGGAAAGTGAACAAAACCAATATCAAGACAATCAAACAGAAATAAACTGGAATCTACTGGGGCAGAGGGAGGTATGTGTGCGTTTAGGGGTCTGTGTATGGGGGGTGGGGTGTGTGTGTCAAAAGACAGTGAAGATAAGGATAAAAAGGAGCACTGCCTAAAAGCTTAACAACATCAAACTTAGCAGTACTTTAACTTACACTGTAAGCCTAGCAATTTAACACAGGAAAAACAGTTAACTGATACCCAACCTAGCTTATAAATTAAACTTAATTTATAACTTAACCTTAATAATCTAACAGAGGAATAACACTTAACAGCATTTAACCTAAGTTATTACTTCAATGTCAAATTAGCAATTTAACAGAAGGACACATAGTAACACTTAGCTTATAACTTATGTTTAACAGTTTAGAAAAACACTTAGCAGCATTCAAGGCCTAACTTACAGGCCTAACTTACTTTAATATCCAAGGTACTTAAGAATCTAAAAAAGCAGTATTTCTCTCAGATTTGCTGAAGCATATGCACAGGGGCATGTGTGCAGACAGAAATAGGCAGTACAAGCAAGGTAACTTGTGAAAAATTCCCCTCAGAGGTCAGTGAAATTCTCACTTTGGATGTTTTTGCATGTTCCAACAGAGAAGGATCAGGCCTCCAGGAGTGAGGAATTGGCTCAGGACATGTCGAGTTTCAGCAACCCTCCAGGTACAGCAAACCTGAGGGTGTGCTGGCTCTAAGAGGCATCCCATTCAGAGGGACACTGCTGGTCACAGGCCCACTGCAGTCCAGGAGAGCTCAAAGGGCCCCATTTTGGAGCGCTGTTTTATAGGGTCACAAGAGAGTTGGCTTTAGTCACAACAGCTTTTCATTGCAGCCACAGTTTGGATCGGCACTTTCTTTGAAAGTGTAAGAGCAGGAATGTTAAGCCATTCAGGCCAGAGGAATATTTTCATCGTAAGGTAAACAGGAGCTTGTTAGCGATTCCTGGAAACAGACAGTGTTTTTCTAAGCTTGGAAAAAGCTGAGCCTAGGTACTGCTTTCAAGGCCAAGGCCTTACAAGAATTTCTCAGATCACACTGCAGCCTGGAAAGGGCTGGGTGGGGAACAAATGACCACAGGGGTATAAATGCCAAACATAGATGAACTTAGCACTGCACGACAATTCCTGCAGTAAGGAATATTTAAGAGTAGCTCAAACAGAAGGTATTTTTTGCACTGAGATTCAGTCATCATTGTAAAGACCAAACACGTTATGTTAGGTTCATGGGTCACAGCAGGAAATGATCCTGCATCATCCTTTTACATTAAGGGTTCCAAAGAGCTTTGCAATCTTACATAATTCAGATAACATTTTAAAATAAAAATAAAGAATGAAAGCAATGTATTCTTTAAAAACAAATTAAAGAATTAAACACTAGTGAACTAGAGGCAGTCTACTTCGTGATTTCACGAAAAAAAAAATTCCATCTCTTTTCTAAATACACTTCCCATTTGCACAAGAGTCAATACATTTTCTCTTTCAAGGTGGGATAAAATTAATGTGTGAACATTAGGTGTGAGTGAGACAATGTAGATGAGATTCTGGTGGCATTAAATCCATGGACAACAAAGGTATTTACACTGCAATGCTAGGAACATAGTGCCTTTAGCTCTTGAACTCTCAGTGCTAGACTAGAAGAGGTTGTAGCCATGAAGTGCACAGTCCTGCTGTGATATAAACTATTGTGGGTACATCGCATTCTCTCAAAAAGGTCAGTTTTGCATAAGCAGGCTTTGGGCTAGTTTTATCTTGGCTAATAAATGAAAGACAAGGTTTTGCATGTTCTATTTTCTTTACCACATCATTTGACAAGTTCTACAGAATTGCTGTCCCATGCCATGCCCAGTTCAGATTTTCATCCATGAGTGACTTGAGTTCATACTGTGTCCATCCTGTTTTATGATTGTGGAAGCAACTGCCGAAAGTGGAAGAGATGTTTATAAGACAATGGACCTTATACCTATGAGTAAATTCTGTTGCATGTGTAGCACATACAAAGTTATTGGGAGATAAACAATTCTACCATCTTCATTAAATCTCTCTCCATTGGTTTTTGTTTTTGTAACTACACCAGTTCTTTTTTTCTTGAGCCTTCTGCTTTAACATTAGTTAACACAAGACTATTATTTATACTGAGGGGAAACTAACCACAACTTCACGGACTGGCACTAAAGTTAAAGTCAATGTCTCAAATGCTGTCCTCCTCTGCCTCAAGTGCTTAGAAGCCTGCATTCAAGGTCATCTCTGCTTTGACGCAACCTTGAATGGAACTTCTGGGAAAACACAGAGTTTTCCCAAAGAGAAGATAGAGTCAGCTGTTCGATGACTTGCTAACCACCTCTGCCTTCCTGGCTTGGGAGCTGCATGACAGCTCAGGCAGACCCTGACCACCTTTGACCTGCTGACTTGGCTTCCTGGTTCTGCCTGGACCATCCTCCTCAGTGCTGCAGCTGGGGTGGCCACAGATCCCTTGACCATCCCTGATCACTCTGCCCAGCCCTGCACCACTCTCTTTGTTGAGATGTAATGATTCTGCACATGGGCTGAGGTTGGCATACTTTGTACTGCACACCAACCTTCTTAACATCCTCAACGCTTTCTCCTGGCTCTTAAAAGAGTGTTATCTTCTTGATTATATCCTAGACTTTTCAATCTCCTCTTTTATCCCAGAGTTAAACAGTGGTATTCATTTTATTTCAGCTATTTTCATCTTTGAGATTGTGTCCTTCTATTTTTCTTTTTAATGTACATTCCAGAAGTCTCAGGGGAGATTATCTCTTTTTATTAGAAGTTCTCAGTAAATTAGCATTTCACACTACTTACAAGAGTAGTAGTAGACTATGTAAAGTTAATGTTTTCTAGTTAGGGAGATAACAAAATATTTTTGCATGAAAACTTTTTCCTCTCTAATTGGTAACTGACAGTCTCCTAGAGACAAGGATAATTACATGGTTCCCAGTTAATTTTTTTCACACAGAACACTGAACTTCTGGATTTGTCCTACAGCATACTGGTTATTTATGACCTCTCTGATGACAATTTACCTTTGGATGTTATGACACTCAACATACTATAACTTCAGTTGTCATGAAGGCAAATACTAACTCAAGTACCTTAAATTTCTGTTTTTCTAGTGCTATAGCCTGCAAATGAGCACCATTCAAATTCCACAGCATAATTCAGCTCTAAGTAGGTCTCTTCACTTTTAAGTGTTCAATTAGTGCTTCTAGCAATTTTCTCACAATGCTAAAACATTTTTTTTTCTGTTTTCCAACGTTTCATTATCATCTCTTAAGGGTTAATCTTCTTTCCATGGCAACCAAGTCACTGGTACCACTGATCTTATCTCATAGAATAGTCAGTAGTCTCAAGACTAGTCAGTGCCTGAAAAGCAAGCTAAGTACTGCAGAAAGTGATACCAACCAGCATTTACAAAGTATTCAGTACAGAATTGATTGCATCTCTAGGACTTCTATGTTGCTTTTTATCATAGTAAAGAACTCAATTGTGGAGCAGTTCTGTGAAACAACTTTTACTTTTGTTTATTCAGTGTGTTATTAAAATTAATGTGCATTATTTTGGGAGAAATGGCTATGATACAGTTGCATTTTGATACTTCAATGAGATAAAGAAAATTACATTCCCTATCTCTCCATTCAGGAAGGCAGGAGGCTAGGTGGGTGATGCAGGACTCTCCAGACTAAAAGACATTTTTCCTTTTTATTTATCTTGAAACACACTATTATTTTTATCCCCATAGGAGCTGAATTTCAGTTAAAGCTCACCATAAAGAAACAGCAGCACTGAAATTTAGGACCTAGAACTTAAATGCTGAGATTGTAGTGTTCATCCTCATGGCTCAATAATCATACAGGGATTGTAGGAAGATATGAGAAATGTCATCTTGACCTTTGTGCATAACAATAAAATGAACATATTAGAAATATGCCAGTGCCCAAAATGAAAAGATATTTCTTGTTCCATTCACATCTTCAAAGATGCAAGGGAATCACAGGAGCTAGATGGTCCCACATACCATGATGCTTACTTTAAAGGTATATTGATGCCTTCTCAATGTCTACTTTTGTAATCCTACGGGTCTTCAACTCATTCAGATCTTCCCTTGCTCAAGCCATGAGCTAAGGTCTTGAAAACTAATCCAGTGTGTTCCACAAGGACTTTGGCCACCCCTTTGCATTGACACTTGCCTGAGAGGACTTGTATTGCCCATAAGGTGCAGACAGCTGGAATGACAGTTCGTCAAGCTGCAGCTGATTCCAAGGCACTTTTCTCTTTGCTCAGCTTCTCTTCTGCCCCTGACAGGGTTAGTTCCCCCTTCTGTATCCCTGACACTGTCTAGCTGAGTAACAGGCTAACTTAAATTTTACTTCACTTTAAATTTGCTGTTTCATAGAGCATATGTGATGAAAAATGTTTTTCCATGCCCTGGCTGTGTCATCTGGTTTAATTGATTACTTTAAGGCCATGGTTCTATTCACATATAATTCTTTCCACCCTATACAGGCCACCACTTTTTGTCATGAAATTCACAAATCTGAGAAAAAAATTGTCTTGTGTCAGGAAGAAAAGAAGATAAGAAACCACATTCTTGCCAATTTAAGTGCTCACATAGAGTCTAGCAGGGTTTTTTCACAGTTCTTACAGCCTTTTTTTTTCTCATGTCTAGACTTAAACCCTTTCTTAGTGAGATATTTAGAAGCATCACCTTGACGACGTAATGAGACAATATTTCCTTTGCTTATGACACCAGCCGACAAACCATCACAAGGTCCTATTATGAAACCCTTGTCTTGGTTTGGAAAGACAGGTATCTGCCAGGGAAAGCTGGAGTTTCCCTTAGAATGGAGAATGTAAACCCCTCACCCCCGCCAAATTATAATTTTGCAATTAAGGGCGTTCAGGCAAAGATTTGGGAATAGGAATAACAGTTTTTTGCTAGGAATACTAACAATACAAATGTAGTAGAAAATAAAACCACCCAACCACACCAGCAAACAAACAACAATTTTGGAGAACCCTGACAGAGTCAGAGCTACAACCTGACACCCTGTTGGTCAGGGTGTTGGAAGCAGTCCAAAAGTGAGTCCTCCTGGAGTGGGAGACGTGGTTCTGGTGGAGTAGAGATGATCCTGTAGAACAAGAGTCCAGTGGTGGTGAGAAGGGGTCCAGTGGTGGTGAGAAGGGGTCCAGTTTTCCTCCAGGAATCGGGTGAAGCTGGATTCTTTCTGGGTTCCTGTGTCTCAGTTTTATCCAGGTAGGAATGGTTGGCTCCCCCTACTGGATGAAGCATCTCACAATAGGATGATGAAATGTGAATATTTTACTTTGGGGATGTGTGTTTGCAGGGGGGTCTTAATGGTCCATTAGTAGAAAATATTCCTCTGGAGGGAGGACAGGTGATGAAAGAGATAAGAAACACTGCCCCACCTGGTTTTAGCAGTTGGCCCATTATCAGAAGGCATCTGCCCCCCTCCTCCCAGAGTTACAAGGGATAAAGAAAAACATCTCCCCAGCTGCTTTTAACAAATGAAATAGAATACATACCCGCTGGCTCCACAACCCAAGACAACTCTGTAACTCTTACCTCATCTACTAACACAGCTGTTCATACACTGATCTTATTCAATATCATATCTCATAGCTTTGTTATAAAAACCTTGTGTTGTTTTGTTGCTACATGGAACTCAGGATCTGGACTCATAAAGACTCCATGTGTCGACTGATGTATACGATAAAACTATATATAGAGAAACAGATTCCTGATGAAACAGAACAATTCAAATTGTCGGTATTACTGTAAAGTAAGATTTCTTTAAGGTTTTGTTTAAATCCATAAGCAGTAGAAAAATTCTCAGGAATATCCATTAAGATCTTCAGGGTACTTACCTCTGGCTACATAAAAAGATTAAACTGTGAGAACTTATAAACATCTAAGAAAGGGAAATGAACAAAACTACTGAGCTAAGAAGTCTTCACCACATAGAAACAAGAAGTACAAAGGAGGATGGGACATACAGATAATTCATTTACTTTTTAAAAACAATAGGGCCTTCATTCTCACATAAAAATTACTGGAAGTTCTAGAGACAGACTAATGAAGAAAATGTTCTGATGTTTGTCTCATTTTTTTATGTATTTAGTCAAATCACATATCTGTAAAAACTGGAAAGGTAGAAAATACGAATTTCAAAATAGGCTAGTTCTGGATAGTTCTGGAAAATTTAACAGGCTGAAGCCGGAGAAATAGTGAGAGAAGGAGAAGGAGAAGGAGAAGGAGAAGGAGAAGGAGAAGGAGAAGGAGAAGGAGAAGAAGAAATAATTCTGTAAATTAAAAAGAGTATAGGCATGAAATTGTTTTCCTTGCTACTCATAATAAAAACACTTTTCTGGATAAGATGCAGGAAAAAGATGTTGAAAAGTCAGGAGAACCTGAGCAATTACGCAGCTAAAAGATTTATTGTGTCAGCAGTGGTAAATTGCAAATGCATACACGTGCAAGGCCATGGGTATTATAAAAGGAGCAGCAGTTTCCATTTCTATACAGAGGAAAAGGAAGTCACAAATTCCAACTAAGCAGATTTACTATGGCTGTATGCAAAACAGAGCATTTATTTCTAGAATATTCTCTTATAGGGAAATAGAGGCAAACTGGAATAAATAAGAAAGAAAAACAGATTTAACAAGAATTTTGGACAAAGGTGATCTTACAGTAAAATAAGAAAGAGCTGCTGATCCTGAAATATCTATGTCTGATAATGCAAATATTGAGACAGAATGCAGGCTTCAGAACCAGCCACACTGCTAAAAAAGCACATTTTTCTACCATTTCCCTTCCACTCTTTTTAAAGGAGAACTATTGTAACAAAACTGAGAAACACCCAAATATCTGTTCTGCGCTGTTGTGTCCTTGGCAGCTGCTGCAGCAAAGAGTTTGGGACTCAGTGCTCAGGGAGGCAGAAAGGAGGAAACACACAGTCCTCATCTACCTTTTCCCACAGGTTAAGTCACATGCTCAGGTCTGAACCACTTATTCCTCTGCTCCCTCCTCCTCCATACTCTCTATCATTCATGCAGACTCCTTCTTCTCATAAATTTAGCTGCTGTCAGCATCTTCAGCATTTCAGTTTTCAACCTACTTCTCACATTGCAGGCAATGCTATGTATGAAACACTCATACACGGCTAACATCTTGCAGCTCCCTCTTTTGCCCCCCTTGTTTACTAGAAATGTTCAATCTGTCCACAGAGTAGTTTGCTTCTCTCTGTACCTTCATGCCAGGTGTGTGCAATGTGAGCACAGACAACAAATTGGGCCTCACCAGTGGCTGCAGCCAGGCAGAGCTCAGGACTGGGATGAGGAGCAAGAAAAGCATCCAGGTGCTTGGAGTAGGGAATATGTGGAAAGGCACATAGAGAAAACACAAGGAGGGTCTGAGACCTGCAGAGATTGCAAGATTCAGAATGGAGAAGAATTCTGTGCTGTTCTGTTCTGTTCCAAGCAGCTGTTCCAAGCTGCTGCATCTCTGAAAGGATGGCCCAAATGACAGCCTCATCACTCAATATTGTGCCTCTTCCTCAGGACATGCCAAACTATTACTACTAATAATTTTGAGAAACTGAGAAGACAGTAGCTGATTTCTAGCACAAGGTGACATACGTAAAAATTAGCATTCTTCTAGCTTCTAGCATTGCATATCATTAACAGGCAGAAGTTTCCCTTCAAATACAAGGAGATTCCCTTATTTATTATTTTTCTTTATATAATGAAGCATTGGAACATAAGGGTGATAACTGATGGTGGGTATATTCCAAGTCAATACAAGCAGTAAAAGAGGAATGTGTTATCCTGTCTGGGGATTTAAAATTAGGTTTCACAGAGCACTACTTAAACTACTTCAGCAATGTTACTAAAAAACTTTGTACTACCAGGATACTAAACTAAATTACTTTTAAAATCTTTCTCCTGAAGTTACTGTTATCTTTTGATCTGTTTTTTCAAGGACCTAGTCTTTGGTGGGCTCAACAGGCCATATTATAAACTGGGAAAAAATGGAATAGGCTTAGGAAGCCTGTTGCTACATAACCAGTGTTCTGTTGCTGGTTTGATATTAACAGGAAATTTAAACAAATCCTTCATATAAGAGGAAGTCATTAGAAAAAAAAAAAAAGCAACAGTCATTATATTTTGCCTTCTAAATTACATGACAAAATAGCCAGGGAAATAATCTTTTCTTTTTTTAAATGTAACATTCTGAAGGAAGTAAGTGAATTTGAAGCTTTAGTTTTGTATGCTGGAAAGAGAATAAATAGTGTATGACCAATAAAGCCCCAGGTAAAGCTGAGAGTACTGCCCTCAATATTTTTAAAGGAAAGACCAAGAGAGATTGTTATCCTAGAAGTCAATTTGTAAGCTCACACCAACCTCGTAAGGCTTGTCTTGCAAGACTGACACTAAAATATTCCACATACATTTTCCACATGCCATAAGGGATCTTTCAGAATTTTTTTTCCAGGGTTATTTCTACTGGAAAATAACTATGCCTCTCCCATGCTGAAAGCCTCTGTGATAGGAGCCTTCTAGCAATCTGCCATTAACCCTTATCCTTGTACTTAGCAGAAGTTCACAGCATCGCTTCTTTGTTTCCTCTTCAGGACTATGTCACACTTAGAATCATTTTTGTAAAGAAGACCCCAAAAACTTGTTTCTACTGCATTTAAGGATTATTTCTAGTTCACAGCCATAGCTACTTGTTACTTGAAGGAAAGCAGGAGCTCCACTGCCTGGTGGCTGAGCTCTGTCTCCTACAGTGCCTTATCTCAGCAGACTGAGGGGCACAGGCTGGCACTGCACTGCAATACGTGGCGCTTGAACCACAGGTTCACTCAATACCATCACAGTCCCTCAAAATATTCAGGTGACTGTCTATAGTGACTCTACTCCTGATCCAGTATTCTCTGCATTCAGATGAAAAACCCAAAGTCCTACAACATGTATTTTAGATTACAAAGGATCATTGTGTTTTTATAGCAGATTCAAGGATAAGCATGGGAGTTGTGAAAAGCCTCAATTATCAAATATCCTCTTCAAATAATTTTTTTGCAGGCAAACACTAAGTCTCTCCTAATTTTGCAGCACATAATGTCTTGGTTATCCTATCTACCCTAGTAGGGTAAATAACTAGGAAAGAGCAAAAAGTGTTTTATTCTCTATTAGGTCAAAGGAATATATTTTTCAAAAAATCTTCATTCACACATTTATTTATGTAACAAATCATATCCTCCTACTCAGACATCAGATTAAAAAAATTAAATATTCTTTTTCTTTTAAATTTGAAATAATGGGAATAAAGGGCATATTTTTCTTAATTACTTTGTTCTCAGAAGTTATGACTATAAATCAAGTTTCCATCTGTCAGGGTTTTGCTGCTTAGAATGCAAACAATAATTCAATACATCAAGAGAGGAGTTTTATAAAGATACTGTAGACTCAGAATAAAGTCCTTTTACCCACTTAAGACAGAAGAACAAAAAATTTTGGGAATGTTTGAGAAGTATCTCACTCAGACACTGAAAACCTGAGACCTGTGGATGTGAATCATATTTAACAAGGTGCTTCTAGAATTGAGCATATCCATTAACCACTAGAAGCTAAGAATTATTTTAAATAGACCTAAGGCAGATAAGGTTCTGAATCTCAAATTTGCATAATTTCCATAAGAAAGGAATTTTTTTTTTTTCTTCACAGTATCAAAGTAGAGGTCTAAATGTAACATAACAGAAGTGTATGAGGTCATTTCCTCATCCAGAATACTTTAGTGGGATACAGATGTACTCAACAATTCTATATCTCTAGATGTAAAAACATGCTTTACACTTACAGTGACAAAATAAAGGGCATTAATTATAATTTTTAGCCATTCACTCAGACAGAAGTGTGTTTAATAGGACTCTAGATACTCATACATTGCTGAAAATTGCTGTCACAGACTAGTCCTTGCATTTGCCCTGATTTTTCCTCATAGATGTGCGGTAAGGAACAAAGCAAAGTCTACTCTCTGTGATTAGTTAGAGCTTACTCAGCATTGTTTTCACTGATGAGCAGCTGTATCCTGGCCCTTTCTGCCTCTTCTGGTTGCAAGCAATTACTTGAACACATAGGTGCTTGACTGTCATCCCTTCTACCCAGAAATACACTTGCCATTAAGATCACAGTAAGAGGGAGATAGATAGATAGATAGATAGATAGATAGATAGATATGGATAGATAAATAAATAGGTAAGTTAAGGTAAAATAAGGTAAATTGGGAGTAATTTCTTGCTACCCTATTTATCAGGGTAGAGTACAACAAGTGGTACATTTCTGGTGATATTGTAGGTATTCAAAGTGTATAAGTGTTCATGTAGAAGCTGATGAGAACTGATGTGAATTAACTGAAAAACAACCATGGGTCAGATACCACAAATAAATTCCAAGACTGTATTTCATATGCAGAAACTGAAATCAAACTGCACATTTTTTACTCAAAATTATTTTCTAAGCTAATTTTTAGAACACTTTAACCATTAATTTATTATAATTAAAAACAAGGTTTTGACATTAATCCTATTACTTTATGCTCAGTGAATTTAAAAACAATATTGTGGATGATAACAAATTCAGTTCTAAAGAAAGATTGTCTGAAAACCTTCATCATGAAACCTTCATTTAAACCTTCTTTAAAAATCACCTGGAGATTAAAAATATTCAGTACAGAAAAAGACCTGCTGTCTTTCATTTGTCATTGAGAAGGGAGAAGAAATAAAGGATGAGTCAGATATTGACAAAGCATTTTATTCAAAGACTTTTTCTTATATTATTAAAAACTGCTATTTCAACTTAGTTGTGTACTTGGTGAGAGGAAGTGCTTTAATGTACGTCTGTATCCTGCCAAGTCATAGCTGGTAGCAGGGAGGCAGAGTGCTCCACTCTGCTGTGCCAGTGAAATCTTTCAGTGTGTGCAGATAGCACTCTCCTTGACTGAATGAAAAGTGAGAAAGAGCCTGCAGTCTGTGGTACACCATCCTGCATGTGTTACTGAATGGTTTCTATTAGACAGACATGGTCTGCTGGACATTTTGCACTGGGTTAGCTCTAATTCCAAAATGAGAATGGTTTCCCAAGATGAGAATGGTTTTAAGGTATTTAATGAAAAAATCCTACTCAAAAGGTTATACTTGTCACGAGGATATACCCTACCGTTCTTCACAGAACCATTGTTCATTTTGCTGTAAAAAGCTCAGTTCAAAGAAGCTAAAAAAGATAGAGTTTACATTTGTGGTCTGTTTCTTTGAGGGAGATAAGGTTTACAGCGTTTGTCTTGTTCACTAATGTTTCATTTGGATTTTGGATACCCTAAATCTCACATCACTTTTTCCACTTCAAGGACTAAATTTTTCTGCCTGTAGTAACTATAAGATATCTGACATCCACCTTTTTCCATTTCTCTCTTTCTCACTTGAGGGACCTTTTCTGTTACAAAACAAATCCTTGTTTCTCTCCTTAGGCACTTCAGCTAAGCCCTCCTTTTCAGGGGACAGTAAAACCCACTGCTGGCATCAGTGGGATTCCCAGTCTCCTGATGGAGGCTGTGCTGCCAAGACAAAGGCAGAGCAGCAGTATTTGCAGCAAGCCAGAGCTGATCTAAAATGGAGGTGTGGTATCTGTGTTTTGAATCAAGCAGGGTACCAAAACCACACTAAAAAATAAGCCAAATTTGGCAAACGTATGTATCACTAAATTTCTCTTAAAAGAAAGGATTTCCTTAGCCTTTAACAGCTACAAACATAGCAAATCGTGCTATATGTATATCTAATAGTCCAGGTTGTCAAGTGGCACAAGGGAATATTAGACACTTGTCACAATGGAACAACTGTTGCTGGTCTAACAGAATCTGCGCTTTCTGATTCTTTCACCAGTTAGCCTCTTTCTTAGGCAAGTATTGCAGAAGGGACACCTGGTCCCTTATCCATTCTGGCCTCAAGCACATTATGACTGGAAAGGACAGACTTAAAAGCAAATGTAACCTCTTTATACAATTAAGAAATTGTGCTTGAACTCACTTTGTGTCCTCTCAGTCCTGGATGCCTCTGGTGCATTTCCACTGGTGTTTTGTAGTTTTTTGTAAGTGCTCAGATAGCATTTTAATTGTTATAACCTCCTAAGAAGTTACATGGACAAGCATATGTTTTCTCTTATAATTTACTATTTGATTCTGTCCAACTGACACCAAACTGATTTTTGCCATTTGTTTATATATATATTTTATATGTATTTGTAGCTTGGTATATAACCACATGGATTCATAACTACTTTTTCACCTATTGTTAGACAGAAAAGCAAAATACATTCCTAAAACCTACAATAATAGAGTTTTAGAGAAGAGCTGAACCAAAGGGGGATTACTTCATCACTTGTGTCTCTAACGGGGGATTCTTGTGAGATGTGCTAATTTGCTAAACATATAAAGTTGTGTCTGCTTTATGTTATAGTGTATACCTTTGATGCATTTTCAGTGTGTATTTCGGCATGTTTTGCACCATAAAGGACCCTTTATAGAGATAACTGCATTTTATCTCCTGACTGTGTCTGGCTCCTTGATTTTAGGACTGGGAAAAACCACAACTATATTTACACTGAAACTACTGTAGAAGTTTTGCAGTAAAGCTAACATTATAATATGAATAGTTAGATGCCATTATATACTTTTCTGGATGTGACTAGTGAAAAGAATTACAAAAGCATAACTGTCTATAATTTTTCTCAGAGATCAAATAGTAATAATGTTTCATTTTATCCAGAAAGTTTAAATGTAACACATTTATCCCCAGTATATAGTTGTGGTTTGGGTTTTTTAATATAAGCGTATCATAAAAATTATCACATTGAATATGCCTAATATGTATTTCATTATTGTTCCAAAGGGATCATTCAGCTGAATCACTGTTGAGTCAAAGTATAACTTCTACCTCTAAAAATACAGAGGTATTCAAGTAAGTTATATATAGGAAAAACCCTTATGAATTTTAACTATCAAGGTTTATAAAAAATAACACATGAAAATAGTGAATTTATATTTACTAGCAAATTATAAAAATTACCATGGAACTGGGTAAAAAGTTTGCTTTAAAATAAAATTCTCTAGGTTGTGTATTTTACAATTTAGGACTTTGGTAATTCTCCATGTCCACTTTTTGTTTCAAACATCACTGAGTAGGGTTCTGTTCACTGCAGCTGAACAGTCAGGATAATAACACCAAGACATACACAGCCTCTGTTATAATTCTGCTATGCATACTGTAGGTTGAGCTTTGCTCACTAATGTCAGACTCCTTCAGTGAAATGTAATAATCATTTTAGTGGAAAATTCCTACATTATGTAACATACCTATCCACTTTGAAAATTGTTCTTACACACAGTTACTTTTATTAGGTAACTTTTTACTTGAACTGCAATATTACATAGGAACTAAACTATGGGTTAGATCCCACCACACTTGCCACTGATAGCCATAGATGCAAAAAAAGAATCTGTGTCCCAAGGAATTTCAAAGATAAGGGGTTTTTTCACTATTCTCCTGGGCAAAGTTGCCAGATTTCCTCTATCTGTTTATCTGAGAATTTCTTAGCTTGCAAAAATGGACATGAAATGAGAACACTATAGTGAAATATAATTCCAAAATATTAGCTCAAATGACAAACAGTATAAGAGTATCAGACATACAAGGGATATTGCATGACAATTCATCACCTTGCATGTGGAATGCAATCCCAAGAAAAACGGTACATCTTCAAAACCAAAAAATCTCAGAATACTGGATAACAAACTGTGCAGAGACAGGTACAGATGCAAAAGGTGTTCTCTGGAACAGTTTTGTAAGCAATTTTCATCTCTGGAGTCTTGATTTTTCTGTTTTTATTTATGGTAATTTAAGTTCATCAGAAAAAACTGACAATGCACATAAGCCAGTAAATTCAAAGTCCTATTTTTACACACAGAAAGACTGTGAGACTTCCATGGCCTCTTTCCAAAAGAAAGATGTTGATATTGCAGAAAACTATAAATGTTTATGCACCCTATAATTAAACAATGACATATAGAAGAATAAGTACCAGCTCTAGACTGTGTATAGTGGTAAGTTATACAGATGATATATTGGTTAATGAAAACTAAGAAATTCAGAGGCATAGCTTGAAGCTCAGAGACCCTATTCAAATGTCAGGGCACGATTGTTTCTTGGGTCTGTCAGATAATATTTCTTAAAAAAGTACAAAGAGAACAGAGATTCTTGGACAAAACCTGTCTCTTGAGTTATGAAAGGTGCTTAGATAAAAAGGGGTGTCCTTGTTTATTTTTGAAAAGAATATCAATATGACTATTAACTCATTAGTATTATATATATTATCTTTGTCATGACTCTCAAAGGTTTTCCATAGGCATTTCATACAATAGATAGAAGTACCTTTACAAACCCTTCTTTTTCAGCAACTGAAGGCATCCAGAAATTCAGTAAAATCAAGGGACTGCTATTCCTGCACTTGTGTGTATAGAGTTAGGACCTCTGTATGTTGCAGATGGAGATCAAGAAGCAAAGCATTATTAAAGAAAATTACCCACAGAACATCTACCTTGCACAGACCACAGTTTCTGACTATCTGAGTGCAGTTCTTTGGTGATATTTATGGAGTTTATGTGCCATATTTGGATGACAGAAGACTTAAAACTTAAAAAAAAAAGAAAACAATACAATGAGGTATAACAAAACACACTATTGTTAACTTAAATACAATTCTCTGAGAAATCTGTTGCCTTAATGCCTACATATATACTTGCTATTTGTTATGTCCATACAAATGACTATTCTGTGCATTTCAAAATTGCTAAAATTTGTTTTTAGCAATTAGAGGTAGATTAATTTCAGACAAATTATTCAAAAACATGATGAACTAAGAAAACCAGCAAAGCTGAGTTTTATATGGTGACTGTGAGGCAGAGAGCTTAAGACGTTTGTACTACTTTTGAATTTTGCAGATGTCGTAATTCATTTAATTAGCTCTTTGGGCTGCATTTTTAAATTTAAACACATTCTTATATGATGAAAGGGTACACTACTTGAGGCTGTCAATTTTGTCAAGGCCATCCCCAACACTGCATGCCATGTAGCAATTTCATTAATGTTAGTAAGAATCATCAATTTGGAAACATCCCAACAAAGAGCAAATTAGCCCACTAAAATGCATTTATTGTTGTAAGTGAATGCAATACTTATTAGCATTAGCAGATGTAATACTTACACAAGACAGGAACAACAGTGAGCATCAAGTCATTAAATTCCCTCAAAAATAGAAATAAGTTTGAACTGAAAAATCAGTCTTTTAAAAACTTAAATATTAATGTCAGACTTTTGGGTTCATTTTTTTAACAAGGCGTTGTTTTAGCAAGACCTTGTTATATATTTTGATTTAAAAATTTGACCATGTTTTACGCTGCGGAGATGACCTGAAAAACAGGTAGAGATAAGGACAGCAATGTTTATGTCATAAGATTTAAACTATAGTTCACTCTACAACTATTCCTACGAATGTCATTAAGGTCATGTCCTACTAGAAAGGGTCATGACTGTGTTTTGACGTATTTGTTCTTACCTTTCAGCCTCCACAACATTTGGAATGGTTCACCTAAGGCTTCAGACTCTTGAAATAACCTGGTAGAAGCTTACATTATGCCTATAACTCCCAGTGAAAGTTTTGTTCCAGATTTCATATTTGTGAAGCACCGTCATACAATCACAGATTTAAATTATTTCTACATATTTTATTGAATTCTCAAGGAAGTATCAAAGGTAGATATACTAGGTAACATATCTAACTTCTAGCTGAGATACTTATCAGTGAGGGTGTTGTCTGGGGGTGTCTCAGGCTTACATTTTATTTTGAGGTCTGCAGAGGACAAACTGCAGTCTCTGGCCACAGCCATACTGCCACAGCCTGATCATCTGGCCTGCTGCTTTTGCAAAGTTATGGCAGGATTATATACAATAAAAAAATTGTATCAATCTAATAATATCTTCCTTAACTCATTGGAAATTTTCTCTACTAGTGTTTATTCAGAGTTAGTTTGGTACCCTTGTTAGAGCAAGGTCATTTAATACAAGGCAGAGAGCAGAATATGTTTTTTCCTCAATTAAATATTTACTACTAACATCTGTGACCATGCTTATGACTGTTGTGTGTTTTTTAAAGTTTACTTCACAAATCATATCTTCATTTCGGCTCAGTAAATTGCAGCCAATTTCTATTGCAATTGAAATAGTTGTATACCTAAAATCAAATGTTCATTTATTCTTCAAAGCTGCTTTGCATAGAGAAGATTTAGGTTCAGAATCAGGCTCCTGAAGAATAAAGAGGATGTTCTTTGCAATGGTAACCAGGTGATTGTTCTTTACTGGCTTTCCTTAAATGGAAATAGAAGCCATTCATAGATTAAAATTAAAAACGTGTGTCTTGTTTCCCAAGTATGCAGGAATGTCCATGATCAATATAAAATGAGTTATGAAATATGGAAAGTACACAATTTTTCAAGGAAATTTTCAAGACAAAAGGATTTCACAATGTGTATCTTCTGCTTTTCAAAAGGCATAAGAAATGCCTCAGAATACTATTTTCTTTCTGTTTCATACAGAAATTGTGAGGTAAATGTGTGGTCTACTTTATGTTTTAAATTCTTATAGGTACTTTGAAAATTTTTGCCTCTTTCTACAAGGTTTTTGTTTTTGTTTGTTTTGTTTTCTATTTCTTTTCCCAATAAATCAATCTTTGTTTATCCTTATTTGGAAGTACAAAATATAAATGAACATTTATAGAGATTTTTCAAAGTAAAATAGGTCTTGCTTATTTGTCCTTCAGGATGATATTCCCCTAAAAGTTGGTCAATGCAAAGATTCAAAAATAAGGACTGTTTGACTTATTACCCAACCCTGCAAAATAAAAACTGTACAGGGAAAAAGAGGAAAAGAAGTTTTCAGAATGTAAAAAGTCAGTGATTATTTTGGGTATTTCAATGGGAAGGCAATGAGGGCTGTGTATAAGAAGCAAACCTGCATCTTTTTGAGAGTTCAGAGCACTGAGTGTCCAATTCAACCAACCAATCTGTGTAAACAGAATTTTGGTTTTATAGATGGGTATTTTTAATAGAAAGCCATAATCTGTTCTTTCTAAAAAAACAGTGATTTTAGAAGACTGATGGGAAAATGTTAATTTCTAGTGTTTAATATAGTTGAATTTTTTTTTTCAGAAGCAATGATTAATGTGTTCAGAATTTTCTCTGCAGGATGGATTCTGTTTTAAATGAAAGAAGTCAGACCTGTCGAGAACCTGCCTCTACACATGTGTGTACATGAAGTAGGTTTCCTCCCTACTGCTACCCCAAATTACTGTAAATTGCCCTTCAGTTGACAGTGGCTTCAAGCTATTATAAAACATTTAGAAAGTATGATCCACACATTCAGTGGGGTTATTACACACAGTTTGAAAAGGTGTCTTTTCAAACTGTGTAAGCAAAGGGAAAACAAAGAGGTGAGACTGGCAGAAATTACCACAGAATATGCTGAGCTGGAAGGGACATACAAGGATCATCAAGCCCAGTTCGTGACCCTGCACAGGACTATCCCCAGGAGTCACCCCATGTGCCTTAGAGCATTGTCCAAATGCCTCTTGAGCTCTGTCAGGCCGCTGCTGTGACCACTTCCCTGGGGAGCCTGTTCGAGCCACCCTTCGATGAAGAACTTTTCCTAATATCCAACCTAAACCTCTCCTGACACAACTCCAGGCCATTCCCCTGGGTCCTATTGCTGGTCACAAGAAAGAAGAGATCAGCGTCTGCCCCTCCTCTTCCTCTCACAAGAAGTTGTAACTGCAGTGAGGTCTCCTCTCAGTCTCCTCCAGGCCAAGTGACCTCAGCTACTCCCCACGTCTCACCCTTGAGGCCCTGCACCGTCCTCATGGTCAGCTGGTGGAGGTCGAAAGGGGTGTGGGGCAAAGCCCCACATGTGAGGCTGAGGGGGAGATGCTGTGCCATTGAGAGAGACCCCAACGCAAAAAATTCACTTTGAAATCAGGGAACCAGAATGACCTAGTGCTTTCTGCTACCCACTAGCAGCCCCAGTGAACACTGTCAGGTAGAACACAGTAGTAGACTTGTTCATACTCCCAGCTCTGAAGAAACCAGTCCTACAAAATTGATTGAACAACACCATTGAGCTGTCACCACCTCATGATGGCTTGTATAATCTGATGATGAAAAGGAGCATGAGAAGAAGAATGGCAAATTTAAGAAGAAAAAAAAGGATGGAAGGTTATAATGCATTTTAAGAGGACAATTTCTGTGATAAGCTGGATGCTCTTCAAAGTTGAAGCAGTCCAAGGAAATACATGTCCTCAAGAAACCCAGCTTTTTGAAACAAAAGAAAAGGAATTTAAAATCGAAGAAAAACCCAAAAATGAAATGCACACAGAAGACAAACATAAAGAAGACAAACATAAAGACAAGGAGTTAAAAGATATAACTGCAACAGACATTGTAAAACAGTGAGAAAAAAAGCAAGCAAGGAGCAACAAGTCAAGCCATTGCCAAGTAAAGACAGGGAAGAAATTCCATTTTGATCAGGATTTTTGTCTATGCATAAAATCAATTGAACTGTGAAAATTACTGTAATTTGAATCAAACTGCACAAATTATTGCTGGCTGTGTAGACTCCATAAAGAAACCTTTCTTCTAAGCCAGCGGAGTTTAATCAGACATCAGACTCTGGGGAGTTTAGAGAGACCAAAAGAGTTTTCCAGTGACTTTCAGATTATTTCATGACTGACTTTCTCCAGGTGATTTAAAATAATTTAGAAGCTGTTTTATTTACTACCAAATTAATTATTTACATTATGATACTTGCCTTGCTGTGAGTTTGTAGAAGGGGTTTTAAGTTACACTGAAAGCACCTGAATTTTAAAACCCTTTTACACAAATTTTTTTTCTTCCAGGCTCTGATTACGACCAGTTTCCCGATGGAGTCTGTTTCTTAATTTCCAAAACATGGTTTCTGTCACTGAAGCAAACTTCTGTTGGCTGGTGCTGTTTGTTAAATATATTAATCAACACTACAGTGTGCAAATTTCCTGAAAGTCACCATCCAATGCAACATAAAATTGTCCACTCTGTGTATGCTTTCAACCTTAAGCCAAGGATATGTGGGAGAAAAGAGGAAAATAGGAGATTGTATATCAGGCACTCTTTGTGGAAAGGCAGACTGACATCAAATAGTTTGTGTGGGCTTTTCTTGGTACAGCAACAGACAGACCTTTAATTAATCACTTTTACACATGCTATGTACAGCTTAGTTTTCATAATTGCACATAATTGTAACTTTTTGTGGTTTATTTGAAGTAAGAAAAAAAATAATTTGTTTCTCTCTCTAGATTATTTACCCTCTGATTCTCTTTTCAGTGAGGAAGGTTTAAAAAAAATAGCAAAAATCAGGTTTATATGGTGAAAGTATTTAAAAGTGTATGAACTTGGCAGCAATAATCACATTTGATGATCAAGGTCTATACCTGATTTCATTTACTAAGAATTAGTCATCAGGTTTCATCAGAACACCCATCAGACTTGTAACTTTTGCAGCCTTCCAAAACTACAACACCCAGAAGACTATTTGTTAAAGTGATTCTCATGGGCTTGGAAATCTCAAACTACCTCTCTGCTTGCACACATTTCACAACTGCAGAGGCCTCCAGAAAGCAGGACTCTATGAGTGGAAACACCAAGCCATTTTAAGTAAGTAGAGACAGTGAAAATAAACAGATTTTTTGGAGCTCATCTCTTCAGTTTCCAGCCATGACCAACACATTCTGGAGGAAGTAAATGGCAGCAAATGAATTATGCAGGTAGCTGAGAAGGTTAGCACATTTTTATAACTAGACATATCTAGTTATAAAAACTTCTGTAAGGTTATTCTATGATCACTAAATGCAAATGAGAAGAGTTGCTGTAATAAGAGTGTCTGAAACTAAATAAGAGTGTCTGAAACTAGGTAATTGTTTGTTTAGGTACTAAAAAATAATAGACATTCATAAATAACATTTCTACAGACATTGGTTATTATAGTTTGAGTAAGATCCTGGCGCACTACTGCCCTGCCCACCCCCCTGGCTGCAGGGCTAGCTCAGTTTCTGGGGAGCTTTGGGGGAATATCCTCCAAGGATAGGGTGAAATATTCAAAAGAGGCTCTTACCTCAGGGGGATGTTCCAAGGCTTTATTATTGAAGGAGATCGCAGGGCAAAGAGGGCGAACAAGGAGGAACAGGGGTTTTTATCTAGTCTCTGTCTTGGGATGGATAGCTGGCACAGAGCCATAAGTCAGAGATAAGGGGAAGGTAGGGTAAACTAAAGGTTATAGTCTCTGGGAGGGTTTCTGGAGAAAAAACCATTTCCCCAGAGGAATACAACAGGATCTTAAATGAAAAAAATATGATAGACTTAGAAGGGCATTGAGCTGAAAATTATATTCAGCTCAAGAAGTACACATAGCTATGACACACCTGGAATAAGGACATGGACTTTTAAAATAGTACAATTTTCTGTGAATCCACCATATGTCCTACTTCTTCCATATTTTCCTCCTTAATATTACACAGGTAGGAATGTCTTCAGGCTCCTGGGATTTGGGGGTATTTGGGGAGGGGAAAGCTGACATTAAAAAACAAAAACATAGGACCCCATGCCAAAAAATGCAGTTCCAAATAAAGGTAGCATATGGCATCATGAATTATTCTAACTGAAGTCCCTGCTTATTTCTGCAAGTGTAGGATGCCCTGCATGGCAACTTGTAGGGTAAAGCCTTAAATGATTACCTGGTTTTGGGAACAAGCAGGAGGCCTTTCTGAGCCTAGATAACAAGCACATTTAAATAATTTAATTAAATTTCTAAGGGGTTTTATTGTAGAAAGAAAAGTAGGCAGCACCTGAACACTGTAAAGTAAGAAAATGGACATAAAAAACCCAAAAACACTACAAAGCTGTCATGGGAAATCTAATGCTGATTTTATTGTACTGAAGGGCAGAAGACTAGAAACACAGTCTGGGAAATTACATTGCCTAGGCAATAACAGTCTTAAGTAAATTGTTTTAGTAAGTCTAATTAGAAGGATCTCTAGGCTTATTGTTATTTTCTGGTGTCTTGGGATTGTGGAACCAAAGATGTGTATTCTATTTCATCAGCTGAAAACAGCTGGGGAGATGTTTTTCTTTATCTCTGGAGGGGGGGCATGGGGTGCCTTTTGATAATGGGCCAGCTGTTAAAACCAAGTGGGGCAGGTGGGGCATTGTTTCTTATCTCTTTCATCACCTGTCCTCCCTCCAGAGGAATATTTTCTACTAATGGACCATTAAGACACCCCTAAAAGCACACATCCCCAAAGTAAAATATCCACATTACATCATCCTATTGTGAGATGCTCCACCCAGTGGGGGGAGCCAACCATTCCTACCTGGATAAAACTGAGACACAGGAACACAGAAAGAATCCAGCTTCGCCTGATTCCTGGAGGAGGACTGGACCCCTTGTCACCACCATGGGACTCTTGTTCTACAGGATCATCTCTACTCCACCAGAACCACGTCTCCCACTCCAGGAGGACTCACTTTTGGACTGCTTCCAACACCCTGACCAACAGGGTGTCAGGTTGTAGCTCTGACTCTGTCAGGGTTCTCCAAAATTGTTGTTTGTTTATTTTCTGGTTTGGTTGGGTGGTTTTGTTTTTTCTACTACATTTGTATTGTTAGAATTCCTAGTAAAGAACTGTTATTCCTATTCCCAAATCTTTGCCTGAACGCCCTTAATTGTAAAATTATAATTTGGCAGGGGTGAGGGGTTTACATTCTCCATTCTAAGGGAAACTCCAGCTTTCCCTGGCAGATACCTGTCTTTCCAAACCAAGACATCCTGGTAGTTGAGTGACATCAGTTTAAAACATTGTACCACTCAGAAGAGCATTTTAAATGTGTTTAACTTTAGACATGTGAACCCTTTAATCATAATCAGTGGAATTACTGAATACTTACTGTCGGGCAGATGTTCAAGTCCCATGTTGAATCAGTTTTCTCATTGCTATTGAGTAGATTGCACAGACCAGCATTTTTAAAAGAAAAATCAAAACATAACAGCATGGTTGAGCTGAAAAATAATGGGTGGAAGTTTCAGTTGCCAGTGACATGGCCTCTCTTTAATTCTCTTCTAGTATTAAAACTAGAATACCATGGGACTGTTAGTGGTCAGAAATAATTACCAGTCAACTCCATCTAACACTTGAATGTTTATCAAGATGACAGGAAACTCAGCTTAGTAATTAATTTTTAGGAAAGGAACACATACATCTTCAGAATTTTGGATTAACTTTAGTTATGATGCTTGACCAATTTGCAAAGAAAACGATGGTAGGCAAATGAAAACTTAGAATCACAAAACTACAGAATCATTTAGGTTGGAAGGGACACAATAACACTGAGTCCAACTATACACCTGACAATGCCAAGTCTGCTACTATATCATGTCCCTAAGCATGGATATTTTAAATCCTATTTCCTGGCAGGGACTTTTAATCAGTTAGAAGTGTAGAATAGGAAGCAGAGCTGTAAGACTAAGGAATGTGCCTCAAAATAAAGAGGAACAATTTGTCAAGAAACTGTCAGAATATCTTTCTCTACAATACTAATCCTAAAGAGATCTAATGAGCCCAGGAAGCTAAGACAACTGCTCTGAATCAGCATTACTTTGAATCCAACAACCACAACACAGTAAAGAGTCTTCACCGTAAGTACAGCTCATAGTCTTCCATGTCAATACAGCAAGATTTCAGCATCCTCTTGGTTTATCTATCACATGTTTAGCATTGTGTGATGACCAGCAGGTAATTGATAGCGATGATGGACATCAAGTTTTATTATGTATAGCTTCAGAATCTGAAATACGTGTTTTCCAGAATTTCAGTATAGACTACCTCAAGACAGAAATGAGGCAGAAGCAGTAAGAAGAACGTTACTTGTAAAACAAAATAATATCCTTATGTGGTACTCATATGCTAATCTACTATTTCAAAAATCTTCCCTGCTGTTTCATGTACTGTAACTGGCCTGCCTCTTGCCTTGCTGTCTGTGCCCTTGCCTGCCCCGGCCAGCCCTGGTGTTGGTTCCAGGCAGTCGGTACAGCTCGGCAGGCTGACCAGCTGAGCCCATCCGCTGGGCTCCTGACAGCTCATCTTCGTTGGTAATCGTGGCGATGGTGAGGAGGAAAAGGAGGACTCTGCTAAGGGGTTGCCACTGAAGTTTATTGAGGGTTCCGGGGAAGCAACCTCACTGCAGTGAAATCCGCCTCAGCAGGATGAGAATTTTCCTGGGCTGGCTACTTTTAACAGGGGGAGGAGTGGAGGGAAGGATCAGGGAAGGGATCAATCAGGGAGGACCAGGGAGTGGCCGTGGGGATGAGAGACTCCTCCAGGAGCCAGTCCCTGGGGGGAAGGAGGGACTTCCGCAGATCCTGGCCTACCTCACGACGCCCTCCCTGGAACTTTCTAGACCCAGGGAGAGGCCTCGATAAGACAGACAGCTCCTTGGGGTAGGGAGCGGAAGATTGGCATTTAACTGAAACTGGGTAAATAACTGTGGTATGAACCAAATGGGGGTTAAACGGGGGTACATGGAACAAACCAAATGAACAGTCTGAACAAACATTTAACAGGGAAAAAGCAAAACACACCACTACAATGTACCAATCAAACAAACATCTGAATAGTTATTTCCTGTTCCACAGTAGGTGGTGAGTAGAGAATCTACCTGACAGCAATATTTCCTCTCAGCTGGAGACAAAGGAAGGATGAAAAAACTTCAGGAAGCACTTCTACTCACTATGCAAGGATTTCCTGTCTGCTAGCAAAAAGCAAAACAGAGAGAAGGAATAGATTACACCAAAGGAGCAAAAACTGAGCATGAATCCACAGGATTTCTGAGTTTTCAGACTCTCACTATTCCACTGCAAGCAGAGACTACTATCAACCTCAAGCTGCTACTGTTGCTTCATAAATCTAGCTCACACTGGTGAAATATCTACCGTGGTGTATTATAGTAGAAAAAAATCAAAGGACTTAGAAAGATATCTGCTTAGCTTTAAGTGAGGAAGTCTACTGTAATGGTGTCTACAATTGTATAACTTTAAATTTTTTCAAAGAAAAACCATGATAACAGAGGTGTAAATCTGAACATGAGAAAAATACTGTTATAAAAAAAATCTAGGCAATCAGAAAAATCACTTCTGAAATCTCCAGACTCTTAAAGTCCCAAATGAAAATGCTGGTTCCCCTTAACAATATAGTCTAAACTGTACTCAAAAGTGTTTCTATTTCATGTTGCATGTAATGCCATACCTTAACATATAAATAACAATGAGAAATTGCTGGATTGTTCTGTGACATAAGGAAATCAAGTTTAAGTGATATATTAAATCAGAAGAGATGTGTTATCTCTTTATCACAGTATTTAGCTACAGAGAGAAAGTGGAAATAAAGTGAATGAATAAGCAGCTTTTACCAAATGATCAGTGATCAAATATGATTGCCTTTCAACTACTTTGAGATAGTACAGATTTTATTGTACAAAATTTCTTTTTACCAATAATACTGCGTCTGATAGCACTGTGAGTGATGATCTAGAACCTGCCTGGGGACCACATAAACCTCTAAGACTCAAGAAAATGTATCTCCTCAAAGTTGCTTCTTGGTCCTGATAGGAGATAGTTAATTTCCAAGAAAAAACATTTTTCCCAAGCAACTTCATAAAGAGCCAAGCTGTTTGTCTCATGGAAGGCACCAGACAGTAACAGCTCAGGCATTTAAGGTTTGCATGCAAGTTGTTTTAGAAAAACATTAAAAGTTATCTTTAGCAAAAGAATACGGAAATTAAAGAACTGGAAAGCTATGTTTACTTCTCTTGTTTTACAAGATACTTATATTTACTCATATTTCCATTATTCACTCCTTTCAGAGCTCTGTCTTCCACTTCTTACATGTAGTTGTTTAGGAATAGGTCCACTAGTAGTCAAGTGTGGGTGAAGAACCTTCTATTCCACCTGAATTCAGGCTGGCCAGGTTGAAGCCAGTTTTTGTGCAGAGGTTGTGACTGTGACAAACACTTCTGCTCAGAAAGCCAGCTGAGCTACCCAGTTTACAGACAGGGCTGGGCATGTCCATCTGGCACAAGAATGGCAGCAGTTTAAATATTCTCTCACACACTCCCGTGTGTGGCTCCTCTGCCTTTCTTCCAGATGTAGCTCAGAAAAACTCTAGTACTGTCAGGGCAAGTGCTCCTGCACCTCTAACACAGCTCTGGAAGGATTTGCTTTGGATTGCCCTATATTTTGGTAAACCTGACTTCTAATGAAAGAAATTAGTGTGGATTTGAGGCATGAGTAAATTTATTTTTTTTTTTCCCCTTAAGCCACTCCTATACATAAGGGAGAAAACTACACTTAAAAAGCCTATTGAATCTATATTATGCTATTTCATCTGAAGCTAAAATATCTTTTAAAAGAAGGAGAACAGGACCAAAGAAAGAGTTTGCTCTTTCACTTTTCATGACACTTTTTAGCTACTTACCTGGCTTCAGTGCTATTTCAGGATGATATTAATTTTATATGTCCGGAGGAACATTTGATTCCGAGATCAATACAAAAAAAAATTGCCTGATCTCATCCACAGGCTATTTACCTTCTAATCATCTCCCTACTTTGCCTCTAGTCCCTAATATGTCAAAATTTTTCTTGTGCTTGGTAGAATGCCTGCACCAATCAAGATGATTAGTCTGCAGACTTTATTTCCACTGCTCCTTGGGGAAGGTATTTGATCACACTCTCTGGCTGTAGACATCCAGTTGCTACCTCTACTGACCTCAGCTGTTATCATGATCTGCCTAATAAAATCTAAACAATCTTTATGTGAGAAAGCTTTGAAGTTAGACAGAGATTAAACACACCCTTATCAATGTCTCCAAATTAAATTTTCACATTATAACTCTTTAGCCCCAGACCATTTCCTAGTAAATGTACTGGGCCAAATTAAAATTCTGAATGCACTGTTCAGAATTGGTATTTAGTATCATAATTATTAATCACATTATATGATATGATATGATATGATATGATATGATATGATATGATATGATATTATATTATTAATATCATAAATGTTAATCCTTTTATTCCTCATGAGAAGTCTAAGACACCACAGCTAAATGTATAAAGTATAGTTCAGCTCATCAATAGTCTATAATAGAAAATTCTGTGAAAATGCAAGAGGAAAAGGTACAGTGAAGCACTTAGTAAATCATCTCTTGTACAAAAAAAATCCTCTTTATAACACAAGAAAGTGGGGTACAAAACAAGTAAATATGTATTTCTGAAGTGAAATGATGTTAAGAAACCATGCTTAGAGAAGTCATGTGGCAAAGAGTAAGCAATTCTGTAATTGAAGTGCATGCTCTTTGCAGCCTGTAGTGATGTTAAACTGATGACAAAAACCAAGCCACAGCTCTGTGAACCATGTTTAAGAAGAGTAAACCATGATGTAAGAAATATTGAAACTGGCATCACAATACAGTAGAAATTGTCCAATGTCAAAAACCCCAAAATTTAGGGAAAAGGGCAACATACTTCAAATGAAAATTGGACATCACATTTGTCAAAAAAAAAAAAAAAATCTTAGGGGAAAAAGGGAGCTGAAATGAAACATATGAGCCTCTAGTATGAAAATGTGAAGATGTGTGTGTCTTGGGAGGAAGATTACAATTTGAAGGGCAGGAAGGGCTGCATTAACAGTCTTATGTTAACTAGTATGTCATGAGTCCATATCACTGGAATGAAAGTTCTAGTTACAGCAACTATGTAAAATTTCCTTTAATTGACCTAAGATGCAGTTTATCCTTGTCTCCTTAGCCAATCTCTCCTACTCCCTTCTCAATCTCCCACCAAACTTTAAACAAGAAGAAACACAGTAAAAGGAAGAAAATTAAGAATGAAATGTCTGGAATGTGTCCCTACAAACACCTGTATGGCAGCTCCTGTCACTTTTCATTCATAGTTCAAGAATTAAAACCAAAAGTACCAAAAATCAAAAGGACTGATGGAAGATTTTCAGGTTCGTTTTCTCCTACTGAAACAACAATCTTTATCTATTGATAAAGATTAACAGGCATTTCAAGTTGCCTTCTTATGCAGCTAGGACTGTTAAATATGTTTATGGGGTGCTTCAGATGTCATGAACTTCTGAGTTCCCTTTCAGGATACACCAGGATTACCAATATTTGGGGAAAGTGAGCTAATAAGTGCAGCCGTAGTACAGCCTGTGCTCATCTCCTATCCATAAACTCTCTTTCAAGGAACCAAAAAAAAAAACCACAAAAACACCAACCAACCACCAACCAACCAACCAAACAAACAAAAACACACCCCCCACCACCCCAAAAAAAAAAAAAAAAAAAAAAAAAAAAAAAAAAAGAGTTTTTGGCTGGTATTTCCCTTCTTCTTGGAATTTCAAGCAGGTTCTCTGCTCCACTGCAGAAAGTGATGGACTGCTGGTGTGACAAGGCCGGGGGGAGCTGGCTTGGTCCTAGTGACACTACTGCTCTCCATGACTGCCGCAGGCACGCTGTGCTTCTCATGAATTGACAGCAGCTGTCAGGAGGACAAATAAGCCCAAGTTTGTTGTTCTGGCTCTGCAGTTTTTCTCTACATGTAAAAATTCCCATTTTTACTAACATCCACTTCTAAAGATAGAAATATTACCTTTACAGCTTTTGAGATCTAGTTCTTCTCTGGTGTCACTCTCAAGCAGTATTGAACATGGAATAGAATATTAGCATATACAGACTGCACCAATACAGGTTTTAGTGGGGGTGTAAGATTCAGTTCCCTACAAATATAAAATACTGAAAGTAATGAGAATGCACATTTGTGAATTTCAATGCATACTCCTCTGCAAAATGCTTACAAGCATGCCCATTAATTCACAATTAGAACTCTTATGGCAAGAGCACAAGGTCTAATAACATTAAATTCAATATGTAAAATTATAGGGAAGTGAGCTCAGTAACAAAAGAAGTACAGAGTTTTTCTACGTTTGGCACAGAAGAATCTCTACATACATTTCCCTAAGGAAGCATTTATTTCTTTAACATCAGCATGCATTCTTCTATTTTATTTGGTTGTGTTTTTGGCATATCTAATCTGCCTTCTGACTTTCCATAGTAGTACTTTTGTCTGAAAACTTACATATCTTTATTTCTTCACTTAGCCTTTTCAAATTCAAAATGAGCCTTCTTTAACAGATTTTTTTTTCTGTTCGTGTCCTTATTCTTAAAAATCATTTAGTTCTAAGACATTCACATCAACAGATTATCATGTTTTAGGATATGCTGACAGTGCAGCAGCACTAATTATCCTAATTTCTACAATGTCTCACCTTCAGTTGTTGCTCTTCAAGTCACTGCTTAGACATTATCTGAAGCAAAACAGCTCCATATCAGACTACATACAAAAACTGTATACTGCATACAAAAACAACCAGAGAGAAAGTGGAGGAAACAGTAATATAAACACAATTCTAACTTATATTAAAAGATTCTGCAACAAACTATTTCTGTATGCATATAACTACTTCCATAATAAGCTTCTCTTCCTTTTCTATTGTATTTTTCTCCAGACAATCCCAGAACTGCAACTTTGTTAAATACAAAGACATATTTAAAACTTTCTTACTCTCTTCCATCTGGAATTCAGTCCCAATTCAATACACAGGAACATTTCATAGTCATTAATTGTGTTTGCATAGTAGCATTCTGTAGTTGGGATGCTAGTCTCTGCACAGTATATGTATATGCTAGGTATCTTATTTTACACTTAGGAAGCCTAGGCTCTCTAAGGGAATATGTAACCCTTGGGTTTCATTTTACTTTCCTCTGTAATCTCAATTTTACCTTAGGCCCTTTCTAAATACACACTTTCACATCAATCCAAAGAGAACAACTATTTTTCCTACAGGATGATAAACAGTAACACAGACTATTAGGTTTTTAGGAGGGGAAAAAGAAACATTTTCTGGACCACAATACATTGCTCCACAGGAATCCATGTCATTTCCCTCTCATCTCTCATCTGTGATTAGGGCCCTCACACTGAACAACCCCAGCAGGCAAAATTTGCAACAATTTGTAGTAATAGAATTAGTCAACATTTAGCACTTGAACAGCATTTCTCATCTGTATATCCCTAAGTGTTGTAGAAAAGATGCAGGAGCAAGTTTGTACAACTCTGAGGGATAATACCAAGCTTAGGTGAAAATCAAGATGCTGGCTGCTTACCTTTGGGCAGCTCTAAGTCTCTCACTATCTCTATACCACTAGATGAAAGAGGGACAAGCACTGCTCACTGGTGCTGAAGCCAAGTGTCAAGTGGTGCTAAAGCCAATGTTGATGCTGCTTTAGTGCTTGGAAGAGATTATCTGTGATAGACCCCATCTTTGCGGTTCAAAACAGAGACAGGGGATCAATTAACAATGAAATTTTGTGGATAATGGCAACACCAGTGTTGCAGCAGGATTGCTTGGACTTCTGCATTAGTGGAGCTGATACATTCTCTTCTGATCTCTTTTGGTTGACATAGCTGTTCCTACCGATAATCTGCACGCCTACTTGTCCCTACTGATAATCTCCAGACTCCAAATGACAAAACCAATTATCCACCTATTATAATTTATTATAAAGATAAAAGAAAAAAATTTTCTCACTTCCTAAGTGCCATTCCAATCTTAAGATTCCTTTGTCTGGGAAAAACTCATCTCTACTGCTGTATGAAAGAGAGCAATCAAATAACATTAAAAAAAAAAAAAAAAAAAAAAAAAAAAAAAAAAAAAAAAAACAAAAAAATTACACCAAGGGAAAAAAAAAAAATCAGTTGAAAATTTCACCAAGGGGAAAGAAATAAAAAATATTCCAAATTGTTAAAAAATTTTCAACATCTTAATGAAGTCACACTCTATACTGTAACAAAATGCAGACAATTCTGGGGTGCTCGTAGCATATTGCAGGATAAAAAGTATTGTTAAATCTATCATGTCAGTTATTTAGAAAAAAACTGCACTGTTAAATTTCAGGATCTCCTTCTAAATATGTCATGACCAACACATGAGGTGCAGTTAAATGAATGTATTGCCCATTATGATTTATTTACTTTCTTAGTAAAGCAATTAACTCCATCTCTAAATGCATTAACAACCATGAAATTATTTACTGATTTGACTTCCGTTTTACTAGGTTATATACCATATTTGTTTCTCTTTACCAGAAAATGATAACACTGTAGTTTGTGGGGGTTTTTTTAATCAACTTTCATTTATCTTGCTGAGTTCACAGTAAAGAAACTATCAACAGTAAATTCTTCTGTTCTGATAAATGCAGGTAGTGTTGTGGTAGCCTATAGCTCATCTCTCATAGCCTTTCTTAGTTAGACTTGTAAGTTTATCCATCAGATTCATTCATGAAGCAAAGCCAAAGGGAACCCCAAAGGAGGATACAGTCACTGATCTTGGCTGTTTTGAAGCAGGTCAAATCTCCATTAGTGGTATACACTTTCTAGTATACTGTGTAGTATTACACTTTGTAAACTCTGTCTGGTATTAGATTAAATCTACTCATAAAGCAATTCAAAGACATTTTATAAGCCATGGCTGGCAGTTCCCTTCCATAACAGGATAGATTCTCAAGCCTGAGTGAGACAGTCTTCATTTGGGAGATATATACATATATACACATACACATGTATATAGACATACATTATACATAATATGTAATAATACTATACATAACATAATTCAATTTTCACCATTTTTCTGGAGCCAGCTGGATGCCACTTTTGTATCTATTACTCAGGGGGTGATCTAATGGGAGATGTAGCTCACAAATAGTTGAACGTATTCCAGAGATTTATAAAGCCTGATACTGCTTCACTACATAGCGTGGCGACAAGAGGTCTTTAAAACTGACTTTGACTTGGAGCCTTTAACATCCCACTTGTCTTTCAAAGGAGAGTAGAAAACTTGTAAAGAGGAAAATTTAACCATCATGTTGTCATTATGTTAGTTTGTTTATCACTTGCCTAGACAGTGGTAAAGATTTGCTTCCTTAGAACAACCCAGAAAAACATGAAGATGCAGAGGAAGCTGACACATTTCCCTGCTCAGCCACTGAAGGAGCTCCGAAGGAGCGTGGACATCAGCATTACGTGGTGGCCATCTGCCGCACAAGAAATGTAACTCTGGGAAAGCACAACCCATGCAAGGACAGTAATTCAGGGCTTGCTTTTTGTGCTCCCCAGCTTGGGGTTTTGTAAGATTTTTTTTTTCTTTTCTTAATTTAGAGAGAAATAAATCACCATTTGTTACTATAAGTTCATTCTGACGTTTCTGCATATGGTACCAGTTTCAGACATTGTGTATGGGAGACAGTGGGTGACAGGTACCGTACTGCTAGCTTTGTGGACTAAAAAAACCCTCCATATTCCACAAAGAGGTATGCCTGCTTAATATTCTGCTCCAGTGTTTAGTCTGCTGTTAGCTACAGGGAGCCGCTATTAACTGTTTTCACACACAGAAGAAAGTAATTTAGATTACAAAGATTTTTGGCATTGCTACAGTTGGTACAAAGTACTTGCAGAGTTTCTTTGTTTCCCCTTTTCTTCTGTAGAAATGAAAGAGAGAAGAACGTTTATAAAAATGCATGTTTCTGCTGAGCTGCTCCTGAAGACAACATGGAAAAAGGAGCAAGATTTAATTTGTATGAATTCATATTCTTAAGTAGATACAGCACTGAGGAAAAAAAGTCAATCAACAATTTCCAAAATACTTTGCATAAAGATGACTAGCTCTTTAGTAAAAGAAAATAGGCAAAAGGTCAACTTTGAAAGATTTGCCCATTACTAAATGCACTCAAATTCAAACTCTTTGCTCTTAAGAACAAATATATTTTCTGTAACATTGCATTCATCTTTGTAATGCTTCACTGTGTAGTCCAACAGGATTATTTCTTCTGTTGGCAGTTATTGACTATTAAATACAATTGATTTGGTATTTCTTTTTCAGATGAGAGGCCTCTAAAATGTATATTAGTGTTCTTAGTTTGAGAGAGGACCCAAGCTGCAAAAACTTC
This sequence comes from Rhadina sibilatrix, assembly GCA_013400275.1. Taxonomy (NCBI): domain Eukaryota; kingdom Metazoa; phylum Chordata; class Aves; order Passeriformes; family Phylloscopidae; genus Rhadina; species Rhadina sibilatrix. Next base: position 37,193 of record VWYO01005804.1, on the reverse strand, counting down.
AAGATTTTGGTGAGCTTTTACTTGTCTGTTTTGTTTCTTTTAGGATTTGGTGGAATTTTTGTTGTTTTCATTTTTGGTTTGTTTTGGTTTTCTGTTGTTGTGGTTTTTTTGTTTTTTTTTTTTGGGGGGGGGGGTGGTTTATTTTTTTTTTTCTTTTTATTTTGTTTGTCTGAAGTTGGTTTGTTTGTTTGTATTTTTAATCCCTTCATTTACTAGCATAGTAGCATTCATTTTGATTTTTCTTAATATCCAGTTGGGCACAGTTGCTTTCTGCAGAATCATCTAGTGAAAAGAAGCAGCTGCATTTTAGAGATCAATGAAAGGTAAAATGCAAAAGTCAGGTAAAACAATTAAACATCCAGATCTCACGAGTCTACAAAACAATGTGAGAGATTTTAAAAGAAAATGGGTTTTGACGCCTTGAGATTTCAAATATAATTAGATGGTTTATGTTTCACCTGAACTCTAAAAGCAAGTTAAACTGTGTTACTTTTCTCCTTTATACTACATATTTTGTGTCTTGGTGTACTGTTTTTGTGTACCTTTTTAATGCTGGTATTCCATTTCCACAGCCCTACAGTGACAGTCCCAAAATTCTCCTGTTCTTTTGACATAATCTTTCCGGTCGAAAACCCTGATATAAATCATCAATGCAATGAAATACTGAAATACTGAAATACTAAATGATCAATACAGGGACACAAGCAATTTTAAAGAATCCCAAAATATGTCATAGTGCGGCCCACATTGAAGGGACTTAAAGATCATTTAGTCCAACCCCTCTGCTGTGGACAGGGACACTTTTCACTAGACCAGGCTGCTCAGAGCTCCATTCAACATGGCGTTAAACCCTCTTAGTTATGGGACATATGAATCTTCTCTGGGCAGCCTGGTGCTGTACCCCCACCACCCAAACAATAATTTTTCCCAGTATCTAATGGCAACCTACTTGCTTTCAGTTTGAAATCATTACCCTTTGTTCTGTCATTACATGCTCTTGTATATAATTCCTCTCCAGATATCATTTAGTGCCCCTCCAGGTAAATCCCTTGCAGATTCTTCTTACTGAATATAATTGGTGAGTGTAAGCATAACATGTGACATAAAACCAATAATTGCTATTTGTATAAAGTATATTAGAAATCTGTATTAGAAAGCAAATGGGTAAAACAGTTCAGTAACAAGATCACAGATAACTGTGGCATCTAGGAACTCTGCATTTAGAGTGAGGCTAGGGTTCTCATTTAATTGAGTCTGAGAGACCAGGCACAGAATGCAGTCAGTAACTTTGTAGGTAAAAGATATGAATAACTTGCCTCTGAGACAGCCAGTGTCTCTCTTCTACACAGTTCACCCAATCAAAGCAAAAAAAGTGGAAGTGGCCTTGGAAATATGCAAAAACACTCATAATTGTTTATTTTCTGTATTAAAATTATGTTAGAATTTTTCAAAGTCATCTTAAGTCTACCTACAGCAAAATGGCTCTAAGAACTTTGCATAGAATAACAGAATCAGAGAATCAAACCAGAGACTGGTTTGGGTTGGAAGGGCCCTTTGAAGGTTGTCTAGTCCAATAGCACTGCAGTGACGTTTCAGGTTACTCAGAGCCCCATCCAACCTGAGCTTGAATGTTGCCAGGGGTGTGGCAGCTCCCAGCTCTGTGTGTAACCTGTGCCAGTGTTTCAGCACTCTCCTTGTAAAGAGTTCCTTCCTTGTATCTAACCTGAGCCTAACATTTTTTTACTTTAAAACTACTACCGCTTTCCCTAATACCATCTCTTCTTCAGAACAACCTCAGGTCCCTCAGCCTTTCCTCCTAGGAGAGGTACCTAGCCTTCTGATCATTTTCATTGCTCTCCTCTGGACCTGCTCCAAGATGTCCATATCATTCTTGTTTTGGGGGCTCCAGAGCTGGATGCAGTGCAGGTGGGTCTCATGAGAGCAGAATCTCCTTGGTTACCCTGCTGCTGCCCACCCTGCTTTTAATGCAGACCAGGATGCAATTATCTTTCTGGGCTGTGTTCATATCCACATTTCTGGCTCATACCCAGGCAATAAGACCATCCCTCACCCAACATGTTGTGCAAACTGGTGTTACCATTCTGCAGGCCTGCAAGCCCTTTGTCAACATCAGCTGCACTGGATTCTTTTTCAACTTCACTCTCTGGATTAAAATCAGTTAGGGACCATTCTCCAGCCTGTCTCTCAGACAGATGGATTTGAATGGCCATTCTCCTCCCTGTCTTGAGTCACTTGCACAGTGCTGCTCACCACTGTGCCTACCAATGCTCATTCTGGCAGAGTCAGCCTCACTGCTGCCACCCCATATTATTCACTTTCTAGCCTAGGGAACCCCAACCAGCCTGCTGCACCAGCTGAGAGCCTGTTCAACCACCAACTAGAAGCTGGAAAAAGGGACTGGTGGAAAGCCAGATGATATAAAGACCTGCAAATCTCCATGCAATCCCTGTTATTTCAGTCTCCATTTTTATTACAGGAATGCAGTTTTTTAAGTAACAGTAACATATATCCTGCAAAGCATCTACATGAAAAATCCTATCTTGCTTAGGTGCAACCCTAGTTTTAACACAAGTGCCAAGAAAATTAACTCTGTCATAGCTACTTCAAGCCCTTGGTTAGTTTTTCTGGAGGGGTCAGCACCTACAAGAATGATTTGTTGGCTGAGTTCCGACTGCTGGATTCTGGGATTAGGAACACAAGGAATAAAATGTGGCTGAGAAATTTAGCATAGGTGCTGGTGTCCACACTGCTCTGTTGTCTCCAGATCCTGTAACAGCCTGTCCATTGGACTCTGAGAGCTTCAGTCTCTCTCATTTACATCTGTTCAAGGCCTCCACAGAGTGTGTCTCCTGACCATCCGTTATCGTATCCAAAATCTTCTGCTTGTCTGATCCTGGATATGCCAAAAAGGAATGGAACTGCGAAGCTCTAATTCATCAGACATTGTTTTGGCTTGTTATTCTAGCTTCTAACCCCTGACCATCTACCCCTAGCTGCTAGCTGGATCAGGCAAAAGCTCTCAGAACAGAGCTGACTCCCAGGAAAAAGGTTGAATTAAACATAATTCAACAAATTAATTTGATGAGATGTAATCTTTTGGGTCAAAAGCTTACAAGAGAGATCACAGATCTGCTCAGTCCAGGCTATTCCATGGTATCTCTTTGAATTTTGGCAGATTGACTGAGAAGAAAGTACATGTTGATATAAGGGTCATTATGCTTATTGGAGAATAGTAGGGCAAATAAAAGGAAGAAAAATTCTGTAGATGGTTTTTTGACACTCAAGGAGCCAACAAAGGTATATGTAAAAAAGAAAAGTCTTTGTCATAGATTGATATAAATCTGAGGCATTTCTCATTTGAAGTATGAAATTACTTCTGTTTGAGCAGTTCTTCTTTCTTATGAACTACTTAATCTCTTTTTTAAACATCCTTGCTTGTTTTATATCTTGTAGAAGCCTTGTTTCCTCTTTTGTATGCAAGAGTAATCTACCGAAAACAAATTAAACAAGAAACTACAAAAGGAGAATTAATACCCACATCCAAATTCCATTAGTTCTACTCCCACCTCTTCTGTAACATCAAGATTGGCAAGGAACTAGAGAGGATTAACGATTCTTGCAGCTGCATCCCAGTTCATAAGGAACAGCTAACTATGCAATACCGCAATATTACATTTACTGCTTTCTTAGTATATTCCTTAATTCTTTTCTCCCTTTTCTAGCCTACCAATGGTATTCAGCTTATACATATGAGTCAACTGGTGGGGCAAGTCAGGGATTACTGAGCTAGACCTCAAAGCAGGACTGAGTTTGGGACCTTGGGAATGGAAGAAAACGATAGAAAAGGAAGTATTCATAGGTTCCTGTTGATTTGAAGAATTCAAGCTAAGACTCAATCTATTGCTTAATGGAAACTAAGTTTAAAGCTTTAGTGCAAATGAGTTAGAAAGAAATCCCACAGTATTTGTGTCCATTAGACCTTTTCATCCTCAGTGGAACTGTAACCTGAAAAACGTTTATCTGTATGTCTGTATCTCTGACCCCCTCTGTCACCATGGTCTAGAAACACCTTTCAGCATAAGATAAAAACAAATCTGCAAGCCTAAGCTTTCTTTAGACCCCTGTCCTACCTATTTCTCTAATATGCTACTGTGTAATGTGGTGTTCTATGATGACCCCAGATTTAGCTGCCTCTAAATCTGGGGTCATCACAGAATACCACAAAAGTCTGTTTAAACTTTGGTCTTTGCTGCAGTCAGTGAGAAACCTAAAAACTACCAAAAACATGTCAAAAGCCTGTAATGGCTCTTTTATGTCTGCTTGGTAACCTTGTTCAAGGTTGCAAATTTATCAAATGTAACTCCAGAAGGGCTACATCAGCCTATACAATGTGTCTTAGCAGTATTGCTTTTGGACAAAATAAGAATGTTTGGCATACTTCTTGACAGAGATCAGGACTGGCACCACTTTTTATTTTCTATCCAACACAGGTGAGGGGAAGGGGCACTGCCTATTTTCAGAGTATGCACCCAAGTTAGGTTTTGGCATTCACATAAAAAAAATGCCATATGTTTACATTTAAACTGCTTGGAGAATATAAGAAAGAGTTTTGGATTTGTGTAACAGCGATGTTGACTCTCAGGATAAAAAAAAAAAAAAGGAACAAAGATACATTAAATAAAAGAAAAAATGGTTCAGCAAGACACAGCAGTGCTCAGAGACCAACTTGGTGGCTCAGCATCATCTTGTGTGAAGCCAAGAGGGATTACCATGTTTGTGTCAGAGTATAAGCATGACTGAGGATGTGCTGATAACATAGAAAAACAACTTAGACTAGCAAGCAGCCCATTTAAGGTTTTCCAGGAAAGTGCAAAGGCTTATGTCATAAAGAACTTCTGACAAAACATGGAAAAAAAGAGAAAAGCTTTCAAAATGCTAAAGCTATATTATTTTTTCATAGTTTACTATCATAAAATGACATTAAAGCTTTATTTCTCAAGCTGATTGGAGAGTTTTTTTATAATAACAATTCTGCTACAATTAGCAGTTTATCTGCTTCTTTCCCACTTATAGTACTTCAACTGATCTTCACAAAGGTACACCAAAACTGCACCTTGACAGCATTTTCCATGCTATCAGAATCTCTTATGCTGCCTATACAGACTGTATTTCTTGTACTCTTCACTGTGTGAAAAACTAATTAGTCTCAAAGGAAAATAGCATTGAAATTAACAAGAACTGGGCAATCCTAATGGAAACAGTAGCCAACTAATCAATTTAATAGTATAAAACTAGCTTTTAAAAAAATGTATGTTGATACAAAAGTCAAAACAGGCTGACAGATGCACAGTGCTACTCTAATATTTTTATTATTTGGCAGCCGTGTTGAGACTAAAAAAGAGGCCTTTTAATTTTGTGAATGTAACTTGCACCAGAGATGTACTTGTGATGGAATTAATAGCTATTTGTCCCTAAGAAACCAGGGGATTATATAAAGTCCAATTTAATCACAAAAATTCTGAAATCCTAAGCAAAACAGATAAAGTCTAGCCTTTTTAAGAGAGGCAGATTTTAAAATAAGTAATCTTGTACAAGAAAATAAATCACTAGTACCATGTGCGACAATGTTAATTATAATATGTCCATTAATAAAATTTATTTCTAGCAGAGACAATGATAAAAAAGAAGGGCTTTTGACAGAACACACACTATTAAGAAGCTACAGTAAGATAGGAGCATCATTGCTTGTAGCACTGCCAAAACACTGAGAAATAGTTTCAGTCTCATAGAGTTTATGTTTTATAGTGGGATATTACATTACTATAAGAATTATATATAGTATTATAGTGTTTATTAGCAGAGAAGTAACAATCTGCCTTTTAGAGGGTTTGAGTTACCCTAAACGCTTTTTATGTAATCAGTAGTCTTAACAGACTCCATTTCACACAACTAAAAATCTACCAATCTGCTGGACAACTGCTATGTTTTTCCCTTGGAATGAGATTCACTCAGACTCAACCACACTGAGCACAGGAAAAAAAAAAATGTTTATGTAGTCAGTTACTAGGAAAAAAATCTTTCTAAACCAATTTGTTGCTTTAGTATGTTTCACCTCTAGGCTAAAGAGAGATTTAGCCACTTGGACAATAAGGGGGGAATTCCAATTAATTAAAACTACATTGAATTCACAACTAGATATTATTATGTCATCAATTCTGACTTGCCTTGTTTCTGAAATGTTTTATTCATGGTTTAAAGAAAAAGATAACTAAAAAGTTATCTTATAGTGCTTTCTTGTGCTAGAATTACATCGGAATTGATCTTTTTCAACTCAGTAAAAAAAAATAAGTCTGTTAATTCATCTTTACAAATAACCTGCAATTATACATAAATAATTATTCCGAGAGGGAAGTCCAGATCTGAAGTATAAGAGCCAAAGAATGGTTGGGGTCTATCAACCCAGGTCCTGTGTTAGTCTGTGAGGAATTCCAGACTAACCAGAGGGTTACACAAAAACTTGGCAGTGACTGAGTCATCTGGGTAATCCACTTTTACTGACCAAATCTGAAGAGATCCCAACCTACAAAGACGGATGAGCATCTGCCTTCTTGATGCAGATCCTTTTGAAAACTCAAGCTGGGTCTTCCCATGAGAATTTTTTAAAAAATCTTTCTTCTAAAAAGGGTTCAGTTGTGCCAGAGCTAGCTACAACATGTATAATATTCCATATAATGATTTATGGAGCTTATACTTCTAGTTGTTGTTTTAGGCTCTCTTTCTGATGTATAGTCTCCCTCTGTGAGCTACCACACACATCCTGTATGCCCCAGACAAAATTTTTAGACCATGTTCAGTTCAGAAAGTGGCTTAAATCAAAGTGCTGTTAGAAGCATCTACACAAATGTGTTCTGAATTTGCTGTTTTCTTTCAGTTTGGTTTGGTTTTTTTATATGCCTTTTGACTGGCAATTTCCTGCTTTTCTGTTTATGCTGTTGGCAGTTCTGCTTTGTTTTCCTCTGCAGCTCAAACAGAATTTTCCTAGCTTTAGCAGGGTTGTTAAAATAATCACGTGTATTTCCTGGTGCTATCTGACAATGTCTCAAACCAACCCAGTGGTGTGGAGTATTTGAAGTTAAAACTCCAGATTTCCACTATATAGCTAAACTTACTTCTCTTTGTCATTAAACCTAGTTGGTCCTCCACCCCATAAAATTAGAGGAAATATAGTACTATAGGACCATAGTACAATGTGTCCCCTGACAGTAATTCTGTGTAATTTCTTAAGAGAATAGCTATAAACAACCATATATTTGAAGTGTAGTCATTGTGCATTTTGTATATCATTAGCTGCAGATAAAACTCACCTCAAGGAGCCAGCACATAGGTTTATTTAATATGTACAATGGGTTTTTACTCTGTACACACAGTGTGCTCCCTCTCAGCCCAGATGTGAATTTTATTTGCATACCTCTCCTGGAATGCAAAAGCCTACTTTCCTGAGCTCATGTCCTGGGCACACAAATGAAAAGCATTTCAAACCATATTAATGCAATGTAGAACTCATAAAACTGCATACTTTTATTTGCTTGGTTCTATGTTCAAGGCATTGCCTAATTTATTACATAAGTAAGATAATATTATTGCTGAAGGAGCTACATAAGTAATGCACTGTAATATATAACAATAATATGACAGTTGTAAGTCTCTTAATTCCTGATACTTAGGAAATCAACTAGAATTTAATTCAAGAGTCTATCTATCTAAATCAAGATTAAACAGTGAAAAGAGCAAATATGAAAAAAAAAAAAAACACTCAACAGCTTGATATAAATAGTTCTTGACTCTTGGAAGAAATATTCTCCAAGACCTCTATGTCCAATGGATCAAACACCTAATTTTGCCAACTAGGAAGTGCAGAGGTTAAAAAGAAATGAAATATTATTGTTCTCCAAACCCAAAGGAGAGTTGGGAACTAAAAGCTTAGGGTTTAATAATTACCGGGTTTGATCTAAGCTAAGACATTTATTATTTCTTGCAAACCATGACTTCTCAAGAGCCAAAATGTTTCTGGGGTGAGAGACTTTCATACACTAACAGGTAACGGTGGACAAGCCAGCACAGAATTTTACCTAGGCAGCAACCTAAATCAATTTTTATGTCAGAGTAGGAGAATATTAAACTTCAGTGAAAAAATTACATATGCTCATGAATTTGTCTAGGTTATTTTTTCCTCCAAAATGCTTCTATTAAGAGACATGTTTTTCCAAGATTACTAGTTAGTGATCAAGTGAGTGTACTCTCAGAGTTAATAGGAATATTTTTTTGGCCCATTTATTCTGAGATTAGACAGAAATGAACAACTGCCTTGTATAGAGGTTTGTAGTAGTTTATATTTCTCAACTTCTTCCTGTTTTGTTGGTTTTTGGTTTTTGGTTTTTTTCTTTTTTTTTTGTTTTGTTTTGTTTTGTTTTGTTTTGTTTTGTTTTGTTTTTGTGTGGTTTTTTTGTTTGTTTTTGGGGTTGGTTTTTTTTTGTTGTTGTTGTTTTGTTTTGTTTTGTTTTGTTTTGTTTTGTTTTGGTTTGGTTTGGTTTTGTTTTTGTTTTTGTTTTTTTTTTGTGTGTGTGTGAGTGTGTGTGTAAGCAAGTGAAGAGTTAGGTAAGAACTGGAAAATTATACATGGCTTTAAAAAGTTTAGAAGATATTTTTCGTAATAACAAGTTACTTATAACATGACCTGTTGTTACACTGTCCATACTTTATTGTTTGGTTAACCTAGCAGTTGCAAATGTACAGATTTTTTTTTTTCACGTCACTGTTTCTGCACCCACAGACAAGAAAGTAACAGATGTCTTACAAAAAACTTACCTGGTGGTATGAGACAGAACTTTAAAAACAATGTAACTCCCTTTTCAGTCAATATACTGCTGGTAAGAAAAGAAAGAGATTTCTCCAAATTTGGACATGAAACACCTGAAAACCTCTTAAGATGAAGGGTCATGTGTTATTGCAAAACAATTGTATAATATGCTGGATGTAGATTAAGATAGCATCACCAAGTAGCATTGAAGGATGATTTGTGTTTTGAATACATGGTTCAAAATTCCATGCCATTTCCATAAATATCTGCACAGATTTTGCAGGAGGGAGGGTTGGTGTCAGTTATTGTATCCTCATTACCATGTTTCCATTTGTACAGTGACGTGGCAATACTGAAAGAATGACAGTGCTTATTTACTGGATGGCGAGCTACTTCTCCCGTTGCTTAAATAATTTCTTAGAAATGACTGGTAAATATTTTTTTTTTCCCCAGTAGCTAGATTAACCAGTTAAGTCTTTTTAAACCAAGCAAAAAGCTCTTTTCTTCTGTAACTACATGAATTTGCAAGTTCCCTTTTTCTGAGAATAATGTTAGCTCTTCTTGTCTGACTTTTGCTCTCCTTGTTAATAATAATTCCATTTGATATTTCACTTTTTTTTTTCATTATAACTTTTTTATCGTATAGACAACACATGCTGCACCTTCTTCAAACTGAGAGCTGAAGTCCTGCTTAGGAATGGTGTGCATGCCCAGATAAAATTATTGCAAAATATTTTAGTAATAAAGCAAGTAATGCAGACAAGATAAAGAAACCCCATCTTCAGAAGAACTGTCTTAAAATCCCACAAGGATTGTCCCAGTCTAGTGTTACAGTTGAAAAGGGTAATACCAAACAAGAATTGGACTGTTGTGTGATCAAGACTATGTTCTTGAGGAAGGTCTAAGAAAATATAATAATGAGATGGCATTTCCCTGGAAGACTCCAGTGTAGGATGAGAAAGGGGAATAGGCTATTGTCGCCAGCTGCCGGTGACCGATCAAGTGGTCACTCCGGTGCCGCGACCTTCCCCAGCGAGACCGTCCCAGAGAGGGGTGGCTTGGGCTTCTGGGGGGCACAGGCAGTTGGCTGTGATTTCGCTCTTTTGTGAAGCTGCTCGCAGCAGCTCTGGCCCTAACAGCTCTTTTGTGAAGCTGCTCCAAGCAGCTCTCTCCGGCAGCTCTAGTCCAGGCAACGCAGGACGACCAAAGGCAAGCAGTGGGATGAAACATGGGGTTATATAGGGTTTAGGGAAGGCGGGGCTGACAACTTGGACCAATCACACGGGGAATTGAGAAACTGACCAATCTGGGAGAGGATCCAAAATGAACCAATCAGAGAAGGGGAAAAACTAGGAAGTGAAGAAACAGCCAATCTGGGGTAACAAATTAACATGGAGCCTCAAGGGCTCATGGGTTGAAACATTTTGGTCTCCCTAACCAAAGACTCAGTTTCTCAGGGAGACTTCCCTGTGGAGAGTTCTGCCATACAGCCTATACACTGCATTCTCTCCATGGCAGGGCAAGCTTCCCCGTGGGAACCTCAGGGGTTACCACAGGCTGTGGTGTAAAGTTTGGTGGAAAAGCAAAGATAAACTTGTCTTTAATAGAAATACTATTTGTGGATCAAAGAAAGATTCGGACAGTAGTGACAGTGTCCTCAATCTTTGATCCTGCACTGCAATAAATACTCAGCAAGTTACCTTCACTCCTTGACAAATGAGTGCCAAAGAGGGAAAGGAACCATGACAGGCAGACACCATGGGATTTTACATTCTATTTATTATCTAGGTACCATTGTTAGATGGGGAAAAAGGAAAAAGCTGAGAGGAAGAAAGCAAAAATGACAGTCCATGAGCAACAGAATAATCTTTTACACTGAGGCCTGCAAAAAGCAATTGTACCAATGCTCATACATCATTTGTCAGTGACTAGACACTGCCTTTGTAAATTCACAACAATTGGTTAATATTTTGTAAAGGTCAAGTTGGGCTTTTTCCCCTCTTGCACGTCACAGCTCACGAGAAAGTGTTCAGATGACCACCACTCATGCATTTTTTGTACAGGCCATAACCTTCAAGTTGCACTAGTATGTCCTTATCCATATGTTCCTATATGATTTTTCAAAGGATCACTTCAATCCATGACTAATAAGAACAAATAGATTCTGGATCACTCCGCTTTGTGACTCATCTTAAAGAATAACAGGAATAAAATGAAGGAAAAAAGAATGATGCTAGGTAGGACTCTGAACACATGGGCACACACAGACATGCACAAGCACATTGATATGTAAGTGATCAATTTCATTCAAAATGCACGCATAGGCATTCCTTAGTGCATACTTGCACAGTAGTGACCAATGTTTTTCCTGTAGATTTTTGCTATGCAGCACGGCAATATTTGTTAATTATTGCTTCACCGTTATGTAGTGCAGCTTCTCTCCCCTCAGAAAGTAGAGTTTAAGTTCTTTGATAAAGACAACCTTCTTGTAGTCAGGTTGTGAGTGTGTGATTATGGGTGTGCACCTCTATCTTCTTTCCATTAAATGGTTGATGGTTTTCTCTCGATTGCTGAATACTCCTTATGTCTCCTGTATATAAAAAAAAACAAAGTACAATATAGGTATCATTTTAACAAAAAATCAAGGTCAGATATCGACTCTGCCATAAAGGCAAAATAGCATTTCTTTGCACAATCTTTAAATCTGCAATCTTTGAATCAGAAATGGAAACATAGCATGTTTGAATAATTAAATCACAGAATGGTTTCTGCTGGAAGGGACCTCAAAATCATCTAGTTCCAACCTCCTACCAGCTCTTCTGATATGGCTCTGTGTTTGCCACAGATTTGAGAAAAGGTTGCACCTTTTCCTTAAACTGAAAAGGTCTTTGAAACTTTAATGTTGTTTCATTGGAACAGATGATCTTTAACTAGAGGGAGCCCTAGATCTGCCCAATGGAACAAATTAATAATGTAACTAAAAAACCTTACCTTGCCCACTCTGTTCACTCAAGGCAGGCCATTTCACAGAATTACAGAATCATTTAGGTCGCAAAAGGTCTCTAAGATAATCAAGTCCAGTTTTTGACCAGTAGCCAACAGGTCACCTAGACCAGGACATTAAGTGCTACATCCAATTTTTTCTTGAACACTTCCAGGGATGATGCCTCTAACTCCCTGTGCTGTCTCTTCCAAAGTTTATCCACATTACATGAAGAAATTCCATCTGATGTCCAATCTGAACCTTCTCTGGAGCAGCATGAGGCCATCTCCTCTTGTCCTGCCATTTGTTGCCTGGGAGAAGAAGCTGACCTTCACCTGACTACATCCTCCTTTCAGGGAGTTGTAGAGTGATAAGGTCCCCCCTGAGCCTCCTTTTCTCCAGGCTAAACAACCTCAGCTTTCTGAGCTGCTCCTAACAGGACTTCTCTTCTAAAATCTTCCCCAGCTCTGTTGCCCTTCTCTGGACACAGTCCAGCACCTCAATGTCTTTCTTGTGTGTGGCCCAAAACTGAACACAGGACTCAAAGTGTGGCCTCACTAATTCCAAGTATTTGGGGACAGTCACTGATGCGATTCTGCTGGTCTCACTATCAGTAACATAAGCCAGGATGCCGTTGGCCTTTTTGGCCACCTCAGCACACTCTGGTTCATGTGCAGCCACTGCTGGCCAGAACCCCCAGTCCATTACTGCTGGACCACTTTCAAGTCACATTCCCCACCCTGCAGCACTGCATGGGATTGTGGCAGATTTGCAGGACCCAGCTCCTGGCCTTGCTGGACCTCATTCAACTGGCCTCAGCCCATTTATCTACCCTGGCCAGATCCCTCTGCAGAGTCCTCCTACCGTCCAGCAGACCAACACTTCCACCCAAATCAGTGTCAACTGCTGGACACTGAGACTGTCCTCAATCCCCTTTACCAGAATTTCAGTAAAGTTATTAAACAGAGCTGATCCCAATACTGAGGCTTGGGGAATCACATAAGTGAGAATCCACCAACTGCATGCAGCACAATCCCCCACCACTTTCTGGGTCTGGCCATCCAGCCAGATTTTAACTCAGTAAGCAGTGCACCTGTCCAATAGAGCAGTAGGCTGGCCACCTCTCCAGGACTGCCTTGGTAGAGAGTAACATTCGTGCTTTATCCCAGCCCAGCCCAGCAGTGACTTCCTCCACTGCTACAAACTTTCTGAACCTCCTTCTTTCCACTCTGTCTGATATTTGCCTTCTTGTCTCCTCTCTGTTTCTCTCAGGGGGTCTGGGCTAGATCTTCAGTTGCCTCGTGTCTGTACCTCTCTTCACCAGGCCTGACCCTGCAGGCTAGAAAAATGCCCCCAGCTGAAAACATTCAGATTTTTCACATGGCCCAGCACACAATAGCCAAGACAAGACTGTTTAAACCCACATTTTTGCTGCGGAATAATGTCTAGCATGAACATATATTGGTAAACAAAGAGAATCATGCTTTCTGTCAAAATCTGTCCTGCAATTCAGTGCTAGATGTATAGCTCATGAAATCTAGGAGGTACTCATTGCAGAGACAGGAGACACATTTTGGGAATGAGACTTCAGTTCTTTATCCATGTAATGATATTTTCATTTTGAGGGAACCAACATTTTTATAAGGATGCAGGCTTTGCTTTGTTTGGTTTCACAGATCTACATTTGCCCTCCAGGCACTTTAAAATCTTTCTCAAAATGCACCCAGAGGCGGTAGACTTGTCATCTTCCAGAGGGTATGCATATCTATGCCTACAGGATCATCCAGTAAACATGCACATTCACAGTATTAATATTCAGGAATTATAATTAATTGTTCACTGTCATCACTTCTGTGTATACTTTATCACAGCTAGATTTTCCACTCTTGTTTTTGCAGTTTCAGTATAGTTCAAATAGAAACATTTCTGAGAGCAGGAGGGGACACATAAGGAATAACTAAAGCAATGGTGAGACAAAATATATATTTTGCAAAAATTGTCTGGATATTCTGATCTAACAGCTGCGATTTTCTGAGTCCCAGTGCTTCAAGGATTGGTCCACCCATAGCAGCATAAGCTTTAAATGCTTTCAAAATTCTACCTCATATTTTGGTAAGTGCTGAGGCAATCTACATGTGTATTGCAAACTATAAATTACATAAATCAAAGCTGACAATCTAAAAACTACCACTAAAGCACTTAAAATCCATAATGGTCTAATTTAGATGCCTCAATAGATCCCTGTTGAGAATAGATCCCTTTTTGCTGAAAGTCTTCTCTATCACTCTACAGCTCTAGTTTGAAAAGCCAATGCATTATGGTAGCACTGATGGGACATGATTATTGTTGTTAAGAGTGTATCAGCATCTACTAGGGCAAACACTGTGTATCAGTCCAGGCTCATCAAATTGTCCATTATCAAATGATTCAGACTTTTCCATTATGTTTGAGTTTGCAATAGCATACGGTAACCCCTATGACATTCTTTTGGCACTTACTTGGTCTCTGAAAAATGAAAAGGCTGAACTGTCATGTTGAGGAAAAACCAAAAAAGTTATGCACAAAATTGTGTGTCAGAAAAAGTAGAATGCTGTCCCCTAACAAAAATGTTCTTTGAGAAGTCTCATCTTTGTCTGTAAATGCACCAGGTAGTTGAAACACCTTCCTCTGGAATCACTTCATAAATCAGAAATTAACTGCAGATATAGACATAGACATGTGGACATTTTGCCAATCCTTCTCTTGTTAATACCGTGTGGTTCAGGGTTAATGACTTTATACAGAAATAGTTCAGATTCCTCTAAAGATCCTGATGTGTGAGCTATCCATTTCCAGAGGAGTAGTCTCAACCTATTAAGCTGAGTCTTTGGAAGACCATGGTCTCTGAGAATAACATGTCTGAACATCAAAGCTTCACTTAAACTCATAGAAATTTAAATAAAAAGCATCATAAATTCTGATGATGCATGAATATACCATTTTGAAACATTATGAGAAACTTACTTAATAGCAATGAGCATGCTACATGGATTTTCCTTCCAGGACCCTGCAAACAGTCCATAAGAAAGTTTATTTCAGGTCACAATTCCCACATGAAAATTGGATTAGAACTGAATGTTGCTGTGCTGGATTATTATATACCATTAGTAGATGGCTGCAATTTTAAGATCAACTTCTATTTCAGGCTTGCTGAAAATGAAGGCATGTCTGTAATCAAAATTTCTTTGAATATTTATACTGTATGTCATTTGCATGGATCTGTTTTTCAGATCAACCCATCAGATTTAGTCTAAATTTATATTTCAGTGTTGATTTACTAGAATATAGGAATTCTGGTTTAAGGTTGTTTTGTCCTTCTTCCCAGACAAAATTAATACTGTTTTTAATGTTCTTTGAATTAGACATTTGGCTTTGCTGTCTGAGCAAGTTATGTTGTGATATGTCTGTGTTTTGAAGTAAAATTAATTGAATATGTGGATTAATTAATTCATGGAAGAAATGTCCAAATATTTCAAACCAGTTCCAGATGAGAACTCTGGATATGACACCCTTAGGGGATTTCTGATCTTTTTCCAGGTAGACTCTCTGTTGTGCTAAAGCGTAGCCAAGTTTATACAAAAATTTAATATAGAAGTACCAAGCTTCAAAAGATTTTATTTTGTCAAATATGTGACAGTCAGGTCTAGGTGTCACAGACACATATACTATACTCTTCCAATAGAAAAGTGGCTTTAGAAAACAGGATGAGGATCAGAACATACTGTTTAGGTGTACCAGTGATGGTGTATATTCACAATATCTATTACTTTCAAAATGTTAATGATTATGATGCTGCAATAGTATCATGACTCCTTAGAATATTATTTTGTTTCTATACCTTAGAGTGGAAAGATCTGCTTCACATATCCTTAACAGACATAAACTAAGTTCTTGTAATAATATGCCATCAAATCAGCTGGATACTATTTGATACCACTGCAAGTGGTGTAAAACTGCACTGAGATTGGTACCGTGGTAGAGAAGAACATATAAGAATGCTGCATTTAGACAGAGATTCCCACATAACAAAAAAACTAGAATGAAAAATTATGGAATGCACCATAAACCCATCAGATTAAACAAAAGATAAAGATGAAGGAAGCTAAGACCAAAAAAGCTTCATCTCGGCCCTTTAAATTAATATGACAGGAATAATTTTATATTATCTCACCCTAGTTTACAAGCCCATTTCAGAACAAATGTGATAGGATCTATTCAGAAAGAAAAATAGCCCCCTGCTTTTATATATGCAGAAGATACCACTAAAGCTCTACAAATAAAGGTACTTCTGCTGGAAAATAAACTGTATCATTGTAATTCGGAACACCTTAGTGCTTCAAAGTTTCTCTATATCAAAATTTTCCCATATTAAAAAAAATTAGAAGGCAAATTTTCAGACTTCCTGGAAAAAAATGTGCTTTGTCCCTACTGTTTCAAACTACTTGAAATTTTTTTTAAAAAAGCTGAATAGAGCCTCAAGTATTTCTCTAGACATTGCAATAACTATTCCATGTTCACTTATTATCAACAGTGAATTTGTTGCTATTTTGACTTTAGAACAAGTTGAAATTTTGTTTAAAATGAACATAAATTAGCAAGTAGCATCGGTTCCGCTGGTATCGGAAGGGCACAGCAAGACTCTCTGTACCAAGCAAAAGCAATACAGAACAGGACGTGGTGAAATGTCCTTGTGATTTATTAGTGCAGAACATACTTCATAGATAAAAACACTACAAGTTCTGAGCAATGCTGGCCAAGTTTCAAACAGTGAAGGCCAGCTTGAGCAGCAGCTGAGGTTATTTTTGTGTGTGTATATATGGTCTTAAAATTCAGACAATTTGGGGCTCTCCAGTTGTGTAATATTTAAGCTGCAGTGTAAATCCATGGTTTGATTTTTTTATTGCCAGCCACCACATCTATCCTTTCTGTTAGTGAACTTCAGATAATCTTATTACAGATTATTTTATTATATATATATATTACATATTAAAGTGAATATGTTTCTTATTACAGACTATTTTCTTATTACAGATGCTTTTATCTTCTCCATAAACTACAGACAACTTTTCCCTGTCACAAGCAATGCAGGCATCCTAGCAGAAGGGTGCCTTCATGTCTACTTGGGATCTAATGCCAGGCTAACATTAAACCAGTAAATTAAAAAAAAAAAAAAAACCAACATGGGAAAAGTGGCAACAGATTCAGCCAGGATACCCACAAAATTGATCAGAGATACAGAAAAGGAAAGACAGAAAACTTAATAATCTTATTATTTTACTGTTCTTGTATGCAACTATCTCACTAAATTAATCAAAAGAAGAACTGGTATGTTACTGTATTGCACCTCAGTAATTCACTTGCTAGAAAATCTGAGACTGTCTCTAGTGTCAACATGCAGCATTCTGCAGCCCTGAGTGCCTCTTCATCTTCTTAGGATGACAGATTTGAAACAGCTTCTATAAACCTAGTTTAAAAATGATTCTTATCTATGTCTTCCTCTTTGCAAGTGGAATACAAAAATAATATGCAACATTTTGAACTGAAGAGACTTTTTTGCCATTGATCAGAAATGTTAGAGGGAAGATTTACTCAGCTGAGTTGTTTAAAATATGTTAATAGTGTTGAAGCATTTTCTATCAATCTGCATTGGTATTCTGAGCTTCCACTTAAAATACTGTGCTTTAAAATGTTAGCTGTAAAGAAGGAAGAAGATAAATGTGATCAATGAAAACTTACACGCTCTGTGGCTACCCCAAAAATAGCAAAGATTTTTTAGTTCAGTCACACTCTTGCAAATACAAAATATGCATACAGTTCCATACCTAATCTGCAAGTACATTGACCAAGGCCATGTGCTCCTAATACATAATCATATTTAGAAGTCACTACTTGATATTGGTGTACTTCTTTACTCCAGAGATAACTGACTCATTAGTAGCAATTTCCTCACTGCTCAAAAGAGTCTGAATACTTATATATAAGGAGCTTGCTAAGTTCCTTCAAGAGTTTGTATGACCTGATTGCCCAAAATAGGAGGGTGAGCTGAGTCAGTGGTGCGGGAAATCTTTCTCAGTTCAATGTCTCTAAGTGTTTAAGCTCTGTGACCTTCATAAGACTTTGAGAAAAGCTTAAAATTATATGCTCTTTGAGGCTTTGCTGTATAAGAGCTATAAAGGTTGCATAATGGTTTGTTTGCCAAGTGGCATCTCAGAACTATTATATTAATAATGGGTAGTGTGCTTTGCAAGACTAATACATTTATCTGAAGAGCATCTTAATATAGATAGCAAATTAATAGTTATATTATTATTATTATTATTATTTATTTTAAAGGGATACCACAGGATTTAAGTAAAATAGGGAATAGATTACTTGAGCAGGGAGGGGCAGTGTAACCATAGTTCCTGTGGTTTGCAGCTGGTACCTGAGATTATATCTCTAGGCACCCCTGCTGAGGCTTGAAATCAGACTATAACTTCCCACTAATATTATATGTTCAAGGTTTCTCTTAAACAAGAAGCACTTGAAATTATGTGGGGTTTGTTTGTTTGTTTGCTTGCTTTGGTTTTGGTTTGTTGGTTTTGGGATTTTTGGGGGGGGGGGGTTGGGTTTGGTGGGGTTTTTTGGTTTGTTTTTGTTTTTTGTTTTTTTGTGGTTNNNTTGTTTTTGTTTTTTGTTTTTTGTGGGTTTTTTGTTGGTTTGGTTTGGTTTGGTTTGGTTTGGTTTGGTTTGGTTTTTTTTTGTGGTTTGTGTTGTTGTTGTTGTTTTGTCAAGTTTTTTTTTAAAATCTGTTATTGAAAAGGAGGAGAACCAGAAGAGTCCAAGAACACCCCAGCAATCAGTGCCAGGTCACTGGCCTGCCTCCTCACAGCTTGGGGGCCAGGGTTCCCATGGCATCTAACACTGTCTTTCAGAGGAGGAGATGTGTACCTCCCTCCCCTTTCTAAAAAAGGGTCTTTTAACCTCTTAACTTGTGAGGTTTCAAGCACAAGAAAATCTCAAAGCAACTCAGCACATCAGAGCAGCTTTCAGATGACCTAAAAATGTTTTACATAGGATAAAGGCATGTAATTAATGAGAAAGCCAATTTTTTGATTCACACCAACCCAGTTGTCAGTCCTCTGTCTTCTAGAGGCTTTTTTTTTTTTTTTTCTTTCTGATGCCATACTGTGGTGTACCACCCCAGCCTCCTTGGCCAGGATTGCAGTCCCTGGGTTTTGTTTAAAGTAAGTCTGGTGAGTTCATAGGTGTTGTTAATGCATGATAACTACTGAGAAGCTCACAGACCCTACCTATTAACGTGTATTTTTACATGCATTTCTTCCTGAGTATAACCTAAATGAAAATGTGTAGGATTCATTCCTTTGAATTTTCTTTATTAATGCCCAGTAAACAGTACAGATTACATAAATTCTTAAAAATATGGTCATTTTTCTGATAGAAAACAATGGGCAAATCAGTGACAATCGCAGAATCACAGAATGGTTTGGTTTGGAAGCACCCATAATGATCACCTAGTTCCAGCACCCCCTGCAATGGACAACGTATCACATAATTCCAAATCTGCATAACCAACTGCTTAAACATTTACTTTTACAGAAAAAACCTATGATTTATTGAGTGTTCTGTGCCAGATGTTCACATAACAAGGCCTGAAAAAGGGTAAGAATAATAAAGAAGGAGGTGAGTCAGACATTGAGGGATACTACTGGGCTGCAGAGTGATATATGTGATAATGTTGAGTAGCAGACAACATTGGCAAGAACTCTTTCCAATATGAAAAGGACACAAGTTTTGGAGTTTTGAAGTCAGACAAAAGTGGACAGAAAGTGATGGAAAGAGCAGCCAGACAGTAGCGGCTGAGTTATTTAGCAGGAATATTAAGCTCAGACAAAAAAACAGGAAAATATTGTTTAATTTCCAAATTAGGCAAATTTTAGAAAATGAAAAAGTGCAACCTTTTCATATAATTTTGTGTGCTTATGTAAGTCAGATGCAGATGATACAGGTCTTTATGTAATAACTGGAGAAACTCAAAGATCATTCTCTCTCAAAATACTGTCTAATAGAAATTACTTCAGATGTTTGCTTTCATTAAACAAACAAAGAAAAGAGAAGGAGTAAAACTCATCCTTTCCTTATACAGGGCAAGATCAAGAAGATCTGCAGGAGAATCCATGGAATCACATTTATGCAAAACTGACAGTATCACATTCTGGATCTTTGACTGTTATGATGTTATGAGGATTATTTCAGTTCAGCGTGAAATTGTTCAGTGATTACTTCAGTGCTGCACTCTAGAAGGCTATCAGGATAAATGATATATACAGTAAGTATCCATTTCAGTGAAACAGAAGGCAGGGGAGCAACATATCATTCCCAGATCTAAAGCCAGAAATGCCCTTCCTAGAGGATTAGGGAAAATCTATGTCCTCACCACCAGAAATTTCTACTGTACATTAGGTCCCAAATTTGAACATATACATATATATGTACATATGAAGCATACCAAAATTTCAACCTGTGTCCCGAGAAGCAGAAGGTTCTGTTTTTCTTTCAAGCATCTTCTCCAAAGCAATTAAATAATAGAAAGATCTGCTGTATTATGAAAATGGAAGATTTTAGGTGTTATGAATACCAGGTATTTTACTTTTCAAGTCAACCTCTTAGATTTCCTATTCTGCCATGTGATTGCAGCAGTAATATCTGATAAGAAGCTGCAGAGGAACACAAATATGTAAAGGTTAACTTGAATGCAATGCATTTGCTTCTATCCTTGTGTGTGCACTTTCCACAATTTGCGTGCTATCCTCTAGCTCTCCTGTATATTTGCCCAAATTAATACATGTGTGAAATCCTGCATTAAAAAAAACAGTGCAGATGTGTGGGCTTTGCAGTTATTTCTAGATGATAGGGCAATGTCTGTAACTGTTTTGCAAATACAGATTGGTAAAATATAGACTAATATAGACAGCTTTCATTTTGTGGTAGAAAAGACCAAATCGTTACCCAATGTCTGATACAGCAGTCTTGAATTTTCATTTCTAATTAGTAAAGCAGTTTTATAGGGGAAAAATAGGCTTATGATGCTTCATTCTGCTCTGATAACAACTACAAATATATTCTATGAAGAAAAATGGCTTTTACAGGCTCTGTCAATAGCATATGTATACAGGGGTTCAGAAGCCAAATGCTTTAATTATTTGTTTTCTTTATCCACTTGCTTTATCTGACTTTGGACAAAGAGGTAAGGGTTGAGTCTGTAATGCCTGTGGGATGCTATGCTGTTGGAAAGTCATGAAATTCCCTGTAAAAACATGACCATTACTCCTACCTTATCAGCTGATTAAAACTGTGGACAAACTGATTAAACTGTGGACTAGAAAGGGACTAGAAAGTCCCTGTTGTTCTTCCCAGTACAGCTGTAACTAGAAGTCCATGTTTTATTAACTAAATAATGCATTAGGACTCTTAATTCACAATTTTAAGTCTTCAGATTTTTTTTTTAAGTAGGAAAATAATTATAGCAAATTGCATACAAGATATACTCCTAAAACAAACAAGCAAAAAAACACCCAAGAAACCCCAGAACTTTGTACTACTAGAGGTCTGCTTTAGAGTATTTTTCCCTTGTGATCCTCAGGGATCATTTAAAAGTTTTCCACTACCTTCATAATGTAAAATTTAAATTGAACTGTGCGGGAGGGGAGAAGAAAATGGAAATTCTGAAGATTGTTTTGACCTCTTGAATCAAAGCATTTTTTTTTAAAAGCATTTTCCATTTGAGATGAATATAACTCACCAGTGCATGCACTTCATGTCTCCTTTGCCACACTTGGCTCATAAAGGCCATAGTCCCTGTTTATTTCAAGCAGCTAAGAAACTTTCATTTTCCCGGATCCCTTTGACCTGCCTGCGGTGTTCAGCAAGACAATGTCTGTGCCTGAAAATGGTTGATGGCAACAGCCAATCCAGGCCCAGGGAGGAAAGCTTTGCAGGCTCAGAGTGAACTGCCCACCTTCACAGATTCACCTACTCAGTTACTCAGCAGTCTGTGTTCCTGTTCACTCACTGGCCTCCCAGTTTGTTACAGAAACAAGGGGCATTGAACAGCAACAATTCACTCTGATAGCTCTGGGTGGCTTCAGTTTAAACTTAATGCCCACAAAGACAAAATAACAGACGTACTGAAATGGACTGATGTCCAATTACTCAACACTGTTGTTTTCATATCTTAGCAATTAAAAAGGAGACTGCAAAAAGTGCAAATAAAAGTCATATTAACACCTGTTTAGATGCTCAGGTAGGTACAGAATATTAGAAGATGTCAGCAATTTCATTACTCCAGGCTTGAACTCTAAATTGTTTTCTACATTGGTGAGTATGACTCAGTGGATAAGATCTCTTTACAAAAATAGCTCATTGCAAAGGGGTGAGGCATAGATGAAATACTGGTAGCTTGCTAAAATAGGCAGAGAGCCATGAAAGCAAGTAGGTGCATATTCCTCATGCAGTATAAGAGGCAAAAACTAGCTGTAAGTTTACTGCAGTCCTCCTCCAATGCACATTTTCCCCTTTCCCTAGTTATTTGCCAATGGCCATATATACCACCCAAATGTATTTTTGTGTCAATTTAAAGAGTCTTTAAAGGCAATACTGGCTAAAACTACTGCTCCATTTTATTTACACTATCTCTATTAAATATTTCCAATTTCTATGAAAACGAGGAGTATAATTGGTTGTTATTCAGGGAAAACTCAATTTTTCTCCACATTGCTTCAGTTTTATATCAGCATGGAACCAATAAAACCAGTAGAACTCCCTTAGCATAAAACTGGCACTACAAATATGAAATTAACTCTACCCATTAGATGGCTTCATCTGTATGGAAATGATAATGGTTGCTCTGGCATCTCTCAGGGGAGAATGAGGTTGGATTTCTTCGATTGAAGGTCTCATTTCCACCTGCAAATCTCTATTCCCATTAAATGCTATATAATAACATAAGCCCTATCTATTCTTATTTTACATCATCACTGATGGATATACAACTTTCTGCAGTGCAGCCACATTTAGCTTTGAAGCTGAATATTGTACACGTAAAAACCTCCCAATCTGCACCAAGTGAGTGCTGTTGACTGCCAGTCTAGTTCTGGATACTCAGTTTTCAGGGTAATTACCAATCTAGAATATGACAAGTTTGCTGTCAGATGCAAAAAATCGCAGAACTGAAGAAAATGAGTACCACTCAAGCTTCTGAAATAGTTTAGAAAGCTATGGACGAAATATATCACAATTTGCACATAAAATATATGAGCTGCATAAATGGAATTTCCAAAGAACAAGACCACCCTGTTGTCCACAGGTTCAAAAGCCTGGGATCATCATACCTGTCTTAGAAGATTCTAAGCTGGTCTTTAAAGATCTTTTCCTAGGACAGATAGTAGGAGACCATATTGCCTCTGAAAGCAACTGCTGAAAGATGTTGCACTTATGAAACTCAGCTCTTCTACTCTAACTTCTAATTCTCGTCCTCATTTCAGTTGTACATGAGATTCTTCTGAAAGCGCTCTAATCAATATGAATTACATCTACCACACACTGTTCTTTATTCTATCTTCTCACATCACTGAAAAAAAAAAAAAAAGAGAGAGAGAAAAATACATTCTGGGGGAAGCGTGCATAAACTTCAGGAGCTACCTCTTGCTCTTGTGAAGTTTAAAAGAAGAAAAAATGTAATTGTTTTCTTTTAGGCTTGTCAAAAACAGGCCAAACACTGATGAAAATTGTTATACAAAGGAATATATAATCATAAAACTACAGTGAGTAATAACACTTACAGGATTTCTTATATTTAAAATAGTAATCATGACCACCCACAGAATCCTAGGATTTTTTTTAAAGAAGAAATACCCCCAAAAAATTTATTCAGCATTTAAATACTGTAAAGAGAAACAATGCACTACAGAGTACTATTTTATAAAGAGTTTTCAGACTTGCTGTTCACACTGACATGATTCTGCGTTGCTTCACTTTGCTGATATAATTTCCATGAAAAGGAGCCATACAAGGAGAAGGAACAGCATGACTCTTCTAGGGAGAAAAAACCCTTCATCCTGCATTTTTACAGAACTATTTCATTTGGGAGCAAAGTATGTATTTGTGGATGAGAATGGTAGCAGAGTAATAATTTATACATATTTGTTCATCAGTAATATGATTTGAAAAGAGGTGAAAATGAACTTTGGAAAGACATGTCTGACTTTAGAAAGTATTTCTTCAGAAATTGAATGTATTTTGTAAACATTACTTCCAAGGCCTGGTTTAAAAAAACAACAAACAAACAAAAATCTCTCACTGGAAAAGTTAACTTCAGAAGAGGTCTTGATTTAAATTTGGACTGAGATGTGAGGCATCAGAAACATTTTTTTCCGATTCATTTGAAGCTCACTTCCAGGAAAACACTGTGTACTGTTCTTCCGGTGGATACCTTCCTACTTAATTTTACTGTTATCACCTGCAATCTGCAGAAATTTAGAAGTTTAAGATGCTGATTCTTCCCACATGTAGAAGAATGTGTTTGAAATTAAAATCAGTAGGTTCCCCATGTTCAAAGGACAGCTTTTCAAATAGGAATAAAAAGTGACTTCCCTTCTCCATAATTCATAGCAGAAGCAGATCCCCCTAGTTTCTGCAAGGGTTGCCTCAGAACAAAATGCGCTTGCCTGGCCAAGCACTCTTCAGATAAGATGCCTGACTTGCAGCCAAGGAAGATGTCACTTTGGATATCCTGCAAAAAAAAGCAGACAGCCCAGCTTAGCAATGCAGCTCGTTTGAATAATCAGAGGTCTCTGTCTCTTAAAGAGGAAGATTCATTCTCTATGGCAACAGCAATTCAGAGCCAAATGTGCTACAGAATTTGCCAAACAGAGAAAATAGGGCAATAAATCACAGAAACATGTGATTTTATGTTACTTAAAGAAGCTATAATCCTTGGTTTTACTAAACATCCTCAAAAGTCCTCTTAAACTGAATAGAATATTCTTACAGAGTTCTGGATCATCTGAGTAATTCTTTGCAGGAAAAACAAAACACAACACAAAATCAACAATAAATGAACAAGAAAAAAAACCCCCAAACAACAAACCGTTAACTGAAACTCTAAGAGGAAGGATTAGCAAAGAGTAAAAAAATAAGTCACTGTTAAAATCCTCTTCAAAATTCTTTTCCCTTGTAAGCTTTATGGACACCAATAATAAATGCATCATTAACATCTTATACAACATGTTAAAATCCAATTACAGATAACACTTATTTTTGTCAAGCAAATTACTAGAAATAAATCCTAGAAGGTGATGAATGTGGTTTATTTAAGATATTGCTACATTTCTCTCCTTTACTTTTCCCAGAGATCTTTCTGAGGTGATTCCCTTTTTTTCCATAATATGTCTAAAGTTCCTTCTGGAAACTTAAGGGCTTTTACTTTCCCCCATCACTGACTACACTTATGTGTGTTTCAAGTGATAAAATGAATACAGATTTTCTTCTCCTTGATCCTGCTGGACCTGTCAGAATTTTCTATGAGGTGTCTCCAAGGTCTGACTCAAGAGGGCATTGCTGAAACGTTTCCAAAGCCATCTTTGCACCTAAGTGACAGTTCAAGCTTATTTTCGGAATTTGTTAACAGAAGAGAAACTAACAAACCATTCAAATGTATAGTAAAAAAAAAATCAGTCTGTTCTCAACTGCCTGTCTTTCAGCCCTTTCTTTCATAACCATTACTTTAGTTATGTCACCACTTATTCTTATGTTGCATAAATTATTAGTGTATATAGAAAAAGCAATCTTGAGAGACTCCTCAAGGCTTCAGTTTGTATTATAAGAAAGTATCAATGAACATGAACCTCTTTTTCAATCTTTTTTCCTCATATTTTCATGAAAGGAAAATATTAAAAGCTATTCACTGCCACAGAAAGTAATAGTCTTTCTGAAGTAAAACTTCAGAATAAAACTTATTTATAATACTAAAAAATTTTCAAATGAGGTTATTTTCCAGTAGTCCTCATCTGGGTTACAGCTAGATTTATAGGAATGGTAGAGAGAACACCAAAATCTTTGCAGAAACCGTACTGATTTCCTGACATAATCAAACACTGAGAGGACAGCGTGGATTAACTTCTTGTGGGAAATCTTATCCATCAGCTGTGGCATCTAAGCTAGGGCAAAAACCCCAAAAGCTGCTTCAGGCGTAAGATCTAGGGAGGAAGTAGAAGTGTAAAGTGCCTCCACCAAAGCTCTAACAGTTGCAGTTCCTCTGCTGCCATCCATCCACATGACTACACTTATGATGCAAACAAATGGAGACTAGTGGTATAAACCAATTTAGCCAAAGGATATGAACTAGGAAGGGCACCTGCATCATTCAGGAGGATAACGTTCAAAGAACAGAGCTGGGTAAGATATTGCATATCCCGGACAAATCACTTTTTAAATGGCCAAGTTCACTTAAGAATTGGAACTTGATCCTTGCATGTTCCT
This sequence comes from Rhadina sibilatrix, assembly GCA_013400275.1. Lineage (NCBI taxonomy): Eukaryota > Metazoa > Chordata > Aves > Passeriformes > Phylloscopidae > Rhadina > Rhadina sibilatrix. The sequence continues at coordinate 10,755 of VWYO01005804.1, read as the reverse complement.
TCCAACTCAGAATTATCTGTGATTCCATGATTCTGTGAAGCTGAAAAAGAAGGGGTATAGAAGAAGATAAATTAGACCATCAGGAAATGTTTCATGAAAATGTGTCTTTGGAACACCTGTTTGTTAGTTCTCATGGAAATCAAATAATTTCAAGGTATGCTAGGATTTTCAACAAAGAAATCATGTTTCCTACAGAAGTTCCATACTCCCAAATGGCATTTAACTAGCCACAACCACAGACTTCTCAGAAATTCCCAGTTAGGGCTTTCTGCTGGAGTAGTCCACATGTGCCCCAGCAAAAGATATGGTATTCAGGGAGAAACTCTGCTTTTCTCAGTGCAGAGATTAGAAAGCAATTCTGAAATACTAACTCTGTTTTGGTGGTGGACTTGCTGGCAGGGCCTTGAAAGCAGCCACTTTCCTTCTGTGTGTCCACTTCCCAATTCAGAGACAGGCACAACTTGCATCATTACCCAGCAAGTGAAATCCTCAAGAAATTATTGTCCTGCTAGTGTTGGAATAAGTTTGAAGGCAAAAAGTTTTGTTGCTGCTACTGCAGTCTTATAGAAACAGGAATACTTACTAATGAATGCAAATTCCTTTCAAAATAAGGTAGAATATGAAGTATGGAAACAGGTATTTAGCATGACCATATTCTTACAGAGAAAGCTAAATACCACCTGCAAGCCTCAGTGGGGCTTGCAGAACAGTTTCAAAGCAGTAAACAATGCCACTTCTACTGGGATTAAACTAGCTATTCATTCCTAGTAACTGCATATTTAACAGCATATTTATTAGTGCTTGGAGAGTACAGAATTCAAAGCAGTTTGCTTCTTTCTCTTTACTGATTGGTCTTGTCATGTGTAGTTCTCTGTTGGGCTGCTGCCCAAGGAGTCCTTAGTTAATTGAATATAATTATTCTGCATCCTACTTTCAAATGCTAATGCAGTTTCACCTCTCCTTGTAACACAATACAGATGAGAACCCCAACTGTTGTCTGGTACATGTAATTCTTTCCTCTTCAATACATTCACTTCCATAATAAAGCAGCAGTTTGCTGGGTGTTGTTGATCTTTAAGTATAATGTACAATGATGATTAAATTAGTAATGAAAGGTAGTTAAAAGTATTAAAACACAGATAGTTCTTCACTGAAAGATGAATTTTATAAGCATTCAGCACTACTCTTTCTGTCATTACTCATTAATAAATTAACAGGGTAGTCAATTAACATGTTCATCTTCACCTGAGATTGACAAGCTGTAGAAAGCAGGGAGAACACAGAGGATGCTTTTTCACTGAGAGAGAGTCCTCAAATATCAATAAACGTCTGTCAGGGTTGAGGGAGCTCTTAATCAGTTTGGAACATCTAGATGGCCACTTAGTGTTGCATTGCCTCCAAAGAGGTCTTCTGTGTCATTTTGAAAAAGGCAGAGCTTGGGGTTTTGTTTTGGTGCTGGTATGCTGGTATTTTGGTTTGGTTTTGTTACTTTTCTTTTATTTTTAATCACACTTTAAGACATGTTTCAACCTGAAAACTTAAAACTATTACAGGTGCTTTGCAAGATTATGCCACAAGATTGTGCCCCTACATATAAATTAATAGATATGGGCAGAAAATTTTCTATGCTCCTGTATTTAATTTCTTTATTCTGATGCAAGGCATATCGAGATTTCAAGAGAAAAAAATATTCTAATTTGAGATTTTCAGTCAAAATCTCACCCCCTTTTTTTCTTCCTGTGAAGCACTTTTTTAGCAGTGCTCCTATAGATCCTTGAAAGGCTTCCTTTAAAGAGCAGTTCTTTCAAAATACATTTGGAAATGGCAAAACAAGTTTTCAAGACTGTTACTCTTAAGATGCTTTTCAGAAAATTTGAAATAAATCTTTGATAAAGCATGTGATTTGGAAAAAGAGAATGAGTGTATTATTATTCAGTACGAAAAACATTTGAATTAAAATATTCTGAGCAGTTCTGCCAATAAAGAAATCCTTGTGAGAGTCTGTGCTGTGAACAATACTAGGGAATATATTTATTTAAAAATGTGTGTGCAGGCAATTCCTGACACTAACAGAAATTGAAGAGCTCTTGTCAAACGTGCCTAATTCAAGATTTTGGGGAATACTTGGGAAAGGCTTCTGCCAATGTAGAAATGTCTAAATGCATTAAAGCCACTTTTATTCCTCTTCCTTAGTAATTTTAACATCTAGGCTTCTTGTAGATGTTACTGTAAATATTAAAATGTTTCAGCATTGGGTCAGTATGTCTCAGATAATATGTTTAATTTTAACACGGAGGACTGTCTTACCACAGCCTACTGTCCTAAATGTCTCACTACTTGATATAGAAAAATGTTGGCATATGCTGCCAGTGGCCTTGCAAATGATGTAGCCCCAGGACGACATGCTTTACCTTGTCCTGCTAGCCAGGTTTTTTTAATCATCCAATCTTCCACTCCAAAACTGTTACCCGAGTGTGTAGTTTCCAGCATTTACCTGTTATTTTATTGTTTTGGTTTTCCAGCATGTAGCAGATTGTTTCAGCTGGGTAAAAGTATTGCAGAAGGAGCCAAGATGTCAATCCTCTGAGTAAAGGCTTAGCACAGGCTTCACCCCACGGAAGCTGGTTCAGTGGACTTTCTGGAAATCTGAGGAACAACAGATGAAATCATTCTTACAGGATAATTCCAGATACAACAGTTTAGTGAAATAACAGTAGTAGTTCTAGGTTAATGTTCAAATCTTGCACTTCACAGTTAAAAAAAAAATAGCAAGGCCCATTTTTTTTTTTTTTTTGATAATCTCCAGTTACAAGATATAAATTCAACTCTCACCACCAGTTTTACCTTACATGTCTTAGAAGTCTCTTTAATAAGGACTGAAAAATATGTTTCTGGCACAACTGTGCATAGATTCTGTGATAAAATCGGAGATAAAGCTGTGGCTTCTATAAAAATAATCATCAGGCACTTAATAGAAACATTCATAACATCAGTGAGAGAAGACTAGTTCATAACCTTCTAATTTCTAGTTATTTCATTTGACCAGTTTCCTTTCTAGACATCACTACAGGGCTGTGGTGTTATCAAATTCTGCTACTTTATTACTCCACAGACACGTTGCCTGTCTTCTAGACTTTCTTCTACAGTGGACATCAACCAAAATCATAAGACACTTAGAATAATCTGTATCTCCTACAGCCAAGAGATCTTTTCCTTTCACTTGATCATTACACCTAAGTGCTAATTTCTTTTTATTTGGATTAAAAGGGTATTTAGTGTCAGTCTCCAAACCACTCAGCCTGATAAGGAAATATGCTGGAGGTTTTAAAGTCATACTAACTATACAGAACTGCAAGAGACTGGAAACCCAAATTCCTTTGTCTCAATTTGAAAGAAAAAAGTTTTCCTTGCAAAGGAAAGGTCTTTGCAAAGCACATACAGAAATGTGTGACAGCAGAAATTTAATCCACACCAAAATGAACATCATTCTCTTGAAGAGTTTCTGCCTCATTTGTGGGAAAAAAATATGTGCTTAAACGTTATTGACTTATTTATTCCAGCTGTCTTCTTCTTTTGCAGTTGCCTTTTCTAAACGGTGTACTGGCCAAGTAGGGGATTCTTGAGACCATTAATCATGGATTCCTCATGCCCAGAATAAGTTCTGTTTGCTAACAAGTTTATAAAACTTGCACCTACTTATGTCTAAGGAATTCTATCTCACTGAGATCTGTCATTTTGTAGCTCCTTTCCCAATCTTATGAACAGTCTTATGAATATTCCATTAATCTTAACATGTTGCAAACTGGGGGAAGCAGACAGAAACACTTAGAGTTGCTCATGTTTCCCTGTGTCCCATTTTGTTTTGATGTGGATGCTCTTTTCACTTTTGTGCTTTTTTTCTGATTTTAGTAAGATTTTTTAAAGTTATTTTCACCTGTAATTTCTTATGATTGAGTCAAAATTATGGGGAATATTGATGAGAAAAATTAGGCCTGTAATAGCTGTAAGAGCTTAACACTGGTTACTGCCTACCAGAAACTGCTATTACAAAAAGGCTGCTGTTGTACTGCGTATGTGGAAAAATAACACAAAGAAACACTTTAGGTACAAAATTATTCACTTGCTAGCTAACATCAATAATTAAAATAATCAGCTACAAATGCTTGTTGGACAATAACATACATATTTGTTATTAGCTTCAGTAACAGCAGGAGTTCTTAAGATGACTCTAAATTAAAAGCACAGACATGATATTGTAATGGCTGACTGTTTTCTTGTGGAATTAGATGGTTTGCCATGGAGAACATGTACTCATTGCACTGTTGGCACTCTGTCAGGTGATGCAAGCTAGGGATGCCATGTAGAGATATGAATCAGTTTTGTGACAAAATTTGAACTATTACTTGAACAATCAGTTTACACTAAGAGTAAGCAAATTTTGATGCAGATGGTGAGGATCTTTATAGTTGCTTTGCAGCATTCTTTAACAAATTTTACAACAAATTAAGTTAAAACGGCACCCCATGAACTAAAGCTCCTGATGCCTTGTCTCACATTTCATTTAGTCTCATTAACTTGATCGAGTAACTATTTATTATCCAGACAACTGTACATGCAAATATTGAGAGTAGCTCCTTAATAGTGCACCATCTTGACTTAGGTGGTGCTTTAATATGGGGCTTGATGGCCATTCGGTGAAAGGGGCTTTAAAGTAAAGTACTGCTGATATCTGAACTGGTAATGAAAGAGGGATAAAGCAGCTCAACTTTCAACATCGCAAAAACACATTGCATGTGCAGCTTTTCAGCAGCTTATGCAATTACTCTGCTAAGAAACCACCTTCTACTGTTCTAATGCTGTTCTGCATCATGACCACTACCATTCTTCTGTCCCTGGAAAGAGACTGCCTTGAAGGAATGATTCAGAGATATTACTTTATGCAATTTGTAAGCTGTATTCATTTTCACAGTTACAACAAGCCTCAATTCATGAACATTGTAGAGTTTGTCTGCTGTTTTTACCACCTTTATCAGGTGCAGGATGGAAAGTGGAAAATTTCGTATTGCATGTCTTGCTTTGAATGTTTATGATTACATTCATGTTTAGAGAAAAGTAGGCCTGGAAGGAACATTTAAATCTATTATCTACTTCAAGACAGGAATGAGCATGCATCAAACAGTGAAGATAACACTTTTCTTTGTTGCTCTGGAAAAAAATTTAGTAGTGTACATTCTATAACTTTCATAAGCAGCAGATTCTATCACTTTATTATGCTGTTACTAAGATGTATCCAATATCTAGCCTCAGCCTTTTTTCTTTATTTTAATGCTGTTTTGTCCTATCCTAATAGATTGTTTCCCCATTCTAACTTAGACAAGCTGTAATTTTTCATCTTACTTGGTTTTGCTGTCTTCCTCTAGATGCAGACTTGTTCTTGAAATGTGTATAGTAGTCCAGATGCCACTTCAGCAGCAAAGAGCAGAACAGCTCATACTTGGAACTGCAAAGTAAACTCTGATCACTCTGTTGCTTGGAGCATACTCAAGACAGAGGAAATTTCTAGAATATCGCACACCAAAAATCACTAAATGTCTCTGCTATGCTTCTGCCAACAACAATTTTTTCCCAAGGGTCTAAAAACTCATTAAATGTAGGAGTAAAAAAAAAAAAAAAAAAGTATTTCTGACATGGAGACTAAATCCATTCCAAACAGGAAGCTACAGTGTCCAGCACACAGGAAGATTCAAGCGCTAGGTCTTAACATTTCCAAATTACTCTCTTTGAAGGATCTACTTTGATTGCTATTCTCCCATGTCAAATTTCTCCTCAGGTAACCAGCTTGCAGCAGAGACTTGACCAGAAAATATCAGTCCAAAACACTGCGGTCGTCTAGACCTGACAGGACTCAAAATAGATAATCAGTAAACATTAGATAATTTTACCAGAGACCATTTTATATCAGATTTGCTTACTTTAAAAAAAAAAAAAAATCTTTGTCATGATATGTATACAGAAAAAGAAAGAAATCTGTCAAGAAAATCCACAAGAAGACATAGAAAAAATAAGACAGAATATATCTTGGCTTTAATTAAAGAGATTCCTCTGAATTTCTGTAAGACAGTGGAAGCCTGAGCCAGCAATTTATTTTGGATAATTAAACCTGTTTCCTTCCTTAACCTTTCATTATAGGAAAGAATATTTATGCCAATCATTTCAGAAAATTTAATGCATTTGGAAATAGTTGAATAAATGTCTCTCAGTAATGAAAGATTAGAAGTCCAAATCTGTGGTACCTGAAAGTGTAGTGGAGGATGAAAAGGTTTAGCAGAAAAGAAAACGCCAGTAACACTGGGCAGCAAAACCAAGCTGAGGTAGTCAATCATGCGCTTAAGAAAACTGTACCTGACTAAAATAAATAGGACACAGGTAATTTCAATAGAGGACTTGAAGCAAAAACAGAGAGACACTGGTGTTAACACTCCCAGGAATTTCTATTGACAGCTCTGGGTAATGACTCATGCAGGGTGAACTAATAAAAGCATTACTATGTGTCATTTAAGATTTCAAGTCTGTAGTTGTTACTTATTCTTACAACAAATAGCACTTACAGAGTGACAATACTACTATCTTACCCAAAGTGGGGTTTTTTTACATTTAAACAGTAAATGTTTAATACTTAACAATATGTATTCTCATCTTCCTACACCTACCATTATTTGTTTTTATAAAAATGAACTCATAGATTTTCATCTTTTAAATATTGATGGTCCAAAATCAAAAATATTCAAAGCTGGTCTAGAAATTTGCCATTTCTTTAAACTATAGCTTAAATTAAATATACAGTGACTTTCCACACTGTGGGGGTGAGTGTGGAGCAGGTTAGGAATGAAAACTTGGAAGCAAGCTCTTCTTCCAGTGATTGTTGTTTGTGTAATGGAGATCAGATTTCTCAGCTTCACAGGGAATTTACTGCAGAACAATGATGGAGCTTGGAGCATTTCATCAGGCTTACATGCTCTTTTTTTGATGACAGTTCCTACAGTACCTTGGAATCTGCATAACACAGCTGTTCTTTCAGTGGGGAAGTTGATTGAGGCAGTGTGTCACTGGAGCAAGGAAGAAATATGGGGTAAAAAAACAGGCAACAAGCTTCAGCTTCTGAAGGCAGGAAAAACAATTGCTGGCAAAGATGGAGAAATTTTCCTCACTTTAGGAAATAAGATAGTGCTCTTCCAAAGAGGAGCATCAACCAGTGGCACAGCAGATTTGCCATTCTTTAGCGTCTGGAGAGTGATAAAGGGCAGTAAAATTCTTGTCAGCTGAAAGGTCCCCCAACATATGTTTAAATATTTTATAAATAATCTAATACAGGGTATTTGTATGGGTGTGTGTTGAGGGGGAAGAGTCCTCCCAAATCCCTCAAACTATGTGGAAGCTCTAAGACTGCTTTAAAAAATTCTTAGGCTTAAAACTCCAGTTGGTTATGAAATAAAAGGAAGGAAAGATCTGGGTTGTTAGTTCCCAACTGAATCTCTCATAACACATGAAGAAACTCTGTGGAGTCACAACAGCCAGTGAGATCATCCTTTTGAGCAGGACCTCTGCAGTAAAACCTTTCTTTAATATTGCTGCTGTAGGTACACCTATCACTCTACAACTCTTCCCAGACACTCCACTTCATAGGAGGAAGTACGATGTCAATTTGACAACAAGGTAAAAGTATCAAAATGGGGTTGTGCACAAGAATGATACATTTTTTTTTATTTCTACCTTCTACTGACCTTATTTTTTCAGATCATGAAAACATATAGACATTCTGGATTTCTTTATTGATTTTGCTATTGTCCTCTGAGGACATAAAGGCATGAAGTTATATTGTACCCAAAATACCAGCCAGAGCTTTACGTCACTGGGAAAGCCACATGATTTTCCTCTGTTTCAGAGGAATATGGGTCAGCAAGGTTAGGAAAACCATTTTGTTTTGGCTGTGATTCTTCGGGAGCAAATCACTGGAAACGACATCAACACTTTGAAGTTGTGGTCAGTTTTGTTCAACCTCTTTCTGCAGCTAACACTGCAGATAGAAAAGATTTTTGGTCACAGAGACCCATAAATCTGAGTGAAAAACTTTACAAAGATTTGTTTCTTTCCTGCCACAGGTTCAATAGCTAATTTTTACTGGGCATCTTAAGTGTTTGGCTACAGTTTAGCAAAAAGATCAAAAAATCAAAGGTTGTAAAATAGTCTTAATGAAAGTGTTAAATATACTGGAAGACATATTAAAAACAAATCTTCATGCCTTTATTCAATAGGAAGTTCAAGCACTTTTTTTAGACGTCTATTATGTGGCAGATTTAATGTGAAAACCATTATAAACAAGGCCACATTATCCATTGTGACCATAGAATTCTCTGTTCATGATTTGGACGTATTCAATTTGGGAAGACAGAGCAGGGACTTATGGTTGATATTAAATGAAATTGAATACTTGTGCACTTCATGATTAAGATGCTTATATTAACTCAATCTTTGTGTCACAAAGCCTATGATCCTCTCCTCTTTCTAACTTACTTTCTCTTTACACTTATACAGCCAATAAAATGCTTTATTTAGCAGTGAGGAGCCATTAAAGAGACCTTCCCTGAAAATCACAGGTCAGAAAATATGTATTATTTATCTCCTAATTCTTGCTTACAAGAAATGTAACACTGCAAGAATTTATGTCAGTGAAAAAAAAACATGTATTAAAGTAAAAAAATATTAAGGTTATGTCCCCTGAGCTTTCTTAGTGGTGCTGTTTCCTGGGGATTTTTTTAAAGAGAGTATTGGCTGAGAACAGCAAGTTTTCACACCAAAGCTAAGGAGGAAAATGGTATAGCTCATTGCAAAATGTTTTAAGACCCTTAAACCATGTACTGTCCCATCAGACAACTTGCTCTAAGACTGAAGTCAGGAAACTCTTTTGACACTGTAGCTTTATGTTTGGGAAAGAACTCAAAAAATCCATAAAGGTTTAATTTTTTATCATTTGACATCACTAAATTGTCTAGAAAATTGTTTAAAAATAGATTTATTGAATCCATGACTAATGCTATGATGGACTTGTCTGGAGTGATATAATATTTTACCAATATCAGGCAATCTGGACAAAAATTATGTTCACTCTTTTGAGAAATTTGTCATATTCTGACCCTTTCACTCATTATCCATTGCAATTCTTCTGACAAGACCATGGGAAGAATTATTTTGGAACTTCATTTGTATGTTATTTCAGATGTTCCCTTTCAGGTCAAGACTTTGTTGTTGCTGTTTGAAAATTTTTCTAAACAGAAATAAAAAATTATAAATCCCCACAGGACAGAGCAAATCAAACTATCATGAATCTTATTTTACCCAGATCCAAGCCTACAGGCCTAGGCTTTTATTCTTAATGCATTTCTCAGGGTAGTTTCTATTTTTAATTTTTTACTTTTTTTACAAAATAAATACTACATAAATGCAGAAAGACCATTTCTGTATTTCTATATTATTTTATAGTTAAAGAAAAAATCCTTTATGCTGCTGGGCAAGTAGTATATTTTCCTACACTTAGACCGACTGATAGAGATAAAATATTAATATATACTTACAAATATTCAAATCATTATGTCTCTCAATTTGCTGGTCAGAACAACAAAATAGGCTAAGATCTAGATTTATTTTTTTTTTTTATCTACTGAGTAGATGGTGCTTTATATAAGTTCAATTATTCTAGAAGGTTTTTTTTATTAGAAATCTTTCAGTCTAGAATGTATAGCTACATTAGCAGTATTCTGATGTGCAATTAAAATGTATGTACTCAGTCTGGAATGAAGATATTAGGAAGAAATTCTTCACTGTGAGGTTGGTGAGACCCTGGCACGCAGGTTGTCCAGAGAAGCTGTCAATGCTCCATCCCGGGATGTGTCCAAGGCCAGGCTGGATGGGGTTCTGAGTAACCTGATCTAGTGGAAAGTGTCCCTGCCCATGGCATGAGGTTGGAAATAGAACTTTTAGGTCCCACCCAGCACTAAAAATTCTAAGATATTATCTGCCTATGTTAGTTCTCTACTACCTAACTTACCTACACCACACATATTCTTTTTCCTCTTCTTGTTCTTGTTAATTTAAGACATTCTCCTAATAATTACTATTGCTGAAAGGATTAATGAAAGACAAATGGGCTCTTACATCTTCTCTAATACACAGCCAGTATTGTGGTTTTCATAAAACTAGTTTTAGTAATAAATGTAAAAAAACCAAACTGTACAAATGACATCACGGCTGTTGCCTCATATACTCCTTACATATATTTTTTAAAGGATCCATAACTGTGTAGCAACATCTCAGAAGAAACATTAGTTTCAGAAGTTCATGAATGACAGTGAAGCACTCTTTGTGTGAAGACTACACAATTTGATATATATGCTGTTTTATGGATTAGTGAAATGCAAGAGAAATTGTGCTGAAATGGGAAAATGTATCCACAAAGTGATTGGTTTCTGCTTGTAAAATACTGGTCCCCCTGGTCTTGGGTTATGGAACCAAAAATGTGTATTCTATTTCATTTGTTGAAAGCAGTCAGGGAGATTTTTTTTTTTATCCCTTGTAACTCTGGGAGAAGGGGGGAGCATGCCTTCTGACAATGAGGCAACTGTTAAAACCAGGTGGGGCAGTGTTTCTTATCTCTTTCACCACCTGTCCTCCCTTTAGAGGAATTTTTTCTGCTAATGGGCC
>VWYO01005799.1:35955-62238 GCA_013400275.1 Rhadina sibilatrix | reverse complement strand
GAGTTACCTGTTACATCCCATTTTAATCCTTTCTATCATGAATATTCTAATTAGCATCAACCAATCACCTCAAGATACAAAACCTACAGAATTTACATACAGCCTATGGGGACTACTATATTACCATGCTAAAAACCTGAAAAACCACCTTTCCCCTGATACCTGAGAAGCTCCAACCCCTTATTCATCCTTTTGCCTTGACAGGGGTGTCACTGAATCACCCAGCCCTGTCTTTTCACTCTCTTCCTGCCCAGCACTTCTACAGTTCAAATCTTGCTTTGAATTCTGTCTCTTTTGTAGGTTTTACACTCTTAGAATCTTTCACTAATAAACTATCTCTGCAGGGTCCTCCTGCTTCCTCCTCTCCAACACTGGTGCCCACATGGACGCTGCTCCTGGAAACCCCACTGTCAACCCCACATTTCCCACCCTTCCCAGACATTCCAGGGAATTCAGCCAGAGTACATTTGTAACGAAAAAAAGAAATAAAATAAAAATCCCACTCCGGATCCGCGATTTAAATGCTGAAAAAAAAAGAGATTGAATTGCACAACAACGAATCAGAGGCGTCCTGTACATCCCGGTACAGGCTCTGCAGCTCAGTTTCCCACCTCCCTGAGTGAATTCAGGTGCAATTCCAGCCCCTCCTGGACTCACCCTCGTAGCTGGCCTGGAAGCCTTGGGCACTCACGGCGTAGTCGCTGACGAGCCACAGGGACAGCACGAGGCCGGTGCTGACGATGGGAGCAGGCAGCTGGAATCCTGTCAGCCTGGAAAAAACCCACAGCAAGGTCACACTCTCCAGGAAAAACCCACAGAGAGGTCACACTCACCAGGAAAAACCCACAGCAGGGTCACACTCAGCAGGAAAAACCCACAGCAGGGTCACACTCACCAGGAAAAACCCACAGAGAGGTCACATTCACCAGGAAAATCCCACAGCAGGGTCACATTCACCNAGAGAGGTCACATTCACCAGGAAAATCCCACAGCAGGGTCACACTGACCAGGAAAAACCCACAGAGAGGTCACATTCACCAGGAAAAAACCACACAGGGTCACACTCACCAGGAAAACCCCACACAAGGTCACATTCACCAGGAAAATCCCACAGCAAGGTCACACTCACCAGGAAAAAAACCACAGTGAGGTCACACTCAGCAGTGCTGGCCTGGCAAAAACCCCACACAAGGTCACACTCACCAGGAAAATCCCACAAAGGGTCATATCCACCAGGAAAATCCCACAGCAGGGTCACATAAACCAGGAAAAACCCACAGCAAGGTCACACTCACCAGGAAAACCGCACACAGGGTCACACTCACCAGGAAAATCCCACAAAGGGTCACACTCAGCACTGCCCTGCAAAAATCCAGGAGTGGGGCAGATCCCACCAGGCTCCTGGAGAAGGAGCTCGGAGCTGCAGGACACCTGGGAGAGCCTGAGAGGAGCAAATCCTGCACTTCACCCACCTTCTGCCTGACCACAGGAACTGCTGCTGTGATTTTTCACAGGTTTTCTCCACTCCCAGACCAGCTTATTCCCCCAAAATTACAGTTTTACAACTTCCAGACCTTCTCCTTCCACTTGGCCAAGGGGATTCCTGGAGAGATTTCCACTTTAAGGCAATGCCGTAGTTGACTCCTGCCTCTCCAGGAATCCAGGAGCAATCCCTGAGCTGCCCCAAAACCCAGACCTGTACAAACCCCAGGAGCAGCAGGAACTGAGGGAATTTGGTATCATTTGGGATCAAGAGCGCTCAAGGGATCACAAGGGCAGGAGCAGCAGGAGATAAACAGGGAAAAGGAGAATTTAAAGCTTCTTACAACACTCTCCGAGGCTTATCCCACACGGAGCAGCCAGACCTTGTGCCAGGGGGGCAAAGGATCACCTGTGACACAAAAGCTCTCTGAGCCTGTCAGAAATACCCGGAAATATCATTTCACTCCGGGTATTTCCTCTCTTCACACGGAATGAAAAGGCACCCAAAGAACAAAACCAGATTTGGGGAGGGGGGGCACCATTTAAATCTCCCTGAGCACTTAGGCCAGGCAATTCCTTCCTTAAAGTCATCACCAGAGTGAGGGAACTTCCCTCCTCTTCTCTCTCTGCCTCTCATTGAGCAAACCTAAATATTATTTCACACACATTTGAGCTCTGACTGATGAGAGCTGACAGGCTCTGCCTGAGAACTTTATTGAAGCAAAATTTCCAGTTATTGGCAGAGCTCACCGAGTTTGCCAGCCCATGATTTAAGTTTTAATGTCAGCACAGCAGCACTGACCAGCCCTCAGCATAAAACCCAATGTCTGGACAAGCTGGAAAGACAATTGCTCCTGTTTATTAACAATCAAAGGTTCCAGGATCCAGAAAGATTCAGTTTTTACTGTGCTGAGAGTAAAAGCGCCGTTGTTTATATTAATTAATCTGGCAGCTTAATTAGAGTGGCCTGCTGAAGCATCCATGCACTCAAAAAAAAAAAAAAAAAAAAAAAAAAAAATCCAGGAAATGCCTGGAACCAGCTTTTATAAAAGCAGAACCTGCTGATTTCTCTCCCATAGCATCACTCAGGAGTTTGTTCTTGCAGCCTGGGCTTTGCATCACCCAGAGTGGACCTGCTCCCTCTGAACTGAGCTTTCTGCATCCTGGATCCTGCTCACAGCCCCCGAGCTAAGAGGATCCCACTTTGCAGATGTTGCTTTTAATTCAGGGCAACACGAACATGCCCTTTACCTGTAAGGAAGAGCTGCTGCCCCCAGGGAGCCACAGGAATTAAGTGTTACCTGAGACGACGCTGCCCTGCAGCACTGATTCCAACACAACTGGTATTTTCTACAAACGGGGCTTTAAAAGAGAAGTGCCTGTGCACACGGGCATGAAATTGTCACGGGGTTTGTTCCACACAGACTGGAGAGACAATCTCCAGGGGAACCTCTAGAAACTGATAAACCCAACCAGCTCTGAGCCTCTGAGGTTCCCTCGTGTGTCCCCAGAGCCAGGAGAGCAGAAGGGGCTGCCTGGCAGCACCAAAAGGCACCAAATTCTGCTCCAGACCCTGCTCCAGACCCTGCTGCCCTGCACACAGAAGCCTCTCTGCCCACAGAACATCTCAGTGGGCTCCACTGGTGCTGCTGAAGCCCAACCCAGTCAGGATAACGCCGGAAATTCTGCTTCCATCAGGAAAACACCTGGGCAGCACCTGCCCCCCTCTGCCCCACAGCCCTCCCCGGCTGCTCCTGCAGCTGGAACTGCTCCTGCTTCCCACTGAAATCACAAGAAAAGCCATTTCCCCTCTTAAGCCTCCAGACAATGCACACATCTAAGTGGTTTTTTTTTTTTTCTTCTCTGATGTCCTTGTCTTGACCAAGTGAGAGCCCAGGCAGCATCCCCTTGAAGGAACAATCATTTACCATGTCCATGTTCAAAAGCTCAGCTCTGCTGTTCCAAAGCTCCAGGACAGCCAGGATTGGCAGGAATCCCTGCTTGGTAACTGCTCTCCTGCCTTCCTCCCTAAACCTGCAGCCCAGAGAAATTCAAACCACGGCAAACACGGAATCACTCCCCACCAAACAGCAATTCTGACATCGCCGATCTTCAGGGCAGCAATCACGAAAAACACACACTAACAAGGCAAAAAAAGCAGCAAACTCCATTCCTCCTTTTTTTTATGGAGGTGAGGGCAGTAATAACAGCAGGAATAATCATATTCCCTTCCTTCTGTACCTCCAGCCAAATGGATTATTGAGTGATTATCCCCTTAACGTGCTCGGAGCCAGCGCCGATCGTCTGAGGTTTGCAATGTGTTTTTCATTGGCTTAATTTTGCTCCTGCAGCGAGGAACCAAACGAAACCAGCGCCAGAAATGCCACTTGATAAGCTTGCCCTTGCAAAAAATCAATATACCCAAACAAATCAAGGCAGAAATCCTCTGCTCCGTTTGCAATCCCTCGTGCTCTGCTCCAGGTGTGTGCCGCGGATGCTGCAAATCTGCCTGTTTTGGCTCCCAGTTTGCAGCAGGACAAAAGAAACCTGGGAGAGCTGAGGGCAGTGAAAAGCACCTTCCACAGGTGAGAAGCCCCACCTGCCATGAGGCTCAGCCTGGATCCAGGTAGGACAGGATCCCAGAATCAGGGAGGCTGAAAAAGCCCTCAAGTCCAACCTGTGCCCAGTCCCCACTTTGTCCCCAAGTGCCACATCCAGCCCTTCTGGACACCTCCAAACCTCCCTGGGCATTGTGCCCTTCTCTGACCCAGAGATGGGGCACCTGAGAGGCGTTTTAAAAGCTTTTATTCCATTTTCAGGCTCATGAGAAGGGTGAGACAGTGAAGGTGTTACATCCAGAAGCCAAACTCTTTCCTTATTCCAACCCAAGCCTTTCTTGGCCCGTCAGCTTTTACCACACAACGCTGCGAACGCCTGCCAGCCGACCATCTCAAATCACCCCTTGTCACTTTAAAAATTTAAGAATTCTCTCCAAATCCCTTTCCCACAAACACCCAGCCAGTCTGGGGTTTAGGCCGGGTCACCCGAGATTAGAGTGGTTTCGTGTCCTTTGCCCTCTGAAAAGCCCCGAGCCAGACGCAGAAATAAACCGGAGTCTTCAGATGCTCTTTCTCGAGGATTTTCTTGTTATTGTTTCTCATCATTTCATTTTTCTCTGTGCCCAGCCAAGGTCTCCACAGCACGGGCAACAGGCCCCTGAGGTAGGCTCATCATCTCTTATACAGATTGTTACGTGCCTGTTATTTACAGTCACAAACCATTGTCTACGCTCTACACTAAACAGGTCACTTCTACACTGACCCAATCCCTCTAAAGCTGCTTGGTGCCACCGCCACTGCAGAAGGTGGAGAAGAAGATGGAGAGAGAAGAAGATGGAGAAGNAGATCCCAGACCCCCCTGTACAGGTTTTAAACCCCCCCTGTACAGGTCTCAAACTTTGCTGCGCAGGTTCCTGTCTGTCCAAAGGGTATCCAAAGGAATGCCCTGGACTCCCACAAGCCAGGACCCCCCCAGCCCTGTTCCCAAGCCCCTCAGCTCCATCTGTTGCCATCATCCCAGTGCCTCTGGATGCAGCACGAGGTGACGCAGGCGCCCCTTTGGGACTGCAGGTGCCATAATTAAAGCCCAGCCCGTTATTTTTCTGGTAGGATGCCCACCATCAGCTCAGGCTGCAATCAAAACAGTTATTGCAGCTGGCAAATCCAGCAGCCTTTAAAGCATAAATGCTGGAGAAGTGTCTCAGAACATCTAATGAAAATGCACTGGATTGTATCATTTAACCCAGCATTAAATTACACCACCCCACAGCTCGGTGAGCTTTTCCTGCCTGTCATTTCAAAGCACCTCTTAGGGAAAATTTGCCATCAAATGAGCCACTCTCCTTGCTGTGTGCAGGGTAAATGACACCAGCCTGGCACCCCAGCACCAGTCCGGGATAATGATCCTCCTGAGGCAGGGGTGAGGGAGAGTGATCCTGCCCCTCTGCCCAGCCCTTGAGGCACATCTGGGGAGCTTGTCCAGCTCTGGATCCTCAGGACAGGGGCACAGGGAGCTCCTGGGGAAGCTGTGGAGCTGAGGAAGGGCCTGGAGCAGCTCCCTGCCCAGGGAAGGCTGAGGGAGCTGGGGCTGAGATGCTGAGAGGGGCCCACAGGGATCCATCCCATCTCAGAACTCAGCACAGGAGGCAGAAATATTTCCTGTAAAGACACAGCTGATGACAGGGAAAGCATCTATGAGGAAAGGAAAATACCTATTCATTGCTAGGAATGCATTCATTTTAGAAATCATCCCTCATCCTGAAGGGGTTGAAGATCTCCTCCAAACCCTGGGCCAGATCCCAAGGGAACCTTTAGGACTGTGCAGAGCTGGCAGAGCCCGGGCAGCAGGGCTGTGGTGCCTGCAGGACACTGGCAGGGCTGTGTCTGTCCCCTCCTTGTGTGCCAGGCTCAGGGAGTGCCCTGGCTCTGCAGTGCCAGCCCTGTGCTGTGCAGCCCCTCCAGCATCCTCCTCCTCCTCTTCTTCCCAGCCCTGGCTGATCCCCTCTGGCTGCACCCCAGGTGCTGCTGCCTCAGCCTCTCTCACACACCTCACCCCTTCTCCTTCCTGCTGAACTCCCCCTGTTTTCAGTGGCTGTGGATAAAAGCCACACCTGAGGAGGCAGCTCGCTCTCTCCTGGCATTTCCTCAGGCTTGGCTGGCACAGGAATTCCTCCCCTCAGTGGCTCTGTTAGATTTTTTTTTTTCCCTGTATTTATTAAAGAAAAACGCAATTACAGCGAGGTGTCAGCTTTTTTTTTTTTTTGCCTTTTTTTTTTTTTTTTCCAGAGCACACGAACACCAAGGCTCTCATTAATCATCAATAAAACAAGCAGAGCATGATCTGAGAGAGCTCCCAGCTCCCAAATGCTGCAGACACTTAAAAGGCAGCTCTGTCCGCCAGGCACAGCTCGCTGGTGTCACTGAGATAGTTGTCCTTTCATTTGGAGCCCTGCAAGGCTGAAATGATGCTCTGGACCAAAAAAAAAAAAAAAAAAAAAGAAAAAACAACCTCAAACACCTCTAAAGGACCCTNCAACTCTCAACCAGCTTAAAGGGATCCTGCAGTGACACAAGAACAGCTCCCCGTTGGATTTACCCAAGCTGGTGGAGGGATTTGTGCTCAGAACCCAACAGCTTTTGTTTGGGAGGCAGGCACAGAACAAACACCAGCACAGGAGTGCTCCAAGCACCAGCAACTCCTTGGATCTTCTCACATTTCAGCAGCCAGCCCCACATGGCTCATTTCATCCCATCCCAGCTGCTGGAGAGATGATTCCAAACCAGTACCAATCCCTTGGTTCTGATGTTCACTACTTCTTCTTTTTCCTACCACAACAGTGCCAAGCAAGGGGCAAAAACCCCCTCTGCTTATTTCTGTCCCTTCACCTCTCAGAGCACCACAAACACCTCCAATTTTCCCAGGAATCGTATCTAGCTCAGCTCTCAGTCTCAGGAATCAGCTGCACTTCCCTCCCTTGCCCGAGCCAAGCACAATCCATCAAGGCCCAGGAGCCCTTTGCTTACCTCTGACACTGACAAAGCTTCATTAACCAACACGGGCTCGGGGGACAGTGACAGAGCTCATAAATCCCAGCCTGGATGGATTTCTCCACTTGTTTAAAGCAGGGTTTGGGTCAATTCCCACTAGAAAAGTGTTATTTATAGAGCCCAGAGCCAGCACAGCCAGCTCAGATATATGAGGCCTTCATGGCTCAGACTGGGGACAGGTACTGAGCATCAAATTTCAATAAATTTGATTTTCCATGCAATGCAATGGAGTGGGATGACCATGGAGCTGGATGTGATTTATTCTTTTTCTCACATGCCTTCCACGCTCGTTTTTTTCAAGGTTTCCTGGGATTGCAGTGGGATTTTGTCCCTTCTGCCCTGCTCAGGTGGGATCTGCCTCCAGCCTGGGGTGCCAGCACAGGAAGGAGCTGGGACTGGGGAAGGTTCCTGCCCATGGGGATGGAGCTGGATGAGCTGAGCTGATTTCATTCCCTCCCCACTCAAACCCTTCCACAATTCCATGAAACCCAGCCCTGGCACCTCTATTCTCGTTCTGACAAACCAAGAGGAAGAAAAAGACAAATTCACAGGAAAGTTCATCAAATCTCAGTCACCCCCTGGCAAATCCGAGCTGACATCCTGAGTAAACAAAGACAACTTTGGACACAACCCAAGCACGGCTCAGCAGCTTCGATTCAGAACTTGGCAGATTTGGGTTATTTCTGTCTTTCTTCAAAAAAAAAAAATTAAAAAGAAAAAAAGAAAAAAAAAAAAAAAAGTCACCAGGGGGGTGAAATTGAGTAAACGGGAAAAATAAGTTCTTGGAAACCCCCCCTGGAAATCACAGGAGGTTTGTTTATTGCTGAACACAGGGCAAGCAGGGAACAAGGAGCAAGTGTTGCCAGAGTGGAGGTGGTGGGATCACCCAGCAGCCCTCCAGTGCAGGAACCCAGTGTCCTGCAGCCTGGGGAACAGGCAAAAAAAAATGTCTGGAACACAAGGAAGGCAGGATGGAGAGTTCTCAGGCCAGCAGCTCTCTGTGATGCTGGGATTATGGCATTTTACAGCTGGGAGAGCTGATAAGGGATTTGCCCAGGGAGCAGAGCAGCTCTGGGCTCTGGGCAGGGTTGGTCCCTGCTCCTGGGAGGGGTTCCCAGCACATCCCAGTGCTCGGCCTTGCCCCCACACCCTCTGTGCACTGCCCACCCCATCCCCAAAGCCCAGAGAGGGCAGTGCCACCACCCTGCTCGCTGACTCAGAGGGACATTTTGTTTCTGAAGGTTTGGCTCTGTATTAAGTCAAGAGACTTTTGGCACAGGTTCTTCTTCCAAGCAGGGCCAGACTGGAGCCACCTCCCCCTCACAGAGCAACTGGGCAACGACAAAGAGCCAACCACCAAAAACTCCCTGTGCTGCCCTCACCCTCCTCAGCCAGCTCTGCTCCCTCCCAGAGCAACCTGAAAATGAGAAGCACCAAGCCAGGGCCACGGGCTGGTTCCATTTCCCTCTGCTAAAAAAAAACCAAAACAACTCATCTCACTCCCTCTGAGCCCCCCAAAAAACTCCCCACTGGGGCTGGAATTGTCATTCCTGCTCAGGAATGGAAGCAGCTGAGTCTGAAATGAGTGACTCGAGGTGGCTGTGACTGTGTCACTTGAAGCAGACGACAAAGATGATGAAAAGATGATAAACCTGAACTGCAGAGAGAACATTTCTTAGTGGAGCACCAGTTGGGGTTTATCACCAGCCATCTCTGATAAGTGGAGGAGCCCTGCGACCCCCCCGAGGTTGGATTCACCTGCAGGGTTTGCAGGGCTCACAGGCAGTGATGTCTGCAAGGGCTGGGCTCACCTGAGCAGCTCCCCTGAAGGAAAACCCAACCATCAGCTGGGGGGATCTGGGTCACAGAACAGCACAGGGACAATGCCAGAGCTGATTGTCCCCTTCTCCCTCAATTCCACCTGGACACCAGGCAGAAGAAGGGCTGAGTGTGCAGGCAGTGCCACATCCCTCCCCTCACCCTGAGAAAGCAGGAGGGACTCACACAGTGAGTGGGAGAGCAGAAGGGAGAGGAGGTCCTTGAAGCCCCAAACCAGGACAAAACTGCTCCATCCCCACCTCTGAAGAGGCTGCCAAAATATCCGTGCCAAGCCTTCCCCTCAGCCTACAACGTTCCAACACGGTGCCAGGGAAAAAAAGCTCCCACTCTTGATTGAATCAGCTGCTTTTATCACTCCTCCTGATGCACCCTCTGCTAATAAATATGGAAAAACTGAATCAAAATTGCAGAGCCCTGCTGCAGTTGCATTAACTCCATTACCTCTCCCAGACTTTCAGCTCCAGTTTCATCAATTATCCTGCAGACGGAGTTTAAACACTCAGCACTTCCTCAGAACAAAACAGGGACGCTGCTGAAGGGTCCTGGAGCTGCTGGAGCAGCTCAAACACGGCTCTTCCCAGAGGAGGGGAAGAAAAAAAAAAAAAATCAAGTGGATTTTATCCTACAAAGCAGAGAACATAAATTCAAGTGGGGTTTTGTTGTGTTTCTTTTCCCATGGAGTTAATGGGAAGTGACAAAAGACTCTGCCGAGGGGGAGAGGGAGGTAGGGCTGGGATGTTTACTAAAGGTGACAAAGGATTTAGCTGGCCCTCTGCTTTATTTATCCTTCTCCTTAGCAAAAAGAACTGTAGTCACCTTGGAGACATGAGGCAGCGACAAAGGAATATGTCACTGGACCAGAGGTGACTCAACACAAACTCCTAACACAAGCTCTGTGCATTCCCAGCTGTTTTTCCAGGAATTCCTTTACCAGGACTGACCCCCAGGACGATGTTTCACCCCCAGTTTACATCTCTGCAAGCCACAGGGACACTGGGGGAACCTCTCGCCTCCCCAGTTCCCTTTGTCCCTTCCTCTCCTCCTCCCTTTTGCTGCTTTTAAGATCAAAAGCTTTGCGCTCTTGATTGGTAATTAAGTACAAGTCACCCCGGCCGCTTTTTCAAAGAGTAATTAAAAGGTTATCAAGAGAAACACGGCGAGGTGCAGGTAATTCCTGGCGCAGCTGTAATTAGGTCAGCCCGGAGAAGATAACTCGGCTCTTATCACCAGGATCACATCGTTTCTGAGTTCAAACAAAAACCCTTCAACTTTCTGTCAATTAAATACGGGCCCAGGACGTGGGTTTGAATCGCTCACACGGCAGGCTGGTGGAATCCTTCTCCTCACTCCTGTCAGGGAGGAAGGACGAGGCCCTGGGAGCAGCTTTGAGGAGAGGAGATGTGGGCGCTGCAAGGGAAGCGCCCGTGCCAGCAGCAGGATCTCCTCTGCTCTCCCCCACGGAACCCCCACGGCAGCAGCGACTGCAAACGTTTCCCCAGACCCTGCAGGCTACGAAGGCAGGGGAATTTCTGCAAAATCCTCCTCAGGAGGGGCAGGTTCCTCCCGGCTGTTGGCAATCAACACCTCCGAGCGCCGCCCGTGGAAACGCGAGCGGCGCTGCCGAGGCCCTGGGAGTTTGTTTGTTTGGTTTTTTTTCCTCTGGATGCACGGCCTCCAACAAAGGTTTTCTGAGGCAAATAAACTCGGCAGCGCTGAAAACATTTTGTTTGAACAGGGAAGAGAGCAGAGGACGACACAATTCCCTGCCCACAGCAGGCGGGAAGGGAAGCCCAAGGGTTGGAAGAGCCTGAGAAGCCCCAGCATTGCTCAGCACATTTACAAGTGAGGAGTCTCTGCTGCTGGAAACATCCCCACGTTCTTGTCCCCTGGGCTTCCCAACGTGGTTTTGAACATCTCTGGAAGGAAAAAAAAAAANCCAAGGGGGTTTTGAAAAGTAAAGAAAAAAAAAAAAAAAAAAAAAAGTGAAAAAATTTGATTTTCTAAGTTGACCGCTTCCATTTGGAGTGTAAATTCACCAGGTCTCACCGGGAAAACAGAATTAAGGGAGCTACAAGGACTGACTCACAGGGGGACTGGAAATGTGTCTTCCCCAGATCTGAGTACAAACCCGAAGCTTCTAATCAGGGAGTTTGCAAGTGATTTAAGATTCTCACGTTAAAAGGGTCCTGCAAATTATCAGCAGATGAAGGAGCTGGGGGAAGAAGCCACGTGGTTCTGTCATTGCCCACTCTGGGGATGTCATGGAACAAGAGTCTGACACAAAAAGGTGATGCCTTCAGTCTGAGCTTTGCCTTCAGTCTGAGCTTTGCTGTGTTTCAGGTTCTGTGCTGCCCAGGGCTGCAGCTCTGAGCTCACACTCAGGCTCACTCAGCTCTGCACACAGCAGGGACACAAAACAAATCCTGTTCCTGCTGCACCCCAAGCACAGCTGGGACAAGTGTTCAGGCCCCAGAGCACAAACAAGGGGGGCTGGAGGGAGGGACAAGAAGGGTGGGACTGCAGAACCTGCAGCTGGAATGGGACAATTCAACCCCAATGTGCAAATGGACCAGAACTGATCAAAGTGTCAGACCTGGTGACCGTTTGTCCATTTTGTGACCATTTTGGGTCCATTTTGGGCCCACTCTGGGTGCAGCCCTGGCCAGGCCCTGTCCTGCCCAAGGTGCAGCCTAAAGGCCTTTCAATAAATCTCTGCTTTATTCTCCAGCTCTGCCCAGTCTCTGTCCCAGCTCAGCCTTCCCAAGGCATCGGAGGTGCAGAGAGTCTCCCAAATCCCACAGCAATCCCAGAGCCATAAATAACCCCAAGAATTCAGATTGTAGTCAGGTCTGTGCTGAGTTCCTCAGCCCAGCACAGTGGGAGGACAATCAGGAAGGGACCTGATTGGAGCGGCCTGGGAACAATGACACAATCACCAGGCACAATGAGAACTGGGGAAAGAATGTTCTGGAATAACTGCAGGGCTCCACATGACTCCCTGATCCCACAGCAGCTGGCAGCTTGAAGGAAGAGCATTTGAGAGAGTCTGGTCTGGTGTACTGAGCTCAAGAGAAGGGGAATCCTGGACAGGAACCAAATCCTGATGTCCCCCCATTCAAGGAAGAGAAAACTCTGCAGCCACCACAGCTCTCAGGTTTCACAGAAAATTCCCCCCCAGTGATGGGAAAAGCCAGGAGCTGGGAAAATTTCTAGTGGACAAGGAGGAACGGGTTCCAAGTGAACAAAGGGAAGCTTAGGTCATATACATGGAAAAAATCCTTCCCTCTGAGGGTTGGGAGGTCCTGGCACAGGCTGCCCACAGAAGCTGTGGCTGCCCCATCCCTGAAGTGTCCAAGGCCAGGTTGGAACAACCTGGGATAGTGGGAGGCGTCCCTGCCCAAGGCAGAGGATGGAATGAGATGGAATTTTAAGGTCCCTGCCAACCCAACCCATTCCAGGATTCTAAAAACCCCGATTATTCGAGAGAAGCTGAAATAGCAAAAACTTGGAAACGAGCTCTGATTTCAGCAAACAAAGCAAAGTCATGGCACTGAGAGATGACAACAGCCCTGGATGTCTAAATTAAGGCACTGAAACCCATTTAATATTCACATCCTCATCACAAACACGCAATGCAAATTCCCTAATATCCAGTAAAGCTGTTTATTAGCAAATGCCTCATTGGATTAGGGCTGCTCTTATTCTATTAGGGAACCTTCACACCACATTAAATTGCAAGACAAGAGGGTGTTTGCCAGCACATGACAAGCACAACATTAACCCCTTCCCAGGAAATCCTGCAGTGGTCTGGGTTGGGAGGGACCTGAAATGCATCGGGGATGCTCAAAAATACAAGTTGGAGAGGGGAAGAAGCAAAGAAATCCAGTTGTCCCTTCTTTTCCCCTTGCTCACAGCTCATTTTGGGCGAGCTCTGATGAGTGACACGTGGCCATCCATCTCCAGGGCTGCGCCTCGCTGATGAATGGAGAACATTTGGAAAGCAGGCAGGAAAAAGAAAGCAGAATTGATGGCCATGAGAAAGAGAAAAAGGGGAGAAAGAGGGAGAAAACAAAAAGTAACCCAGTGTTGGGCAACAGTTAGGAGTCTAATGAGGTGAGATTGATGCACCGAAAATAATACCTGGGGATCTGCTGAGGTGGAAGGGACCCCCACAAGGATCAGGGGACACCCCCACAATCTCACCCTGTGCATCAGAGCCTTGCCCAGACACTAAAACTGGTGAACGAAGAGATGAGACATGAAACAGCCCAAAGGAGCCAACTCCAGGTTTAGAAGTTACTAATCCAGAAATGTCCAAGGGAAGGAAAGCAAAATGTCCACCATGCAGGAGTTCATCTTTTACTCTGCTGAGCCCTAAGTGCTCTCAGAGCTCTAGAAATCCCCCTCTTTAATTTCCCCCTTTATTTCACTTCCCTCCATTCCCTGACCTCCTCCTCCTCAGAGCTGGAACATTCCCAGGTGGCTTTTGCTGCTGGTCCCAGCCCCCAGCTCACATTCACCTGCCCAAACTGCACCTGAACCTCACCAGGGATGCAAAGGGGGGGACTTCTTCTGTCTCCTCACCTTCTCCCAGTGCAGGGCCACAGATCCCCAAGGAAGAGCCCCAGCTCAGATTTTCTGCTACTTTTATTTACAAGCAGAACTTTCCTGCGAGTATCTCAGAGCAGCATTAACTTCTCACCACCCCAAGTTTTCCTGAGCTGGATTTTACCCCCAGTTTTCCACCTTTCCATTATCCCCAAAGCAAAGCACTGAACCTCCTGATTAAACAACAAGGTCCCATAATCAAAGCGATTCTCCAGCACAGTTGCCAAATGAGGAGATGATTTATTTGCATAACTGAAATAATCTACATAAAGAGCTGATTTCCACCAGGGTGCAGCTCAGATGTTCCACTCGGGTTTAGACAAGACACTGAGGTCAATGGGTTTGTCCTGAACTCGAGTGGTTTGGAGGAAAATGGATCTCCAGAGCTCCAGCCTTCTTGCCAGGGATTCAGAGCCTGGATGCTGCCACTGTTCCAGGAGTTTTTCAATGCATCACTGACAGGCTGGAGCTGCCACCAGCACCTCCAGTCGTGTCCCCAGCTGAGAGGGCTGAGATCACGACTGCTCCACAGCTGACACCTCCCCGAGCATCTGCTGCCACAGCAACACATCAAAATCAGCCTCCCACAAAACTTTTTTTTTTTTTTTTTTTAAACACTGAAAGCCTCATTTGAGAAGCCATGGGGAGTTTTCCTTCCAAAGCAGATTCCTGAACACCTCTTGCCCCTGGAGATCCAACAGATGGGAGGGAATGCAGCCCTGTCCAGCTGCTGGGTGGACTGGGAGTTAAGGAATAGCCCAGGTTTTGGGGGAAAACCCACAAAGCCTTTGGCAGAGCTATCACTGAACCCCACAGCCCAGCCTCCCACTCCAGGAGTCTTGTTTGGACCGAGGGAAACTCTCTGCACATTTAACTCCGCTTCCCTCCTGCTCCATTTGCTAATTAACTCCTCTGGATGTCTAGGATGAGTCTTGATAAATCATTACTGTCAGGGCGTTCAGAGAAACATTTTCAAGCCTTATCAGAGAGGAGAAATCAAAACAACTGTAAGAATCGCTCACGGAGAAGCACTCCCGGTTTATTGCAGCGCAAACATCCAAGGCCAGATTTGATCCCAGCGGCAGGGAGGGGAACGTGTTTATAAAACATCACTGTAAATGAACACCGTACCTCGTTCTCAGATTCCCCTGCTGAGGCAGCCCATCGTAGATGGATAAGACATCAAAATCTTCCTCCAGTGCAAAGGACTGGAAAACAAGCTGTATCCTGTTCTGCTCCTCAGCAGTGATTGTCCACGTGCAGTTTGCATAATTGGGGTATCCGTAGGGAAAGCCTGGGCTCTGTATTGTCCCGTTTGGGCCCTGCAATGTGTGACTGCAGTTCTGGGCTGGCAAGAGAAAAGACAAAAAGCACGAAGTCAGAGGGTGGCAGGTGAACAGCGAACGTCCTCAGCATCCCAATACAGCACACAGGGTTCCTCCCACCAGGTTTCTTTGTCCCAGGAAACAGAGAAAAGTCAAATCTGAGTGTGAAGCTCCCTGCAGGGATGTGGAGCCCAAGCCGTCAGACACGTCCTGGGCTCTGCTCCCAGCAGTTGTGAGCACAGCTGGATGCACAGCTGCTGCCTGGCCCTGGGGACAGCTCCTTCCTCTGCCACCCTTCCCCAGCCCACCACCAAAGCCAGCCTTCTCCCACCACACTCCGTGCATTTGGGATTTCACCCCTGCCAGGTGCCAGGCCCTGCTGGGTCACACAACAGCACAGGGACAATGCCAGAGCTGATTGTCCCCTTCTCCCTCAATTCCACCTGGACACAGAAGGGCTGAGTGTGCAGGCAGTGCCACATCCCTCCCCTCACCCTCAGAAAGCAGGAGGGACTCACACAGTGAGGGGCTGAGTCACCACGAGCAGCCTGGCCAAGGCTGCCTGGAACCTGCGTGGCCAAAGGCCAGGAACAAACCTGTCCTGACTCCAGAAGGAGCAGGACAACAGTGCAAGGCTTGGGCAAACAAACCATCCTGTAAGGTGCCCTCCAACCCTGAGCACTTCATGACGCTGGGAATGCATCACTGGCACAAAAGACAGCAGCACTCACAGCCCTGTGAGACCTGACGGGGGACACAGGGAAGAAATCACTGGCCAGAGCCTGCATTGGGGGCTGCTGGTTCCTCCCAGGCAGTTCTGAAAGCTTTGTGCTCCTCGTTGTGCCTCAACACACAGAACATCTTCCATCTCCGAGGAGCTGCTGCAAAGCTGCATCTTCTGAGAACAAACCCCCCTCCTGTAACATCAGTGAAACACCTGAAACATCCCTGCAATCCATTTCCCCTGCCCAGGGCACTACCTGGGAACACTGCACCCCAAAGATAAAGAGCCTTACAGGATAAATGAGATTTCCTTCTCTCTGGGGACACAGGTACGTGAATGTGTTTTGGGAACAGCCTAAATGACAAATTCCCTTCCGTGTTTTCCTCTCCCTTCACTGCTACTGTACCCGGGTGTCTTTGGAGGCACAAAGAATTCACTCCAAACTGATCCAACCCTCCCTGCTTTAGTGGAAGAATTCCTCCACACAAAGCCAAATTCCAGACAGCTGGAAGGGTCAGCCTCATGGCCCAAAAGCTGAGTGTCACCTTTACCCTCTGAGCTGCTGCCTCTGCTCCAGCTTTTGCCACCCGTGCTGGATTGTTTACCCTGCTGATGGGGACAACAGAGGCTTTCAAGTCGAAACGCATTAGAGTAGAAATTACTTCTTTGATTTCTCCTTGCCTTTTTTTTTTTTTTTTATTTGTTTTTTTTTTTTTTTTTTTTTTTTTTTTTTTTTTTCTTTTTTTTTTTTTTTTTTTTCAAAGGCATTTGCACTTCTGAGTGCCAAGCAGCTACAGGTACAGAACCGCAGAGTGGTGCTCATTAAAGCCAATTATAATTAGATTGACCTACTTTGGGTGCAAAAAAACGCTCCGTGGAACTTCTCCCCGCAAGACGGGAGTCGGCGGTTTTATGAATCTAAAACGGTCCATCCTATTTACTACCCGGGGAATCTTTTTGTAGCACGTTTATCTGATCAATGAGAGGCAGGACAGCCCCACAATCCGCCAGGGATGAAAGTGAGGGAGGCACAGGATTCCTTGACTGGAGTATTTTGCATTTCTGTAGCACCGGGCAGCTGCCTCTCTCAGGGCTTTTTGTGAGGGCATCAGAGAGCAATCCACCTCCCTCCTTCACCTGGGCTCCGTTTACTTTGGGGAGTTCACTGGAAAAGCCATTTGCTCAGTGCCAGAAGGCTGCACAGGACTGGGAATATTCCTGTGATCACAGAGGAGTAAAATGAAGCCCAGTTTGGTTTAACAACCAAAGATCCCCGAGCTCGGCTCTCCAATTCAATCGAATCCTTTCTCCAACCACGGCGGCGCTCAATAAGCAGTGGGGGGATATTGAGCTGTCCCTCCTGCTCGTTTTTATTTTAATCAGAAGTTCATCAGAACCATTTAAGGCAAATGGGAAATTAAAGAGGCTGTATCTCTCCATTTCCTGACGGTATAAAAGCTACCAAGGCTGCACGAAGCTCAGGAAACAAACTGAAGGTCAGAGGCACCACGTTCCAAACATTTCCAAGGTCACAGGGAAGCTCCAAAATCCACAAACTCAGCCCACTGCCTGTGCCACAAATGGACATAAATCTATCTGAAAGAGCAAATAAATAATAGAAAAGTAAGACAGAGTTTTATGATGCATCCAATCAATCTACTGAAATATTTGCATGTTCACGATGTTGACCCAGAGGTGCTCCGGGCACAGATAAAAGAAAATTGCTTATTGCAAACAAAGAACAGCTTTGCAAAAGCTGCCAAACTGGGCAGTAATATATTCTGTAATAGCTGTAATAGCAGGGAACTTCATTTATATTGGACATTGCTGGAAAAAGTCATCAGGCACAGAAAGAAATCCGGGAAGCTGAGGGAATTTATGTGTTCTATCATTTGCTTCCAGGTCTGAGTTAGTTTAGCTCATCCTTGACTGACAAAACCTTATCTAAAATTCAAAATTTCTCCTGTGAAGATTGCAGAAACAATTCCCTTTATCCCTTTGGCCCAGGAGCACAAATAAAGTAGAAAGATATGAAAGGGCAGCGCCGGTGCTCGTGCTGGGAAGTTCCAGGTGGATTTGGGGTTGACAGAGGACAATTCTCCCAAAATTTTCTGGCACATTCTCCCCAGCCCTAAGTCTGACACGAGGCACCTTCAACTCCTCACCCAGAGATGAGAATGCTGCATCATCCCCCTCCCAGCTTTGCTTTGAACCTCAGCTCAGGTGTCTTCCTGTGGATATTCCGTGGGCTCACGTTCCGGAGGGTGGGCTCATCACAGGGATGGGTTTGTGGGCATTTGTCCGATTTGTGACGGAGAGAAAAGAGAGCTGAGCCCAGGCTGGGCTCTGCCAGCACCTCCTCTCAATTCTGGAGAGTGGTTTGTTGGGAGTGGAGCCCTGAAATGAATCCCTCAGCTCTGTTTTACTGCAGGAACTTCAGACAAGGACAACAGCGTCCCCACACCCAGCACTGCTCAGAGCCTTCCTCCAAAGGGATCCCAACCCCAGGGCAAGGGCAAACCACAACCCAAGGAATCACAGGATCCTTCAGGCTAGAAAAGACCTCCAAAACCACTGAATCCTTTAAGGAAACCCACAGCACTTTGGGAAAACATCTTTCTCGGGGCGCTAATTCACTGATGGTGACTCAGTATTTCAATTCTTTCACACCTTGGTTTAACCAACTGAACCCAAATCTCCACTTCCAACAGTTCTTTTGTGCAACTTTTTGAACAATCCCCAGACTGACTGGCTTCCTCAGGAGGGAAATGATGGAATATTTGCTCTGCAGTACTCTCAGAGCAGAACTGCAGCCCTGAACCGCGGGCTGCCCACGGCACTTTGTAACACACAGTTTAATCCATGGGGTACAAAACTTAACGTGACCAGACACTGCAGCGAAAAATAAATATCAACTGAGCAGAGAAGAGTTCCAAACCCCCTCCAGGCTTTGCTGTGGGGCTGCCATGAAGAGAAAGGAAGGGGTGGCAGGAGCAGCAACAACATCCTCGTGCTCCAAACCAGAGTTCTTTTGACAGGACGAGCTCCAGGAGTGGAGCCAGAGGCTCCTGGGAGCTTTAGTTCCACTGTAAATCCAAAGTTATCTCGACACACGAGCCAGGGCCATTCTGGTGCCAGTCACTGCAGATTTAGAGGGGCCTTAAAGCAGCAGGGCTGGCTGGGCTCTGGGGCAGCAGCAGCTCACCCCAGTCGCTGCAGTGGGGCAGCATCTGCTGCTTCCCGATGTCCTCAGTGTCCCAGAGGTGGCAGTGGTGACAGTCACTGCACAGTGACCAAACCCACCAGGTTATGTGCACGAAAAGCAGGAGATTCACCCCCTGAAGAACACCCACAGCCAACAGGGTTTCGTTCTTCCCTTCAAATAAGCAACACTTCAGGCCAGGAATGAGCTGCCCTGGCTGCTGCTCCCTCCCAGCCCCTGCCTGATGGGGAATTCCAGCAGCTCCAGCCTGAGATAAACCTGAACATCCCAACTGTGTCACTACAAACCTCCCCCAAGTTGTCAGGAGGTAAACAACAATACCAAACAAAGGCGTTGTCTGACGTGACAAGTGCAAAGGAAATGAGCAGGAAAAAATCGTCTTCCACCTACTTGCAATTCCTTCAACTTAAATCCCAGGCCAGATCCAGGGCGGTGTAAACCAAGGAAGAATTGCAGCTGTTGGCTTACACCGTGTTATTATCCAAGGAAGCAATGCTCGAGCGAGAGGCAGACTGAATTTATCTCTGAAGTGCTTCCTGAAATACAAGTCGCTGCACTTTGTTCCTCAGCAGAAACAAAATCTAATTTAGCAAACGCTGATGCATGGTCACTGCACAATTCCGTGGGAACAAATATCAAATCATGCACAGTGCCTCGCTCTCAGCAGCATCATTTATAGAGGATCCACGGCTGCCTCCTCCCTAATGCAGCAGTTTGGGGTTTTGCCATTTGCTGTAGTTACTGTTACTCGCACAGAAATGCTGTTATTCCGTGTTGTTCTACAGCCCATTCCACCGAACGCAGGCACATAAAAAAACAACAAAAACAAGAACAACCTTTTCCCCGGGCAAACTGAAATCCACATCCAAACGCTGAAATCCCAGGGGCAAACGCTGCTGGTCCAGCAGCACCTCCAAAGTTTGCTCCCCTCCCAGAGCCCTTTGACAGCCCAGAGTTCTCCAAACCCACACAGCCAATTCCTCCTCGTTGTTTGCTCTGCCTTTGACTAGGAAAACCCTTCCTTTGCCCATTGTTTAGTGCTGTGAATCATTTATCAGGCACTAAAGGTGCCTCCTTACGCGGTGTTTAACAAGTCATTACAGCTGATCACAAACAGGGAGTAGTTTAACTCCCAGCCCAGCTCTAACTCTCCGGCTCGCCCGATTTCAGTCAGCAAACAGGGAAAGCACCTCCACACTTGATCAATCCCAGCCTTGCTGCCCTCAGGATTCACCTTCTCCGAGCTGGAGCTTAACCTCCAGCCTCCTATCAAAGCCTGCTGGGTAATAAATAATGCAGAGTCATTCCATTAACTATAACTTAATCAAAAGCCCGTGGATCCAAGAGCATCATCAAGGGGATGATTTCCATCTCAGACAGCCCGAGCCCGCTTCCCTCTGAGCACGGGGAGTGATGAGCTGGGCAATGCAAGGGCAGGGGGGGAAGAAAAAAAAAGTGCATTTGAGCTGAATTCAGCTCGTGCCAGGGCTGCCAAGCCCAGGAAGGCTCCAAAGCCCCAGCTCGGCTCAAGTGAGGACGTCCAGATTTGCACAACTCCGGGAATCCCCCCACACCACGGTTCTCTGCAGACACACAGCCCTTCCCTCCCAGTCCAGGAGCCCCTCACTCTCCCCTGCCACCCCCTTTGTCCCTTCTCGTGCTGCCCAGGCTGTCATTGCACACCCCAGCACTGCTCCAGCCCAGCGATTCCATTCTCAGGCCCTTCCCAAGCAGGAAGAAGAGAGGAACAAAGGATGCAAAAGTTACCCCCCCCACGCCCGCTCTCCCTTTCTTTCCCAATCAAAAAACACGTTGGGTTTTTAAATGCTGGGTTTTTAAACAAAGATCGTTATCAAAGGCATCCTGGTGTCACGCTGGCTCCCGCCAGGTGCTCGCTGTGCCATTCCCAATCACTCCAGCAGATTTATGGAGCACTTTGCCATCTGCAGAGCTCCCCAAGCCCAACCGGAATCAGAGCAGGTGAGACGACGGGACAAGTGTTTTTGGGAGGGAGACTCGCAGGAAGTGAGGGGAGAGGGAGATGGATCCCCTCCTGTTTTCCCGCTGGAAGAGGAGGCAGGAGGAAAATAATAATGGAAGATGCTAAAAGTACTAAAAAAAAAAAATTCCTTGGGGAGTCGTCGCAAAGGAGCATTTAGAGAATCTCTTGTACCACACATCAGCTTTACTGTCAGCAGTGCCGAAGTTTAAAGTTTAATGTGCCTTGTTTATTCAAGGTACATTCATGAACAGACATTTTCCTGACCATTTCCAGCCAGCCTGCCCTGCCCTGCCCGCTGTGAGCTGCGGGGGCAGAGCCAGAGGGTGACAGGAGGGCCTGGCTGCTGTCCCTGCCTGTCCCTGGGCAGTGGTGGAGGGACCACCCCAGCTCCCTGCCAGGCTCTGCTGCTCCATCTCCTTCCCCAGCCACAGCAGAGGCAGCAGGCAGGAGTCTGGCACTGACAGCGCTCTCAGAGCATGGCAGAGACCCTTTAATCTGTCCAGGACAAATATCCAGATAAATATCCAGATTTCTCTATCCAGATAAATATCCAGGATTGCACAGAGCCCAGCAGCCACCCCCTGAGCTTTCTGCAAAGCAGCCAATCCCTCTGTGCTGCTCTGGCTCCTTGCTGGACCCCATCCAACCACGTGTGTGTCTGTCCTGTGACAAAAGTGACTTTATTTCATGCCTTCTGCATGAGAACAAGGGACATTGGTTCTGCCAGGCCCACTGTTCTCCACAGGGCTCCAAGGCACCTTGGCTGGAGGAGTTCAGACATTCATCTCCCAAAAACCCCAAGCCAACAAAAATCCCGAATGCCCCAGGAAGAGACCTGTGCTTTAAACACTTTTAAAAAAATCAAATTAAGCAGCCCCAGTTGATAAGACTTGAAGCACAATCCCAGGTTTCCGCCCTCTCCGCTTCTCGGCAAATCCATTTCTTGGTACAGATGTTCCACATTTCGAGTCTGGCCCCTGTGGCACTGCAGCAGCTTCAGGCTGAGGTGAAATCGTGGAGCTGTGTCACGGGAGCTGTTCACATCCACAGAACTCACCCTGCCCCGAGCACAGGCTGGGCTGGAAAACTCCTGGCAAAGCTTCCAGAGCCCCGCACACCCCGGGCAGGGTTTCGCTCCCAGCTGCCCTGGTTTGTGCAGGGCAGTGGCAGAAAAGCTGCTGGGGGTGTTCAAGGAAGCCTGAAGGTCAGGAGGATGAAGCAACAGGTTTTTGGAAGCCTTGGAAAAGCAGCAGCAGGATGGTTCATCCCAAATTACCATTCCAGAGGCAGCCGGGGCCGCGGCATCGCCGCTGGTGCTCTGACGTGTCCAGGCTCAGTTGCTAAGCACAGGCACACAGGGAACAGCTCCAGAGCTTCCTGACAGGGCTTGGGAGAAGGAAGGAGAGGGAGAAACCCCCCCTTTGTGTTTATAAACACACAGCAATTTCTGTGTGTGCTGAGCCATGGGTGACAGGGTTTGGCGATGTCACACACAAACCGGCGCCCGCTGCGGTCAGAACGCCGGGGGTTATTTCCTTCCCTTCCTTTGCCACCTTCCTGCCCCTGGATTTCAGCAGCTCCAGCTGTTTGGGGCTTTCTGCTGAAGGCCTGGGAAGTGGTGTGGAAGAAGCAGCAGGAGGCACAAGGGAAGAACTGCTGCAGCCAGCCCAGGGTGATCGCTCCTGTCCACCAGCCTTGAACACCCGATTTGAATCTGGATTTGAAGCTAAATTCAGCAGCAGAGGTGAGCCTGACTGAAGTGTTTTGAGCCAAGCCAGAGGCTGCAG
This sequence comes from Rhadina sibilatrix, assembly GCA_013400275.1. Taxonomy (NCBI): domain Eukaryota; kingdom Metazoa; phylum Chordata; class Aves; order Passeriformes; family Phylloscopidae; genus Rhadina; species Rhadina sibilatrix. Next base: position 39,642 of record VWYO01005799.1, on the reverse strand, counting down.
GTGTGTCCAGGACACAGGAGCAGAGCAGCTCATTCATGTGCTTGGAATGAAGGATTTTATCAAGACGCCAAAATCAACCACCCAGTGCAGGAAGCTTCTTAAACAGCAACAGTGGAAATTCAGGATAAAGCCACAGTCTGGGGCCATTTCTTTCCAAACCAACAATTTTTTTTTGTTTGTTTGTTTAACACTTCTCCCCATTCTGTTTTACCTGGCCTGGATGTATTTAGAGAGGATAATTTGATCCCTTTCCTGTTCTCCAGGCCAAGTGAGCGCTGTGCTTTCACTCCTCTAGGATTCACCAATGAGCACCCTCGGAATTCTCATCCCACCTGGAATTCTTCTGTGCCAAGGACATCAAACCACCTCAGTCATTCCTACAAAAGGCTCCTCAACAAACACCTCATGAAAACTTCTATCACCTCTTCCTCATCTCTGCTGGAAAGCCCTTTGGAGCTGTCTGCACACACACCGAAGCTTTTGTCATTCACAGTCCAGAAAATCCCGGGATTTTCCCAAGATTTTCCAGATTTTCCAAGTTTCAAAACTCTGCGACTCTCACACTCCAAACAAACCTAAACAAAGGGGATTTTCCCAACGCTTCCCACACTTCCAGCAGTCACTCATTAACCACGGAGAGCAATCACCTGCGGAACATCCCCAGCTGCACAATCCCTGCTGGAACCAGGAATCCTGGGCACACCAACCATCACTTGGAATCATTTGCTCAGCTCCAGGAAGCACCACAGTGACCCCAATGTTCAGGCAGAACGGCCTCTTCTCCAGGGATGACATTTCCTTCCTTCCAAACTCCCCCTTTCAGAACTGTCTCTTAATCAATGCTGGCTGTTCCCTCAGCTCCTCTCCACAGCCATTGTCAGCAGAATGATAAACCCAGGCACTCATGGAACTGTTTCCATCTCCAGAGCACTCCACAGGGCATTAACCAATTAATGCAGATCCTGGTGTGAGGAACAGCCCCACTGGGAATTCCCAGCACTTCCCTTTGTGGCCTCTCAGCTCCTCCAGTGCCCTTGGATTCAAGCACAGGATCGCTGGAACCTCAAAGCTCCTTTCCTCTGCACCTTTCCTGTCAAACCAAGAGTTACCCTTGAAAAAAAATATGGTTTAAGACGTGGTTAAGGCCAGGAGATGGAAGCTGGGAGGCTTTGCCTGAGCCTGGAATCACAGGGAGGTGTCAGAGACCAGCTGAGCCCTTTGTGACAAAGGCCACAAAACCAAACCCAAGTTCACAAGTCCTTTCCAAAGGAACTTCAGAGCCCCAGGTTTACAAATATTTTCTAGCAGGGAGATGCTCTGGAGCCTTCTTACCCCCCCACCTGAGCTGTGCAGCCACATTTCCCTTATAAACCCCACCCTGGGCAAGCCTCCACTTATTTTGGCATCTAAATGTCCTTGAAAATCTTGCCCTGAGAATCTAAGCCTCAATGAAAATGTTCAGCCTGATTCAAAACCTTCTGCCAATTTTACTCTTATTTTCTCTCCGAGACCAACACAGCAAAGATTTCACTTTTTCTCACCTCCACTGCAGATATCTGTAAAAATGACACCGATCATCTCAACCCCCAACTGAAATTAAACTCAGAAAACAGAAGGCAATTTGATGAAGAACTTTTTACCCAGCGTCTGCAAATGGACTCTCACTCACGTGCAGCGTTTTTACTCAGTCTCGTTTACAAGGTGCTAATTATTATCGCCAAAACGATTTTTTTTTTCCCATTTGTATTTCAATTATTTTGCGGTAAAATAATATTTGCATTTGAACGGTTTATCCAGGGGGCTCAAAGGCATTTTCATCTCGGGTGTTGGGATCATCTCAAAAAAGAAAATAAAAATGGAAGAAGGCGAAGAAAGGTTCAAGGTGAAATCCACCCCAAGTCACAGTGGAGCCAAAATTAAAGAATTCCTCGGGAAAATATTTTGTCATTGGTCTCCCCTTGTCACCAAACCTTGTCACCAAGGAAGACCTAAAACCACCTCGAATTCCCTTTGCCTCTGGAGCTCTGTGTCCCGCCACAGAGTTCAATGTTCCCTCAAAGCCCAAGGGAGATCTTGGGCTCCAAATCCCATCTCCCTAAGAATTCCCAAGCCCTCAGCCCTTGGAGTTCTCACAACATCAACAATCCCATGGATGGAGAGCTGATGGTTTAAAGAGAGCCTGGTGGGGAGAGCTCCTTCACAAGTAAATCTGCACTAAGCTCTGAGGGAGTTCCAAGGGGGTTCTTCCCCCTCCCCACCACATTTTGGATTTTTAACTTAGATTTTACACATCAATTCATTGACCAGGTTGTGTTTTCAGGCATTTTTTTACTCCTTAAAAGCCCAGAAGTTACACAAGTCCCCTTTTGGTGCTTGCAGGGAGGCCACAGACCCTTTTCAGCCCCCAGGGCTCAGAACAGGGACCCAGAGAAGCTCTGCAGCAGCCAAAACAGAAGAAACCACTTCATCCACTGCCATCCCCAGCATCTTACACCTCCAGATTCCGAACTAAATTAAAAATACCACTCGGAACAAGCAGAGACTCCACTTATTAAAAGCTCTTCACTCCTGCAGCACCGTTCTCATCTCCCCACGCTCTGCAAAGTGAAATGTTCTGTGTGTTTACAAGTGCTCTGAGATCCTCCAACAAACCCCTCTGCCAGGCAATTGTGTTACAACAGCTCACACTTGTGTGATTGGATTTGAATTACAAAAAGAGCCCAACAGAAAGCAATCCCTCCTGGGAATTTTTGTTAGGATACAAATCCAATTTTTACTTGATTCCGTTAACAGCACTTTCATATTCACTTCCTTTAAGTATTGCAGCACTTGATATTTATTACCTAATGCCTCCTTGTCACCTTGAGCAATCAATGAAAGTCACCTGGAGTTGACAGTACAGAGGAAAGTTAATAAATAAAAGTTAATAATTCACTTCACCCAATGAGCCAAAAAAAAAACAACAAGCCCATCACATGCCCCAAAGAATAATAGCTCCAAAAGGCTCCTACCAGATGATCTGGAGAGCGAAACATTTCAATTGCACTGAATTTTTTTCAGCCCGTTTAGACTTGAGTTGCACGTTCACAATGGCAAAAGCCTCAGTTATTATTCCAGGGAATCATGGAGTGGTTTGGAAGGGATGTTAAAGCTCATGTGGGCACTGAAAGCTCTGAGCTCTGTCCAGCGAGGAACGTCCCTCTGTCCAAACTGGAATTTGGTAACTGATGGATGCTCTGATAGCCTAAAACCAGATTTTTTTTTTTTGTTGTTCTGTTTTGACCCAGTTTAGAAAAACTCTTGTGCCAGGCACTGATTTTCCACGCCTTGTACAATTTCTGCGCCCTGTGACCTCTCCACCTCTGCAGAACCACCAGAACTCCCTTGGATTAACATTACACCGTGTTTTATTTTTCTCTCGCCTCCTCCATCCATTTAAAACCTCATTTTCACCCACAGACATATTCCACTTCATCTTAGTTTTCAATCCCCAAAGCAGATCAATACCTTTCTTCTTCAATCTACATAGCTCTCAATCAAGGAGCTAACAGGGGGTGAATTGAATCGACTTGTACGTTCAAATTGGGGATTTTTTTTGTCAAAAGTCTCATCTGTTAACTGCATTTCATGGAAGAAAAGGCAAAAAACCTCCCTGTAAATGCCCTCAGCGTTGGATTCCTGGGCAAA
>VWYO01005799.1:5836-19350 GCA_013400275.1 Rhadina sibilatrix | reverse complement strand
AAGGGGTTTTTTTTTTTTTTTTTTTTCTTTTTTTTTTTTGTATGGGAAGATGGAGACAAATAATAAAAATGTTTTATTTATGAAAAATGCCCGAGCTGCTCAGAATTGAGTGCTGGTGCAATAAAGATGGTTGATAGAAGAGAGACTTGGCTGCGAATTTCAGAGATAGGGACTTTATTTGTGTGTTCAGAGGGAGATTAACACAAAACACTCAATGCCTGGCTGGTGCAAGACTCGCTCCTGCCTTATTCCCTCAAAATTCTGTGAATCCAGAGTTTAAAACCTGAGTTTTAATAGTAAAGATCAAGCCATAAAGCTTGGATGTGGGATCCTGCTTAATTCTATCCCCTTGGGGTGCTCCACTTGGGAATTTCAAGACTCTGAGCTCGACAACAACCCCTGCAGAGCAGCTTTGCTTCCTCCCATCGAGGCTGGGGCTGCTCTGTTTCAGCCACTTGGCTGGGTCAGAGGTACCAGACTGATTAAATGAGATTTTACAGCCTCTGGGAGCCCCGTCACAACAAATCACCACCAAACCCTCACCCAGCCTCAGCACCAGTGACTCAGGGCACTGACAAAGATCTGAGTGTTTCATCCAGCACCACTGAGTCAGCCCGCTCCCAGATTTACATTTAGGCTTGGATTAAGAGGATATTGCACCTGCAGAGGTCAAAATGGGAATTAACTCCACAAAGGTCTGAGTGTTTCGCCCAGCGCCACTGAGTCAGCCCGCTCCCAAATCCACCAGGAAAAGGATCACAGGGCTCAGAGTGTGACAGACCTGGAGATGCTTCAACATATCATGGAGCTTCATCATCATCAAATCACGGAATTTCATCATCATCAAATCACGGAATTTCATCGTCATCAAATCACGGAATTTCATCAAATGATGGGATAGAAGCCCAGGATCCAAATGAGGTTGGACAAGAGCTCCAAGACCATCGAGTCCAGCCTGTGCCTCATCCCCACCTTGTNTTCATCATCACCAAATCATGGAACTTCATCATCACCAAATCATGGAACTTCATCATCACCAAATCATGGAACTTCATCATCATCAAATCATGGAACTTCATCATCACTAAATCATGGGATTTCATCATCATCAAATCATGGGGTATCATCAAATGATGGGATAGAAGCCCAGGATCCAAATGAGGTTGGACAAGAGCTCCAAGACCATCGAGTCCAGCCTGTGCCTCATCCCCACCTTGTCCCCAGCCCAAAACACATCCTTGGACATCCCTGGTGTTCCTTGGAAACCTCCAGGGATGGGGACTCCAAACCTCCCTGGGCAGCCCTTCCAATGCCTGACCACCCTTTCCATGAAGGAATTTCCCCCCCAATCCAGCCAAAACCTCTCCTGGGACACCTTGGGGCCACCTCCTTGTCAACGCCAGGAGAGCTGAAGTTCCCTCTCACTCCAGCATGACAACGATGGCAGCAGGGTCCCATTTCTTGTCCCCAAGATCTGTGTCCCTAAAGCTAAAACATTAGGCTTGGCTTAAGAGGATAGTGCCCCTGCAGAGGTCAAAATGGGAATTAACTCAGCTGGAAAAGCCTGGGTGTTCTGCAAGTAGTTACAGGTCCTATAAAAAGTGGAGAACGTTCATTCCTGGAGGAGCTGCAGCACCAAATGAGCTTCACCTCTTCAGGCAAAGCCCTTCCTAAGGGGACAGGCTTCAGTGTGGGTCATAATTCAGTCAAAAGCTGGAGCATCCTCCTGGTGGGACTGGGACAGTGGGAGCTGTCCTTGCCCCCTTCCCGAGGGTGGAATGGGATGAGCTTTACTGTCCCTCCCAATCCAAAGCACTCTGATGCACTGAGCTTTAGATTTAATCCCTGATCCGCCACCACCAAACTTGTTCTCTCCTCCTGTGTTCAAAAAACTCAGCTCTTCCCTCCCTTTTAATCCCATTTATGTAAACAGAGCGACGTCGTGGTGCAGCCTGAGCTGGCACCAGGATAAAATTCAGAGTCTGTTTACTCTTGTGGGCTTGATAAACAATCTCACAGCGATCCTCCAGGTGACATTCTGCACAGCAGAACTACTTCAGTCCTCACTGTTCCTCTTTCCACGCTGCATCAACATCTATTTTGGGTTACCCAGATGGCTGAGGTGCTCTAGGACAATTTATAAGGAGGAATTCATGCCTTGGCAAGATGTGCCCACTGGCCCTTTTTTTTTTTCCCCCTCCACGCGCGGCTGAGAGCCAAAATTTCAACTCAGATAAATTAGAGAAGCAATTAGGAATCTCCAGTGTTTCCACAACATTCCTCACTCTCCTCACCTTGCGGGGAAGGGGACAGGGGGGTGACATCAGCCAGGCTGCGAGGCTGTGGGAGGAGAAATCCCAAAGCTCCTGAACTCCCAGCAGCACCAACAACAACCAACTCTGAGCCCCAGTGCACCTCAAATGTGGGAAGATGAGAGGGGGGGGGAACACCAACAAAGAGCCCACCTGTCCTGCCCACTGGCCCTGGAAGTGTCCCAGGCCAGGCTGGATGGGGTTTGAAACAGTCTGGGATAGGGGAAGGTGTCCCTGCTCATGGCAGGGGTGGGATGGGATGGGGTGGGATGGGACGGGATGGGCTTTAAGGTCCCTTCCAACCCAAACCACATTCCAGGATTTCATCGTTTCATTTCTTTAGGGACAAGCAACCTGCACTGGATGTGTCCTTGGGATGTGTTCAGCTGGAAATCAGGGAGCTGAGGATCAGCTGAGCTCCCTCCAGACCCCGCAAGGAACGAGGCTGGAGCATCGTTAAGGGAATGGAAACCACAGCTCTGCCTCAGCCAGGGACGCTGGCACACCAAGCAAGGGTTGGATGGCTTTAATAACCAGAATTCCTGCTTTATTTCACCAGGACTACACAGCTTCTCCACACAGAATTCCTGCTTTATTTCACCAGGATTACATGGTTTCTCCACACAGAATTCCTGCTTTATTTTAGCAGGATTACGTGGTTTCTCCATGCAGAATTCCTGCCTTATTTCACCAGGATTACATGGTTTCTCCATGCAGAATTCCTGCCTTGTTTTAGCAGGATTACATGGTTTCTCTCCCCAGAATTCCTGCCCTATTTCAACAGGATTACAGGGATTTTCCACCCACAGTTCCTGCCTTGTTTCCAGCCCAGGGTTACATGGCTTCTCCACTCAGAATTCCTGCTTTGCTTTGCAGGATTACAAAGGTTCTCTTCCCAGGAATTCCCAAAATTCCACCTTCACTGGGTGTCTTTAATCCCATGCCTCGTTACCAGCATGGGATGAAAGACACCCAATGGAGATTCTCATCAATTTTTTTTCCTTTTTCCCCATTATCTATCCTCCCACATGGACCCAGAGGAGTGTTCCAGTTCTCAGGAGCTTTTTACTCACGCCTGGAAATCCACAGTTTCAGCCTTTCCCAACACATTTCTCCCAAACCTCTGAAGAAGACAGGAAAGAGAAATCACCCTCATTTTACAAATAAAAAACTGAATTCTGGGAAGTCAGAACTCAAAGGCTCCATCCATCCCGTTTAAGGGCACAAACCACAGGAAAATAAATTCTCAGGGACACAAACCAGGACCTGGAGGGCACAAAAGTCATAAAACTTTTCCTCTACCTTGACCAATTCCCAAACTCCCTTCCAGTGCTTTCCATCACTACTGAATGTCACATGAAGCTCCTTGGGCAAATCCTGATTTCTTTCCTAACTCACTGCTGAATTTTCCCCAAGATTCTCTTGCAGGATCCATCCCTTCCATTGTGGCTGCTACAGGGTTCCTTTGAAAAATAATTTTACACAGCAAAATAATTATTTACTTGTGGTTTTCCAACCCAAAACTCAGATGAGGATTTCCTTTGGCTCAAGCCAGGTCTGTTCTGCCCCAGTAAATTCCCATTTTCTTTAAGTGGAGTAGAAGCTTGGACTTTTCTCCTGTTCAATGCACTGCCTGTTTTCCTCCAATATTCCTAACACAATTAGCATAACAAGATAAAGGAATCATCAAGTCCTTTCCCATTTTTCTTCCTTTGTAAAAGGACTGATGACAAACTGGGAATCAGGATCTGTATTGAATTACATTTGCCACAAAAGAGTTCATTAAGTAATAGTACATAATAAAAATCATCTGTCAGCTTGAGGGATTGACCAAATCCACTTAAGGGAACAGCTGGTTATTTTCTGGAGCACTCCAGAGCCAACGGTCAATATGTGCAAGGAGAAAGAGTGGGACACAAGGAAACAAGGAACAGGTCAGGCATTGGAATGCCAGGAAAGTTTCTGGGAATTCCTGCACGCTTGGTCAGGACTGGAGGTGAGATTTTGCCCATGGCAGCCCAATTTCTCCTTGATTTTAGTGCTGGCAGCAGCTCCTGTCAGCAGGAAAAGGATCACAGGGCTCAGGGTGTGACAGACCTGGAGATGCTTCAATAAACCACGGAACTCCATCATCACCAACCCACGGAACTCCATCACCACCAGCCCACGGAACTCCATCACCACCAGCCCACGGAACTCCATCACCACCAGCCCACGGAACTCCATCACCACCAGCCCACGGAACTCCATCACCACCAGCCCACGGAACTCCATCACCACCAGCCCACGGAACTCCATCACCACCAGCCCACGGAACTCCATCACCACCAGCCCACGGAACTCCATCACCACCAAATCATGGAGTACCATCAAATGATGGAATTTCATCAAAGCATGGAGTATCATCAAAGCATGGAATATCATCAAATCNCTTCTGTGGCCCTTCCACAACCTCCTGTCCCCAGGTCTTCACAGCACAGCCAGCAGACTCCAACTGACTCTTCCCAGCTCACTCACTCTTTATCAAGCCCATGGCTGTGGGGGCAAGGGTGTTTCTACTTTAGGATAATCAACACAGATGTAAGATATCAGAGGGGAGACTGCCTTCAGCAGCACCTCCTTTTGTCTCCCCACAGCCACATCCAATCTTTTGTTACAGAATCAACTCCAGGATGGACACAACTGCAGTTTCTGTCTTTAAACACCTTCTTCTTCCCTTTCAAACTGGCCTTGCCCTGCCCTGCTGATAAATCTGCAAAACTCTCATGAATTTTGGGGGAAGTCTCCCTTCCCCTGGGTAACAATCCAACCCCTGGTGCTCCAGCAAAGCCAGAACAAGCTGGAGGATGCAGCAGCCATTTGGAGGAGGTGTAGCCACCCAGAGCTGCAATATTTTGGGGAAACACCTTCCCTCACAGGCATTTAACAGCATTTATCTCTCTTTCCTCTCAAAATCTCCCCCAGCTGGTGTTGCCACCACTGCAGTTTTCCCAAAGTTGTTCAGTGCAGCTCCCCAACCCAAACTTTTCCAGAATTAGCTTGGCTCCTATTAAACTGGAGATAATGTGGGGAGGGGGATTGATTGAACAGCTATTAATCAAAGGATGAGGTTTATTCTGGTGATGTCACGAGCTGCAGAAGTCATAGAGTTTATTAAATTACAGGAATGCCAAGAAAAATAGATAGCTTTAATAATCCATTTTTGCCTATCTGTTGTATTTTATATGTAGCTTGCAGAAGAGAATTAAAAAGTTTTCTACCATGTAAAATTGGGACTTAAAGGAAGGAGGGGGGGGGGAGGTGGGAAAAAAAAACAACCCCAAATAGATTCTGTCACTGATAGAGAACACAATTATTCCAAGCTAAGAAGTTTATTCTTTTGCTAACGTGTGAGATTAGAGCAGCTCAGAGCCCACAGGAGAGGAGGGGGGATGGTTCCATGGTGAAAAATGGTCCCTGAGCTGAAAAGGTCCCTGAGCTGAAAAGGGTGTGCCTCAAAGTGAGGAAGTGCCCCAAAGCTGAGGAAGAACAGCGAACACACGAGGTCTGGGAAAGCTCGGAGGATGCTCCAGCACTGCCCCCAGGGGCCACCCAAGTCTGGAGGATGCTGCCATTGGATTTGGGGCTGCCCAGGGAGCCAGGCACAGTCAGCAGAGGTGGCTGAGGGAGAGGGGGAAGTGGCCAAAAACCCTCTCTCCACCAAGATGCAGCTCATTGAGAGGCAGGAGATGTGTTTGGGGACCAGCTCCGAGCATTGGGATGAGATATTGGGAAGGAATTGTCCCCTGGCACTGGGTGCCCAGAGAGGCTGTGGCTGCCCCAGCCCTGGAAAGGTCCAAGGGCAGCTTGGGCAGGGCTTGGAGCAGCCTGGGACAGTGGCAGGTGTCCCTGCCCGTGGCAGTGAGTGGCACTGGATGATCTTTACGTCCCTTCCAACATTGGAATCATGTCTCTGATTCTACAAATTATCCCTCCAACATTGGAATGTCCCTGACTCTACAAATTGTCCCTTCCAACATTGGAATGTCCCTGACTCTACAAATTGTCCCTTCCAACATTGGAATCCCGTCCCTGATTCTACAAATTATCCCTCCCTACAGCCCCAGCCCCACCCAAAGCAACACTCTCCTGTTTCTTATTCTTCTCTCACCCTCCTCCTTCCTCTCCATCTGGGAGCCTTTGCTGTGATTCAGGAGCACAGCCACCCCAGCTCCTGCTGCCTGCAAACCCAGTCACATCACCTGCATGGAAACCTTTCAGAGAAACCACCCAAACAGTGCTGATGAACTGGATCCCTTCCCTCTGGGAGCCAGACTCCCAGGGGCTGCTGTGCTGTGATTCAGGATGTGCTGTGTCTGGCATAGCAAGCAAACGTTGGAATTGGGAACCCAGAGCCTTCAGGATTGACACTTCCAACTGCTCCCAGCAGCCAGGCTCACATGGTGGAGATGGCTCATTTATGTTGATGAGCCAGCAGCCAGTTCCTGCATCTTAAACTCCTGCAGCCTCTCAGCTGTGCTTTCAATCCTGCCCTCCCAGCAGCGGCGTGCAGGGACAGCCGTGGATAACACCTTGTACTACCAGGAGCTCGTGCAGGGAGCAGATTCCATGGAGCCTGGATTGATCAATCCAGCTGCAGGTGCAGGGAGGTGTCAGTGCTGCTGAACGGGGAAATCCATCTGACAGAACCAGGAGCAGCACGTTCAGAACACATCCAAGGTTTTGGGAATTTTTTTTATTTTTTTTTCTCCTCTTCTGGAAGTCGCCCCTGCTCCTCTTTCAATAGAGGTTGCTGCAAAAGCAGAGCTGGGCAGGGATGTTTGAACATGCACTCCCCCAGGGCAGGCAGCATCTCCTGGGGTGAGGGAAGCATCCAGCTGAGGGATGAAGGGCAGGAAGCATCCAAATCCATCTCAACCTTCCCTACTGTGCTCTCCTGGTGCTCCTGGCAGGATGTGTGGAGCTCTCAGGCACCCTCAGAGTGCAGGGAGAGAGGGAAGGAAGCTCCAAAGGTCACCCAGTCCATTCCCCAGCCCAAGGCAGATGCAGGAACATCTGCCCAGCTGGCAACAGCTGGCAGAGGTGGAGCTGAGCCCGCCCTGGGCAAAGCCTCCCTGGATGCTTTCGTGCACATTCAGTGATTCCTGGCTGAGCAAAAAGGAGATCCAGGCATCCCCTTTCCAAATGTTCACTGCCAGCAAAGCCTGTCCCTGCACAGAGACCTTTAAATCCAACCTCACCTCAATTCCTGCCTTATTTGTGCATTTTCCTGCTCATGGAACAGTCCCTAAACCAGACATCCTCCCACAAAAACGTTTACCAAAAAATTCCAATTCATTGGCCAACACTGCCTTGGCATGGTTGGTTTGGGCGTCATGGCTGTTTGGTTTGTTGAGGTTTGGTGGTTTGTTGTTTTGTTGTTTTTTTTTAATTTAATCAAGATTATATTTTCTTACAGACAAATCAGCCAGGGATTAAGAGTTCAGTGATTTGCCCACCTCCCACTGCTCCTGGAGTTCAAATTCAAACCCCATTTTCACGCAGGATTTGTTGCTATCAGAGCAAATTCTTATTTTCTCCAGTTCATTTGTTCACGCTGAAGCAGATGAACATTAGTTAAAAGCTCACTCCCAGCTCCAATTCCAACCTCCTGGCTCAAAACACAAGATTTTGAGAGCAGCTTCTTGCATCCATGAGAAAACTGCTCCAAGCTGGCTGCCGGTGGCTCTGAAGGATCTGACAGGGATTCCAAAAAAAGAGGGGAAGGAATACTTTTAATCCTGGCCATTGCAGCTCTCTGCTCATCTTCAGACACTGGCACAGCTCAGGGACAGGGAGATTTCCTGCCATTTTCCCCANTCTATTCTAAGTTCTTTTGTTCACACATTTCCCATTTTTTTTTTTTTTTTTTTTTTTTTTCCCCTGGCAGAGCACATCACACCCTGAGCAGGAGGCTGAAGGGCTCATCCCACCATCCTGCTCAGCACAGGAGCCACACCTGCCAAGAATTCCCTAAAGGAGCTTGGAAACAGATCCACCCCTCTCAGCACCTGGTCCTAAACATTCTGTACAATTTGGCACCCACTCCTTCTTCTCCAGTGGACTCGAAATTGGAGCTGTGGGGCGTGGCTGTAATTATTCCCCCCCTGTTAATGAGGTATCTTGCACGTTACCAGTGCTGCTGGGGCTCTCCCCTCCCCATTTGTGCTCTCCTGAATTAATCTTCTCAGGAAGCACAACATTCCCACAGCATTTATTCCTCACTTCCTTTCATTTGTATAAATATGTTGCTCTGCCATGTTCTCTAATTGCTTAACATCTGCTGGAAGGGAGAGAAAATAAACACATTATGGCAAGAACAAACTGTGATACCCTTTACAAATCAGAGTGGACTGAGAATTCCAGGAACACCACAAAGTGGAAATCATCCAGCCACGAAGTGAGGAGAGTTTGGGATGACGATTCCTGCGCTGAGACCGCGCTGCTCATTTTTGGTTCAAAGTTGGATTTTGATGATCCTTCCAAGCCAAAATTTTCCATGATTCCAACTTCCTGCCAGTGCTGGGACAAGTGAGCCCAGCAAAGCCTGACAGAGCCATTTGCTCCTCAGCCACTGCTCTCAGCATCCTCAGCACTTACTCAGCTCTTTCAACAGCATCTCCTCAGCTGCCTGTGCCAGCACCCATTTGTTAAATGAACATTTCAGGGGTCAGGGCCAAGGGATGAATGGCAAGGGATTCATGAGGAGCCCCTTCAGCTGGTGGGTGGCACTTCTCTAATCCCACAGAAACTAGGGGCAAACAGGAGCTACAGAGCCCTGAGCTTTTCCTGCAGTGGTAGAACATCTGAACCCCAAGTCTGAGGTCGTTTTGGTGGAGTTTACTGAAAAAAAAACCTGACAGAGACATGGCTTAGACCAGTACAAAACACCCTAAAACTGGGGCAGAAGCTTCTGCTGGAGCAACAGAATGGTTAAAGAGTCTTAATTTCATTTCTCCACCTGAAGAAGTCCTTCTCCTCTCTCTCCTCTGCTTCAGCCTGCATTTTATCACCTGTTTAAAAGGAGAAAACAAAGCCTAATTTTAGCTAAAATATGAAGTCACGGGGTGTAACGTGAAGCTGCTGTACATTACCTGTGCAGCTCAATGTCACTGTGACAGAGCTGACAGTGCACTTGGGTTTTATTGTGTGATTTCATGAATGACTATTAACCACTGCACCGAGCCCTGTAAATAGCAGCTCATTTCTGAGAGCCTTTTTCTTTTTTTTTTCCTTTAAATGACTCCTTGCTGCCATTCCTTGCCTTGCTCTCTAAAGATGCCACTTATCAGCTGGGGATTAAATTGTGTGCAAATGAAGAGTTTATTGACTTTTGTATTCTCCCCCTCCATATTTTGTAAGCTGAAGCCCAACCATTCACCCAGAAAGAAGCATCTTGTAAAAAAAGAGGGGGGAGGAGAGATATCAATTTCAAGAGATCTTTTATCCAAAAATAAAACTCGTGGAGCCTGACACTCCTGGATAAAGCCAGGAGGGCAACAGGGGGAAAATGGGGGTGTAACAATATAAATCAACTCATGTGGTGGCAATTTTGGATTCTGCACCTCCCCTATATATTCATGAAACTCTTTTTGTCCCCTTCAGAGGATTCTCCTTCTCGCAGACCCCACCGACAGGGCCAGAAACCAGCAGCAATATTCAATTATAAACAGAAATATTTTATCCATAAATAAGGCTCCAAGCACCAGGAACACGAGCAGATAACACCCAACACAGAAACACGAGGAGATAATAGTGCAGATGCCAAGATAGGAGCATCCTTAATTGTCTGGATCTGGCAGGGAGAACAAACTCCTGTGCAGTTGGGTTTTCCTCCAGTCAACGCTTTTGTGTCTGTGCTGGGCAGCCCAGCTGAGGGCGGGGAGGCAGCTTTGCTATCAACTGCTTGGTTTTAATGAGCAAGAATTATTCTGCCTCTGCTCTGCAGGCACAGCTCCAGGGTAAAAGCCAGCCCTGCCTGGCTGGGAAATGGTTTCTTGTCAGGACAAGTTAATCCTGTCCAAGGAATCCGCGTTATCTCAGCACCTGCGGGGAGCTCATCCTCGGGATGCTCCAAAAAGGGAGCTCAGACTCTGCAGCACAAAGGTGGGGGTAAAGCTGAATTAACCTGACCCAGCCCGGCTCCAGCAGCTCCTCCTGCAGCATTTCCAGGCTGGCAATGGAATGGTTTCACTGGAAAACCCCCTGGGAACTGGGATTCCCAGCACTGTGCCAGCTCCCACTGCCCAGGCTGCCATTGGCAGCACTGCCCAGCTCTGGAGAACTGCACAGTGTGGGGTAAAGCTGAATTATCCTGACCCAGCCCAGCTCCTCCTGCTGCATTTCCAGCCAGGAAATCAAATGGTTTCATTGGAAACCCCTCAGGAACTGGGATCCCAGTTCCCACTTGTTCAACACCTCCCAGTTCCCAAACACAGTGGACTGTTCCAGCTCCCACTGCACAGGCTGGGACTTGGCAGTGATGCCTTCAGTCTGAGCTTTGCTGTGTTTCAGGCTCTGTGCTGCCCAGGGCTGCAGCTCTGAGCTCACACTCAGGCTCNAATTATTCTGCCTCTGCTCTGCAGGCACAGCTCCAGGGTAAAAGCCAGCCCTGCCTGGCTGGGAAATGGTTTCTTGTCAGGACAAGTTAATCCTGTCCAAGGAATCCGCGTTATCTCAGCACCTGCGGGGAGCTCATCCTCGGGATGCTCCAAAAAGGGAGCTCAGACTCTGCAGCACAAAGGTGGGGGTAAAGCTGAATTAACCTGACCCAGCCCGGCTCCAGCAGCTCCTCCTGCAGCATTTCCAGGCTGGCAATGGAATGGTTTCACTGGAAAACCCCCTGGGAACTGGGATTCCCAGCACTGTGCCAGCTCCCACTGCCCAGGCTGCCATTGGCAGCACTGCCCAGCTCTGGAGAACTGCACAGTGTGGGGTAAAGCTGAATTATCCTGACCCAGCCCAGCTCCTCCTGCTGCATTTCCAGCCAGGAAATCAAATGGTTTCATTGGAAACCCCTCAGGAACTGGGATCCCAGTTCCCACTTGTTCAACACCTCCCAGTTCCCAAACACAGTGCACTGTTCCAGCTCCCACTGCACAGGCTGGGANGCTGTATGAGTTGTACTTTGGATAAAACAGCTTTTGGAATTGATACTTCCCCCTCCCCACACCCCCATTTTCCCTTCTATCTCAGTGAATGGTTTTGACTTCAGCTTCCAAAATAGGGAGGGGAAAATACTGAATCAATAAACTCCTCCTCTGCACACAACTGAATCCCCTCCCTCTCCGTTTTCCTTTTCAAAGTGGAGGCACAACTTCAGTTTAACTTGAGGAAGTGCCTGAGATCCAGCTCACTTTGTAATAAATCTCGGAGGGAGGGAGGTGGAAAACAGGCTGGAACACGAGTCTTTAAATCCATAATGGATGGGAAACACTCATCAGAACATGTGAAAAGTGAAAACCGTTTACACATTAAAACCTGGCTGGTTTAAAACACTTCCCTAACATGAAAGTCCCTTTTTTATGAGTTAAATATTGATGATTATTGTAGGATCCTACTTAGAGTCAGCTGGAAAGGTGCAGGGGGCCTCAGCAGCTGCTACTGAGAGAAAAACGCAAACATTCACTCAGAAAACCAGGCAGATTTTCCAACTAAGAGTGGGTTTAGATTGGCTGTTGGGAAGGAATTCCTCCCTGTGGAGGTGGGGAGGGGCTGGAATGGATTTCCCAGAGAAGCTGTGGCTGCCCCTGGATCCCTGGAAGTGTCCAAGGCCAGGCTGGACAGGGCTGGGCGCACCCTGGGATAATGAAAGTGTCCCTGCCCATGGAACTGGATGAGTTTTAAGGTCCTTCCCGCCCAAACCATTCCAGGATTCCAAATGGGAAGTCTCCATCAGGGTTGGCATTAACCAGGAAAGGCACCACCAGCTCCAGGACAGCAGCAGCAGGGCTGGGCAGAATCCTCTCCCTGGGGGAAAAACCCCTCCACCAAAACATCCACCCAGAGATTCTGGAGCAGGGACACAGGGACTGCAGGAAGTGGTAAAAGCCACACCAGAACATCCAAGAGAAGAAAGGTTCCCAGATTCCCCTCAGTGTCTGTGCTCTCTGCATGCCTGCCAGGAACACAGCGTGCAATTCACCTTCAGTTTACAAACAGCCACGCAAGGGGGAGGAAAAAAGAATAAAATAATGGAGCATGAAATGCAAACCCTGCACTGGAAGTGAAGCATGAAACAGCAGCAGCACAGCTGCAGCTGAGGGAAGTGCTTGCACTCAGAGTCACAGCCCAGCAACACAGCTGGCCTGCTGGCCACACCATTCCTGCTCCAGGCTAGGATGCCCTTGGTCTTCCTGGCCACACCACTCCTGCTCCAGGCCAGGAGGCCCTTGGTGTTGGGGAGGATGAAGCAAGAAGGCCCTGCAGAGAAGATTTATTAGTAAAAGACTCGAAAGGTATAAAACCTGTAAGAGATATNAGGCCCTTGGTCTTCCTGGCCACCAGGCCACACTGCCAGCAAATGGGGAGCAGTGTCCCCCATTCCTGTGTCCAGGAGCACATCTGGCCATGAGCCATCCCACTGGGAAAAGCAAGGCCAAAAACAATCCTGGAGAGCTCCTGAGCCACCTCCCAGGGCTGTGGATGCTGCCAGGGGGCTGTAAGGGCCCCAGGAGCGAGGTGCATGTTTTGATCAGAGCCAACTCACCTGAACTGCATCCAGAAGCCTTCCACCACTTTATCTTTAAGCATGCAGCTCCCCAGCCCTGCAGCAAACACATCCCTGCCTTCCCTGGACTGCCTGTTCTGGAAGGAGATCTGCTATCAGCTATCAATTGCAGTAGCAAGCATCTAATTTGACTTTGGCAGCAAGATGACAGTGTCTTGAATGCTAAATTACATCTGCAAAAAGGTCAAACCCCATGGATACCTGAGCATTTACATAATTCAAACAGCTCATCATCAGTTGCCTCCTTTTTTTTTTTTTTNTTTTTTCTTTTTTTTTTTTTTTTTTTTTTTTTTTTTTTTTTTAAGCTACTCCAAGGCAATGAATTTGCCACGACTTCCGGGAAAGTGACTTTTAGTGGGTAATGTTCTTGGGTTTGACCTTGTTTCTACGGTGTTAATTACTGCCATTATCAACTGCTTGCATCTTCAGGAAAA
>VWYO01005796.1:49113-72155 GCA_013400275.1 Rhadina sibilatrix | reverse complement strand
TTTTTTTTTTTTTTGTTAAATCTTTAACCCAAGTAATCTTCAAGACAAATGTTTTCCAAAATGTTAAAGAGAACTAAAGCTTAGGGCCACCAATGGCTTTCCCTGGAAAGCATCCTGATACGGTTCCATGTTAACCAGCTCATGTCTAAACAACTGTTTGCCATAGACAAAAAAAAAAAAAAATCAAGTAAAAAAGTTGATATAATTATATCAGCCTGTTAGCCTGTTACAGTGGTATGAAACCTTCTATGAATACACAGAACAATGCATGAGTGGGGAGTGTGTGCTTTGTAAATACTAAGTTGAAATGTTTCTGTTGGCTCCCAGTTCTGGAGAGATGGTGACGTTTAACTCCAAGCACGTGCTCGGCTGGTTTGTGTTGGAAGGAGAGGATTACCCATCAGCTGAATGTTAATTCTGGATAATGAAGTATAGAAGGTACAGAAGTGGAAGTGATAACTGTGGCTGTGGAGGCTTCACCATGACAACCACGCTGGCCAGAACTTTGGGGTGCTGCAAAGACAGGTGAACATTCACTAAACATGGTCATTACATATGCATATGGCTCCAAATATTGAAAATTAGTCATCTCCCCCAATGATTTAATGGAGTTTTACCCTGGTATTGGTCCATAAAACACCAATAGCCTGAAATTTCTCAGTGTATTTTACATGGAAGGTCTAGGCTCTGTTAAAATATAGACATCCTAAGACAATAAATACCTGGATAAGCATTTGGTACTCTATTGAAGAGGCATACTCACAACATGAGCTACATAAACTCATTCTCTAAATGGGAATATTTTAAGAGATATCAAGTACAGATGTTTCAAAGTAGAATTTAAGGTCTCCATGGGTGTCCTCAACTGGTGATCACTCTATTATAAGCTTAACTCTTCACAGACAGAGTTCAGATTCCAAATTACTTACCCAACTTTGCATCAAAGAAAAATAACTGGTTTGTTTCAACAGTTTCTTGTACCCACTACCTAAAACAAACCATGAACATCTGCAATTTCACTGCCCAATCCCTTCTTATACCCTTACAACATTTGTTCTGTTAATGTAGGTTAATTCTGCAAATAACACTTCTGTAAATTGTTCTTGCAAACTGCTACATCATTTATGTAAGGACTTCTGTGAACTTTGAAAAATTAATGCCTTTAATTTTGGTTGATGGCAACATCAGCAGAGCTCTGTAAATTGCACTTTAATGAGATTTTGCTACAGGGGATAATCTGCTACTGACAGAGTAACATCTTGAAAACATCTGTAGACCTATAATTTTTCTATGACGATTAGGTCCCACCACAAGAGTCCAAATACGGTGCAGAAATAAAGGAAAAAAATGTAAAGTCCTAAATGAATATCCAACCTGTTCTTTAAAAAGAAGAGAGACACAATGAAAAGTTTCATGCACTGAAAATAAATCAATTTTTCTGACTAATTAACATTTAGCTTTATTTAATTAAGAAAGACTATTACTGTCTTCACTGCTGTGCATCTGTATATAATGAAGCAAACAGCAGTAGGTATAAGATACCACAGAGGGATATGCCCAAGTAACCAGGCACTATAGGTGCAAAGGAACGTCTATTATTGCTAAGTAACTGACATCAGAGCCTCTCTTTAATGTTGTCATAAATAAAAGGAAGATTTTCACAGATGCTTTCACATATGGTTTCTTATTTGTCTCTGATGGAGACTGGGAGTTAGATTAGATGCCAAAATTAAATGATTTAAATAGACAGCTGCATAATGCAAACTACTAAATAACACCTTTTGAACACTTTCTATTTATAGTGAGTTCTAACTCACAGAATGATGACAAATCTCATTTTGCTTATATCACTGGAGGTTGTTGCTATAAAACCATTGCTTTTACAACCCTGAAATGTCAAGTTACACTGCTGTCAATTTGGAAGTGCAAAGAGCATGGGATTATCATGGCAAACAGGAGTGGAAAGCTCAGAATCCAAGATTAACTTTAATAGAATAACTTAATCGTTGAAATATGCAGTTAGTGATTATCTGTAACAGAGCTAGCCAGGATGAACTGAAAAGGCAGGTAGAGAGAGGCCTTCAATGCAAACTGCTGGAGAATACCAAGCCTGTCATCATTCAAGTTCAAGTGAAGTGATGGACATCAGAGCAGGCACTTAATACCTAAACAATAATCTACCATTTACCAGCACTAAGTTATTACATCTTGGGGATAAAACTTTGCATTTAAAACACAGTATTTGGCGCAAGGGAAAACGTAGCAGCTTTTCAGAAGACATATTCTTTGTTAGTATAGCCATTCCTTGAATTGTTTTTCTGCATCCTAGACAATCATAAAACCATTCACAAGTATGGAGTCTGCATGAAGTTGTTCTGGAAAGGAACACAAACTGGCAAGTGCTACTGGGATCTAAAATCTACTCCTAAAAGCAGATAACACTGGTTTCTTGCAGCAATATGGGAGGCACTAGCTCATGGATAACTCTGAAATGCTCTACCAAATCAGAGGACTTTTCTTACCACCTATATTTTCAGGAGAGTCATTATGGGCAGAAACACAAAAAAAAGAAGCATCATTTGAAAGTCACAAAAATAGGTTTCTACCCAGTCTATTTATCCACTGTGAAAGTCAGAAAAGCAGTCTGTGGCAGGAGCTGGGGGCCACACACTAGGAGATGCTCCCATCTCTGTCCCCCACCACCACTGGCACAACAGCCCCCAGCAGAGCCACCACAGTGCAGCTCCTCCCATCCTCTGCACTGCCCAGCTTCTGCCATTGCACACACCTAGGCCTTTTCCTTTTGTATTGAAATGTAAATATATTAGTTTTATCTCATATTGCCCATTCCTTGGGATTTGTGAATCACAGGCTAGATCATTTTTCCCCCGAGTTCAGCTCTCTGAGTTTTGAGTACAGCTGCTGGGGCACATGCTGCCCTCACTTCTTCCTTCACACTGGCACAGCCCCAAAATCCCATCCCTCTTCGTGCCTGGCATAAGCAGCTCTTGAAGGTTGGGGATGCTATCATCCCTTCTCCACCATTTTAGTCTTGCTATGGCTCCACACCTGTGTCACCCAACACTGAGGGGACAACCAAGGAATCAGACAGTTTCCAAACACACCTACCTTCCTCTCACCCTGATAAAGTGAGTAGGATGTGAAAAACAAACAAGAGACAATTCTGCAACCAGAGAAAATGAACCAGGATATTTTGTTACAGAGAGTAAGGATGCTAACACTCTCAGCCCCAAAAATGGTTATGTGGATTGTGCAGCCTCTTTATAATTTGAATCTGCACACTATATTTGTCAATATCATATGGTATTCATCCACTTGCCTTTTCCTAAGTCATCCTTTTACTCTCCAGCATCATGCAGTTGATACCTTTAATCAATGAGCATCCAACTTTTGTCCAAAACATGGTACTATATAAATAGAGGTAATGAGAACTTTACTGCAATGTTTATAGACTTTAGATACTCAAAATGTGTTTCATATAGTCAAATAAGTATATCAACACAATGTAATCCCCATTCTTCAGACAAGAGACAGGGCTGAGTTTCCTTTTAGAATTTTCCTTTGCTTCTTTTCCAACAGTTAAATTTGCTGTAAGTAGCTGCAGTAAGTAGCTTCCAAGTAGTATGTGTTTTATAAACTAGATTTTGTGGGAATTAATATAATTAAATAGGCATTTTATATAAATGACAGCTAAATCATAAAATATACAATTGGCAATGTTTTGAGCCTAAAGAAAATTTCTTTCCAGCAATCTCAGTTCTTCTATAGTCTCAGTTTAACTAAAGCACTGAAAGGGATTCAAGATGTGCATAGTTGAGATGTAGATGTGTTTATCACTATTGAACATTAGAAAAACACTAATTTAAGTTTGAAATATGGGGTGCTGGGACATGACAATTGTCTTTAAAGTAACCACTCAGAGGTTTCTCTTACTTACATTTCCCTTGGCTGGGAGAAGCCTCCTTGTCCCTCTCCACTGAAATGCTACCCCAATGGCAGCACCAGCTTTCCAGCAAAGCCTACTTTGCTGTATTATAAAGACTAAGCTGCAGAGGGAAGTAAAGCTTTGGCTGACACCCTTGATAGCAGAGCCATCAAACCATATATGCCTCTTTATCCAACAGAAATCTGAGAACGTTCCCAACAAGCAGTCATGTAAATATGGGAACTGGGGGCAGCGTTATTTTACGTGCCAAACACGAGGAGCACAGTCAGGAGCTGGCACATGGAAAGCCAGCAGGCAAGCTGGAATGTAGAGTCAGATAGGACTGAGCATGTGTGGGGCTCCAGCACGACTTTCTGTACTGTGCTTCTTGTGGCACCAAGACCAGTGGAGGACAGGAGCTCTGCAGGACCCTGCCTTAAGGGGCCAAGCAGCCCTTGAGTGACACTGCCACTGTGCTACTGCACTCACTGGGCTTTCTCCAGCCTCACTGCAGCTCTTACATCAGAAATCCTCAAAGAATCTGGGTTTATGTTATTGAAGGATTGATCCACTCTAGTCAAAAAAAAAACCAGCTCTGTGTGTAAAACCACATTCAATATCCTGTGCAAAGCAAGAGAAGCTTTTCAGTAGTGTGCAGTTCACTTTGCTTCATGTCTCATTAACCTTAAGCAGAATAATGAATGATGGTGACAGTCAATGGCTCTCATTTTTTGTGCAAAAACATTTTTATGAATGTATGCACTTTTTACCATCAAAAACACTCTTTATTAAGCCTCTGTCACTTCTGATATTGGCATTATATCCTGGGAGTGCTTTGTTATTATGTGCTACAGTTCAGTAGGTTTCAAACCCATCAAGTTCAAAGTCAGTAGAACAGGAACTATACAGCAAAGACAGCAAAAGCCAGGTATTGACCCATGAGTGTTTATCTGACTTCTGAAGTGATTTGCAGATTAAAAATCCAAAGAATCTGCTGCTGGGGAGAATAGCTATCATGAATATCAGAACCAACTTGTTGTAGGGATGAGTTTGTAATAAAACCTAGTAAGTAAATGTAGTATGAAGCACAACTAAAACTTTTGAATAGCTGGAAATAAACCACCTGGGGTGAGCTGAGCCAAAATAACAATTAATAATGGTTCTAATTATATTTTTCAGCATACCAAATAACTAAAGAATTTAATACATCCTAAAATACAGTAAGAATGCAGCTTTACAGTAAGCAAATGTAAACATGTTCATATTAGCAAAAAAAAAAAAATAAATAGAAGGTGTCTACTGACACAGAACAGATAGGATTCTATTTGAAATACTACAGTGCCTAAACACCTAAATCTTAAAAACACTGCATTTTTAGGAATATTTCTAGAGAAACAATGACTGAAAATAAATTGCTTTGGAACTGGGAAAGAGATTCCCAATAATAGTAAGAAGAAATGCTAGCTAACTCTCCTAAGCCAGAGAGTGTGAACTTCAACCACTGAACAAGCTTATTTTCAAGGACAAAGATCAGTATAAAATTGATTGCCATATTATCCACAACCGAGAGAATTTGGTTGTCTTTGCTAACAATAAGCCAGGAAGAAAAAGCTTATACTTCACTTAAGGTAAAAAAAAAAATTCTGGAAATAATAATTTCTGTCTGATCTTGAAGAAACTGCTTAGATTAGGCAAGGCAAAATAATTCTCACACTGAAATTTAGTTGAAAATTCTCAAACCAAACAAAAAGGTCCCTTTGTATTTCTGACAACTAGACCATATGCAAATGAAAATCAAATACTTTTTCCTGCCCTATGAATGCCTGGCTGGGTAAAATCTAGGTTGCTCAGCCTTACCAGGAAAACAGATGTTGCCTCATCTGGTTTGATGTTCATATGGATGTTGAAGTCTCTAAGGCTAATAGTACAGTTCCAACAGTAGCTCTGACAGAGTTTCAATGAATACATTTGTGATATATTTCATACACTCTGATAGTCTATGCACTCTTGTAACTACAAACTTTGATCCTTCCCTGGAAGTACAGGAAACACCTGGATAGTCTAATAAACTCCACTGCACAGTTGGCCACTTTTTGCATTGCAACCAAATTATAACCAGGTCCCAGATATATGAGCTGTGGATCTCCACTTCCTCTGTATCACAGCCCTCAGTGCAATACTTTCCATGCAAAAGTGAGTCCTTGGGGAGGATAGTGGTGGGAGAAGAGGCTCAAAACAGATGAAAGAGAGCCAGTAAATCTAAATGCATTTCTCTATAATGTGTTTCTCTTCAAGAGAGAGGATGTTGTCCTTTCTCCAGTATGCCTCCTTTGATAAGTGCAGATGTATCACCTGAGCTCTTTCTGCTCTCTCTGCTCCTTTACTCTTCTCTTATTTCCAGGCATAAATATCACACTTTCCACATTTTTTTCAGCTTGCCAATCTCAGTCCAGAAATTGTGAGCATTATATTTTAACCAGTGGTGACTGTGACCAATAGAGAACAGCTGGCCTGCTTGCCTCTGCCACATAATTCTTTTTTCAGCAACTTTGGTTATTGATGAGAACCAGCACTTTAGCCTTTACAGTGTAGCTTTGAGACAAGAACAACTTAAGGTTTAGGAACATCATTTCTTGACATCAGCCCTTGATCCCCAGTAATGTTAAGACATAACTTTATTAAGCTGTTTATCATGAAAGATTTGTGTTAGGTTAATAATTTCATTCCAGTAGGATGATTGGTATGGCAGCTCCCTGAAACACCAATTTGCCATGTTTATGATTATTGGTTATTAGCATCTTTGTATTCCTTCCTCTTTATCACTGCTTTTCCTTTGTTTACCAGGTGAAATACATCAAGCAGTGTTACAAACTTCTCCCTTGGTTCCTGCTGATATTCCTCAGCCCTAAACAGAATAGACGAGTCAAGTAAGAAGTCTCACCTCTATCCTTTCTCTTGGTTTTGCATTTAAAAGAACACATTGCCTGGTTGAGACTCTATCAGTTAGAACATGATCCTGTACTGGTATTTCCTATCAGTGATTTTCTACCCTGCTAGAGAAGACTAAACAGGGAGGGTTTAGGAGAGCACACACCAGTAATGCTGTGGAAAACACATGAGCAACCAAGTTTTATCCTTTACACTCCTGCCATCCCATTTTCCTTCCTTGTAGAAAGTTTCCAGTCTGACAGACAGTTACACTAACCTTATTTCAAGAGCATGCTTTGGGTTTTTCTCCTGTCGTTCTGACTTTCCTGCATTCCTTCTCATCCTCACATGCCCTGACATGTCAGCTGTTTGCCAAGTGCCACACACGAGTGACATGCTGCAGATGTAACAGCAGATAACGGTCCCTAATAAGGTAAGCTAAGCTTAACCACACCTAAGCTGCTCTTCATAGCACTACCTCTGACAGAGGTTTTGCAGTACCTTGTTTGAAAGTGATGTTAGTGCTAATGGATGCTCGTTTTGTGATTATTCCTCCTTTATTTAAGAGCGAGCCCTTCCTTTGCTTTTATCCTGGCTTCCAGCATTGCCCAAGCATCGTTTGGATTTTTCTGCTGAGTGGTGGTTGTGTGGGAGAGTGTGAGGTAGGTCTCAGTCTAGGAAACTCGTGAAGCACATTTCTCGGGGAGGAGTTCTTCCCTCCCCAAGAACAGATTTGCTTTGTTCAATCAGCACATCTCCTGCGTATCTTACAGCACGGGTAAATTGGATTGGCAGATGGGTACAGATTAAACTTTGACAAGAATCTCACTACATATTCTTTACCTCCGGGTATTTTGATTAGGTTCCTTTTCTCTTGCTTTCACAGGCTTAAATCCTTTTTGTTGGTGTGTTCATTTAAAGCATTTTTTATTAAGTTTTGTCTCTCTCCTTTATCTGAGTTATCTTTCTCCTCCTCACTCATTATTTGTATACTCACTAGGGCAGACCAAATAAATTATTAAAACAAGTTCTCGTTTCCAAGAAACAACTTTAGTATCTACAAAAAGATGCAATTACAGTAGAGTAGCTCTTCACCTCCCATAAAGATCACTAAAAATAATTTAAAAACAAACTAAATAACAAAATGCTTTTTCAAGAAGTTTTCCAACAAATTAAAAAGATTTTATGTACCTAAAAATTCTAATCAAAGTAGCAATTAAAATTTCATTTTTTAAAACTCAATAAAAAATCCAGCTTTGTTCTGGAGTAAGTAGACATAAGTTTGCTTGCCAAGAGGTTGTGGATTGTTTTGGTTTTTATTTTAAATACACATGAATGTTCTTTATGTTCATATCATTGTTTTAACATCAGCAAAATTTTAGACTGAAGTCAGATCTGGTCCACAAAAGTTTATTTTTAGTATTCTTAGCTTGGAACAATTTTGCACAGTTCTACATGAAACATAATTTCCTTGAAATTTTTATAGACATAAAAATACCAGGGTTCAAGATATGTGTAACAGAAATCAATGATAGCACTACTTCTTAGCAAGTGGAAAAACATTAATTAAAGCTCATAATTAGAAATAATTTAATAAAGAAATGTTCCTGCATTCCTTTTAACTGAGACCTAAGAGCAGATATTCAAGTGAACAATGAAGTCCTCACAGTTAAATCTGACAAAGCTTCTGCTGTAACAGTTATGCCATTTGATTTAAGGCAGTTTATCAGAGCTGGCTGCAAGTGGCAATTGAACTTGCCCTTTCAGTGCAAGAGTTTGTATCCTCTAGTTTATTTGCAGCATGCTTTCAATACTCATACAAAAAGGAGAGCTAAGCTTACTTTACTATTAATGAAAAAATGTTTCTAAGTGCACATGACATCCTCCCTTACCTGATAACAAGCCACAAATTAAAGGCTTTGGTTTGTGTGTTTCTACTCAGTGCTGATTGAATTATGTTTGAAATACATTTTTAAAATATATTTAGAAACATGGTTTTTTTCTGATCAAAGTAAGGTGTCTCTTCTCTATTCTTACTACTGCCAAGCATTTGATTTACACACAGTTTAATTATTCAGATGTTTATTATGTTCTACATAATGAAATTTGGACCCTCATATTTTCTTCCTACATGCTCAGTGCAGGCTGCAATTATAGCCACAGATATCTGTTTATTTGATGAATTTTGCTTCTTCTGCATAGTTTGATAAATATGGAAATAAGTCAAAACCTACTTTATATACAGTAATTAAAGTGAAAAATCTAGTCATGATGCAAATCCTTAATTGGACTCCAGGAGAGATATGCAGAATTTCTCTTTAATAATATGGGATGACTGGGGACAGAAAAACAAAGCACACTAAAATATGGTTTAGAAGCACAATTAATCACAAAATAGAAAACAACCAATTTAGCATAGCTCATTCAGTGACTCTCAAGGCTCAGGTAATGTTCTTTTAATCATCTGGCTCTAATATTAAGGTTGTGTCATGTGCAGCTGAAATAAAACACAGTATATGTGCTGATCTTCAGTGTGAAACATGTCCTCTGGACTAATTTGTAAACACAGCCTTTTCACACTAAAATGCTTAGTCTACTTAATGACGTGTAAGTGAATGATCAAAGCAATGTAAAATGGTTTTTAACTATTATTGTTTAATGTATTAATTCATTAGCAGAAAGAAACCCTCTTGCAGTTGGTTGCAGGGAATGTTTTTGTTGGCTATATATAATTCATTTTGTTTCTTCATTTTATTAAGACAAAGTCATTATTTTGCCTGATGATGTTCCAAAGAATATACTTGTTAAGTGGTATTAAATTGACAAATTACAGCACAGAGCAAGTGGGGCTGAGATACAAGTCTCCAGGAAAGACATGTACAAGCTAAAGAAATAAATGTTTTCTTTCCAAGCTCTGAACAGATATTGCTCTAATAAGCTAAAATTAACCATCACTGTCACTTAATTTGATTGTAAAAATATTATTCTCCATATAGCTTCCTGTAATATCCCATTAGGGGCATATGATCACGTTCTAATCAGAAGGTGTTGGATTTATTGTGCTAGTTTGTTTAAACTACAAATATAATTAATCTCCTTTTGTACTTCTCCCAAATAAGTAACACCAGAATGACATTTTCGTCTCCAAATGGATTACAGACATTGAGCAGGAGCCAGAGGTCATCCCCCTGCACTGCCATAATTATGGAGGCAAATATCTGCCTCAACCCCCCGAGTGTTTTGTGGGGAGCCCAGCCTGCCTGATCCAGCGCCGGCCACCCCGAGCTCCGTGCCTGCCCCAAGCCAGGAGGACACTCTTCTGTTCCCCAGATGTGCCCATTGGGAGAGACCATGACTGCGAGCTTCCATGCTGAGAGCAGCTGAAATTAGAGAGGCTTGATGTCCAGTATTCAAAATCACTGTTAAAACTCTTTCCAAGTCAGGGTCCCAACTGTCTTTGACAGATAAAAGGGGTCCTATGCAATCTAGTTGCAATGTAGTCTTCTTTTGACCACCCTGAGGTGACCTGGCACCTCCTCGTGCACCTGCCGTAAAACTTAAAGGCTTCAGAAATCCTTGTCTTTGAAGTGTCCTAATAATAACAGTCTAACCTTTGATGTTTCTTCCTGTACCACATGCTTGAACTTCTTATAATCTAAAGTGTATAACCTTCAATTGCTACACACAAACGGGTTGCACATCTTGAGAACACAACACTATAAACCTAATGCAAGCTGTAGTAATGATGGGTTTATTTCATTTGTATTTGGCGCTTTACTTATATAGCATCATAAACCTAAGCACTTAACACACCAATCAGGCATTAACCATCCAGGCTGATTAGCATGGAGCAGAATTCACCCTCTGCAGCCTGGAGACAGAAGAAATAAACAAGCTCATGTAAAATAAACTTGATGTGCAAATATGATCTTTTAGAAGATCCTTTTCACACTAAAAATCGGAGAGAAAGTCTGCTTCCAATGGCCTGAGATCCCATTCGGAGAATATTTTTTCAGTACATAAAATTTAACAGACCCCGAAAAAGCTGGGGAAAGTTATTTCTAAAAAAACATTCCTACCCTGATCATTACCTCAGGTTTCTGTAAGTTTTTACAGAGCTCTCTGAGAATGTCTGTCCAGCTCTGTTTTATGTTACTTCACAGATTTTTAATATTCAATAGTCCTTATCCCGTGCAAATGGTTAGATCTAAAAAGAATTGTTTCTAGTCTCTATTTTTAACTTGTACATCAGGGATGAATTTCATCCAAGATGTATCATTTATATAGCTCTGGGGAGAGAGAAAACACATCCTCCATGTAGCCCCAGCCCTGCACGAGCTCATGAGCATGCTGAACTTCCCTTGCTTTAAGCCATTCTACTGAAAATTTTGAGCATCCGCAGGGTGCTCTTGCAGCATTGTTTAAATTTCTGCCTTTCCTGTTAATCACCCTTTTGGGTGGCTATTTTCATATGATTGTTTTTCATCTTATGGTTTTCCAAAACTTCAGGACATTAGATCTAATCTTTCCCCTTGAGTGGAATTTTTTTTTTAAAAGATTGTTTTTGACAAAAGTGAGCCTTGTGGGGGAAGTTATTTAACTAAAAATTATTATCCACATTTTAGGGTAGTGTCCTTTGTCCAGTTACTAAGAACAGAAAGGGCTTTTGTCTTCACAACTATTATTTACAAAGAAATAAGCACCAATGAAGTGCAAAGTCCTTTTGAGCCAACCATGGAAAACATTTCAGTCCACACTGCTCACATGCAGGAAGGAGAACATGTGGCTCTGGTCCTCTCTAGAGTTCCAGTTTCCTCATCAGATGTTTGCAGAGAATCCAAACTGAGCTCAGCTCAGCTGACCAAGATTCAACCCCTTTGGCTCTCACTGCCATTTGATTGAAGCCAAATTTGTAAATTACCAAAAGGAGAGCAATTCCAGTTCACTGATGTAGCATCTCAAATAGCTACAATAGAATGGAAAAAGAATTGGAGAGGGTGACAAGTATGAACAACAATCAGCTACAGCCTCCAGGCATGGGCAGGTTAAATACCCTAAGCCTCTTGGAACTGGAAAAAAAATACTGAAATGACTAACAGAAACATAGTAAATCTCCATAATATCAAGAAAGATGTGGACAGGGTGTATGAGGAAGGAGCAATCACTCTGCAGGGGAGTTGAGTGGCCATCAGATGAAACTTGTGAAAGCCAAGCTCAGAAGGAAAATAGGGAATTCTTGATATACAGTGCATAGTTAGGGTAAGGAGGTCTCTTCACTGGAAGACACCTGGACTGCCAAAAAATCTGTATGGATTTGAAAAGCATCTGGAAATATTAACAGAAAAGGAACTCAACAGGACTAGTAAACAGAAACATGGCATCTGTACAGGAGAAAAACCCACAAGAAGCTTGAAGTACAATTCTAAGTATCACTGCACAGTTGCTCTTGCATTCCTCCCAAGGCATCTGCTCATGGCAATAGTAAAGTGCAGGATGTTGGTCTAGATTGACCTTTAGCCTGGCCCAGTGCAGACGCTTCTGCAGTTTGAAGAAAACTGTAGAGATGTCTGACTCATTTCAACATCTTCAACAATAAGGCAAGAGATGCAGACCACTCTGAGAACAAGAAAAATTCAAGAAATGACATACCGATGTACACAGAGATATTTGGCCCTGCATGTCTCAAAGGCAATATTAATGTATAGTGATGGAACCAGACATTCAGCCTAAAGATCAAGTTCAAAGTCTTCTACCTGAAGGCAAAAAAAAAAAGTGGTAAACACTGGTTATTCATATTGTTTCATAACATTTGTCTGTCTTTTATGTCACTAAGGAGACTCTTAAATTAGCAATTCTAAAGCAGAGTGAAAGGATCAGGATTTGGCTACACAGTACTTACTTCTGCCCCAGCCTCCAAAGCACGTTTCAGGTTTGCTGTGTTTTGTTTTCACTGGTGATATTTTTCTACTGTCAGAGGCTCACGGATCTCCGTGTGCTGTTGCAGGCACCATTTCACATAATAAAGGCATTTGCACCTCCTTGGTTTCTAAAAAGATATCTCTCCAGCCTAAAATTACTTTTGTCACTGTATCACTTTACAAGCTCTTTTCTAATTTGCCACCCTCTATAATTCTAGGTATTTTTCAGTCTGACTGCTTTGTAAGTATCTCCTTCCATTATGTAAAGTGGTTTCTTTTCAGATTCTAGATTGTAGAGCTACTCAAAATGAACAAAATTTTTTTACTCTCATTTTTCATTATCACGTTGCACTTAAACCATTTCTTATGGGAACTTAATAATGTTCTGTAGTTGATTAGACTTAAAAAGGTCTACATTCTTCTTTCAAATACGTACAAAGAGCTCCTATTGACTGACTTCAATTAACTGAATTTATTTCAATTCAACAGTCTAAATTAATTCTTCATCTAACTACTAAAGTCTAGTGAGCCAAATATTGTATGACAGCTGGATTTCACATCCAGACCCAAAGCAATATTTCAATCTTGTCTACTACACAGATGAACAAAAGAAGAAAGTTCAACACTGGAAACTGAGTGAAACACATACCATGACCTATACAGAACTTTAGATTTGATTTGGTTGGTCCTGATATTGTAACTATAAAAATTCTACTCCTGGGCCCAGAGATTATCCCTGTGAAGTCCTGGAGTGCAGTCGTATCAACAACAGGTCTCCCTTAGGCTTCAGCAGAGGTCAGGGTTTCCCTACACATCTGCAGAATAACAGCACTGTGTTTATTTAAAGGAACTCAAAAATCAAAATAGAGGAATTAGGAAGCTTTCATAGAGCAAACAAGCAGAGCAGGAAAAGAAAAAAAATCAAAGAAAACAGGAAGCAAGACAAAATTGTGAGCATTTACATCTTCTACATATGGACTTTAGAAATCCAGGTGGTTTCTGTTTTGCTCCTATTTGCTTCAGATATTGAAATATCCAGATGTCAGTACAAAAATATACTTGAGAACTGTAAGGTTTTAAAAGAAATTGAAAGTCATGGTCGGTCCATTCTACTCTTTAACCAGCATTTTGTCTAAAGCATAATCAGCTAATATAGTAGTAGAAATAATTTTCTGTTTTTACACTTCTGCTGTTACAATTTGCAGCTTTCAAAGTAACTTGTAATGGAAGTCAGCTTGTTGAGTCAATGACTTCAGAGGGTTTTGGGTTAGTTCCAAGTTAGGATACCTTTTTTTTTTTTAATAAAACAGCAAGTATATCTACATAAACAAATATGTACTTTATCTCTCAGTTGATTGTGTAATTAACCAGCTTTGGGACAAGAAAAGCTGTCATAGATAAAACCAAGGTTTATCTGTTGGAGTATCCTGTTCCAACAGTGGCTGAATGTGGGTGCCTGTACAGGGAGGCCAAACACTCAGGGAGACAAATGGCAATAATCTCAGTTCCAGCCATTTGTTGCACAGAGACTTCCTGAACCATTTCCTGAACTCTGAAACCAGTGTTTCTAGCTCTCAATAGTGTTTTCTTCTATTGAGTTGTCCAATCAACTCTTCAAGCCATATGACATCCTAGTATCCTGTGGCAATATTTTAAGAACTTAACTACATACAAGAATTTACTTTGGGTGCTTTTGTTAAGTGACATTGCTTGAGCTTTTCCATTCTTGGATGCCAGTACAAGACAGTGAATGACTGTTAAGGTATTTTGGTATGTGATGCTTGGTGATTTCATGTGCATTTGTCTTCTATGAAAGTGCCATTGTATGAAAATTAATTTTTAAAAGAACCTTCCAGACATAGAGATAGTATGCAGTTGATAACACTGTGCTGGTTAAATAAGCTGAATAAGACCATGAAAAAAGTATCAGTCAACCAAAAAGTTGAATGGATCTGACATAGCTGTTTAAAAAAACTAATTATCCTGACATTATTGAGCATTACTCTCAACAGAACACTACAATATCATTTCCAGCACAGGTGCCTGATAACGCAGAGACTCCTCATCTGCTCCTAGCAATCAATCCTGCTCAGAAAATTAATAACCAGCCTGAATGCCTCAATGGCTTGAAGTTGCTCCACCAGGTCATGTTGAACCAGTCTAATGCCACAATGGCAAAATATTAAGCACATAAATGTAAATATTAAGCACACAAAATATTAAGCAAAGAGTTCTTACGCCTGAAAAAGCAAAAATAAATTGACATCATTCCTCTGCCAAGAAGAAATGAAAAAACAGTCTCGGCTGCTATAGCAGTAATTTTTAGAGGGGGGAGGAACCTGTTACTTAACAAGTGCCTCCTGCCAAGAAACAAAACCAGTAACATTCAAATCTGCAAAGATTTTTTTTACTGTGAAGGTTTTTTCTGCAATACTGATGAGTTCTATGCTTTTATATTTATGTTATAGGCTACTCCTGATTCAGAGGAGATGCAAGTTGAAGTCACTACAAGATTCAGTAGCAATCTCTTCTATCTCCAAGCACAATGTTTGGGGAACACAAGGGGACACAGTGCACTCTAACTGGTAGGTTTGCCTGAGATTTTGTCTCACACATTGTCTCATTTGTCCTACCCTGGTCTCATCACTTCAATCTTTTTCAGGGATGTAGGTGCCAAGCCAAATGAATTAAAAGATCTTTTCATTATTATTATAAATTAAGACATTGGAGAAGAACTTTAATAGGTTACTTTTGTATGCCAGAGTTATCTAAAATACAGATTTCAGAATGCAATGATTTTGATTAAAGGTTCGTTGAGTTGTTTAGCAAAGATGGGAAACTCAGACTATGAATATCATATTAAAACTCCAGACAAAACAGTTTATATCAAGCTCTCAGTGTCTTAGACTCAAAGAAAAAAACAGAGTTGAAATAGAGAAAAATTTCCGGTACACAAAGACATTACAAGAGGAACACACCTGGCTGTCCTGCATACCTGGAGTTCTTCAGAACTCTATTATCCAGAATTTATGGGAAAACAGTTCTTTTCAGAAATAAAAATACTTTCTCTGTTGATGAGGAACACCACCAATACTTCTTTAAAGAAAAGGAAGTAATGCTATTGGTAGAAACTGGCTTTCCCACAAGAGTAGCCTTGATTACTTTCCTGAATAACAGTAACTCCCTTCTGAGAATTTTAGTCCTCCCCTGTTCCTTTTGAATGCTTTTCCAGCTCTGTGCCATGAAAGCCACCCACACAGTGACACCAAAACCATTTGCAAAAGAAAACAAAAGCCCCTGTTATGCATACAAGGAAATCTTAAATGGAGACTTTTCTTGGTCTACCTCCATATCCTTTAAAATCTGTTCTCCATGTCCTCGAAGAGAAAGGGATCCCATCCACCTCTGCCTAAAGAACAGGTACAGATCCATATTTATCCCACTTCCCACACACAGAGCTCATGAAGCTCTGATCATGCAGCACTTCACACCTGAGAGGAGAAGCCAGTCATTGTCTAATAGCTCATCATCCAAGGTGACTTCAAACACTATATTCTACCAGCTGAGTTGTAAATGGGGTTGAAGGTCCCAGTAAAGATGAGTGGCCTTCACCAAGCAATGACTAAAATTATTTAAATTTGAAGCTATGGCAAAATGATCTTAGAATGAAGCAGAGCCAAAAGAACACTATGTGAAGTCATGGAAAGTAGTAACACAGAGACTTTCTGTCGTCAGCACTGCTGAGCAGCAACAACAACAACATGAAAAGGGTGTTCTTCAAAACCTGGATGGGTGAGGTAGCAAGAACAGTGCTGCTTTTAGAGATCTCATTTACAACTGGTATAGTGCTGAGGCTCCTGAGAGCATGCTTCCTTAGGCACAGAAATACATATTAAAGTGTCATTTTAAGCTACAGCTTTCATATCCTGATCCCTCTTCTTTCCTGGATCCTAAACTAGGAAATCAGTTGATGCTATTCATTTTCCAGACTTCATTCCCCATTCCCAAGCTGCCTCCTATACACATTCCAACACCAACATTAAAACATGGGTTTAGCTGTAGTTGGGAAAGGAGGATTGACTGGCTCGCCTCTCAAGGTCTTCTCCAGTCCTGTAACTTTATAATCCATTGTCTCAAGTGAAGAAAACACCTAGTTTTCCATCAAAGCTAATGTTCTGGTAGAAATCTAAGTCTCCAGAGAGCTGTGGATCACTGTAAAATGATAAGCTTCTTACTGACATCTTGGGCCCAGATCCAAATAGAGCATAAATCATCTAAAATGAGTTTTAAACAGAATGTAAAAGCCCACAACTCAAGAGTCTAAAACCTCTCTGCAGAGATGCTATAAAATAGTCCAGCTTTTTTTCCTTTAAAAAAGTAATAAATTGGAAATTTTCTGTCATGCACATAATGCCTTGTGTTTTCATCTAATGACAAGCAGCTTGGCACCACTCCCATTCTTAACTGCAGTGGAGATAGTGAAACCAGTCATTCCTTTCCCTGTGAGGAGGACTGGCCTTTACAGAGCACAGGTTAACCCAACTTGAGCCCTCCTCAACATCCAGTGACTGCAGCAGATTGATTTCAACATAGAGCTAAAGAAATTATCTATTTGGGGTTCCTAGGGGGCAGCATCCTAGAAGACAATCATACTGAAAGCCAAAAAGAGCATGGTTCAAATCCAGGCCACCAAGGGAAGTGGAGCTGGAAGCCAGGTGAGCAAAGCACACACAACCAACCTCCCTACAGACCCTTCAGAACTTTTTATAAAGATGTGCCCCCAGTTAAAATACCACACCAACAACTGCTAGAAAGTAAAAAACAGCCCCCAAGGGAGCCCAAGTCAGGCAGCAGTCAGTGAGTGTGGCAGGTGGGACACTTCCTTAGGAAGGGAATGTCAAGAACACTCTGGTGTTAAGAGAACCTACTGAAGAAAATGAAGGAACAAGCCTGTTTGCAAGAAAGACAGGGCAGAACTGACCACCTGCAGCATGTGCCAGATTGGCTTCTGTTGACTCAGAAGACTATCCTGCACTGGGTCCTGTTGGATTTTTATCACTGAAATATGAATGCCATTAAGTTTATTACTGATGATTAGCTAATATTTTTAAAGGCTGATTTTCCCCTCTTCATCGTGTTCTCCTTGCAGTGTAAATGCACATATCCCATTTTATTTTAATGAAACAAAGGTAGGTTTGAAAAAAAAATGCATTAACAGTGCCTGAGGTTAGGCTTCTAATTACAATTTAGGCACTTCAGGAGGGGGCATTTTGTACATGAAAATATCTTCCTCCTTTGGCCAGCTAGTCAAAGGGGTCTGATGAACTGTCAGTGCACTTTCCTCAGAATACAGACAGCCTGAGGTTGAAGAGCCCCTGTCTCTGTGTCTCCCCTGCCAAAGAGCAAGCAGATATCCAGAATCCACTGCTCAGATATGATATTTTCCTTCTAGAATAATTCAACAAGAATTAAGGGGGATCTTTAATCTTCACCAACACAGATTTCATAATCAGTCCTTATCTTCCACAATGTTCTTTAAGTCACCAACACATGACAGTAGAGTCATAATTTGTTTCATAAGGAAATAATATTTCTGCGGTGGAAATTTCCTTTCTTTTTGACAGCCTGTTCTTAAGCTTCCATTCAAATGTACACAAAAAGTTCTCTGTGAATCTGCAGGTACATTAGAACATGGATTTTAATAGTCACAGGAATGTTTCTATATTTTATGCCTTTTTTTTTAATTTGAGTAACATATATTTCAATGGAAATCAAAATAATGAGCCTACAAAGAGACAATGCCATATTCTCTAGAAACTTTCTTTTCCTTTCACATTTTCTTTTCCATTTCTACTTTTCCCACTATGGCCACTACCAGAAGACAGAAGAGAGAATTTCTGGCTGCAGCGGTCTGTGAAGGATGCACTGATCATGCAAAGGGTAGTGATGTGAGACACTGAACTGCAAGCACTCTGAGGCACCACTCACTAATATTCTAGATTAAAACATTTAAGATTGAGGAAGGTGGTGCCAAAGCCATGCTAGATTTTTGGTTTGTTTATTGTAAGAAAAGTAAGATAAACCTGGCAGTGTAAATTTATAATACAAAATTCAGTTAAAAGTAACTTCAGCAGAGAGTGTATTAGCTCTGTAGAGCAGGGCAGACAGACATCCTTCTCCATCCATGTCTTAACTCCCAGCCAGAAATGTGTCTTGCATACTGAGGATCAGATACACTCCTGCTATTTCAGAGAGAAGTCTCTCTGCTGTGTTGCATACATGTTTGCCTGACCTTGCCCCAGGACAGAGCCCCACGAGCAGAGTGCTGAGGAGCAGAGCATCAGACCAGTCCAGCCCCAGAGCTGGGTGGACCTGTCTCCAAACACCTCCAAACAGCTGAGGTTTGAGTTGGTTTTTCAAATTTCCATCAAGGAGATTTCTACACATATCCAGGCAATCTGTTCCAAGTTTTACTATCCCAGCAGCTAGAAATTGTTCCTTAATATCCAGCCTAATCTTACCTTCCTGTAAATATCAGCCAATTGTGAATAACAGCGACAAAGAATTAAACAATGGATGGCCTTTTCTTTGTTAGTACCTCTCCATCCCAAAACAAAAATGATGCCCCTCATTCTCCTCCTTTTAATGCTAAAGAAAGCAAATTTTTGCATCCCTTCATTGAATGAGACATTTGCTAGCTTCCTGCTTTTGTTTGCTGTTGTCCCCTGGATTCCCACCAGTTTGTTCCCCTCTCAGCACTGCCAGGAGGGCTGGATGTCACACAGCAGCAACCTCCCCCTGCTCACAAACACGTTGCCTGCTCTGTCCACCATCACTGCATAGTTTTATCTTCTCACTGAGGCACCCTAAAATGTGGAGACCCTTTTCTACCATCCAGGCAATGAGACATTTCAGTTGTGTGGATGCCTCGGCTTCTTCTGAAGGGCAGCATTCTGTGCTTGCAAATCAACAAGATGCACACAAATAGAAATTGTGGATGGCTAGTTTTTCATTCTCTTTCTAGAATTTCTGCTCTCTTCTATGTCATGTCATGAATAAAAGGAGCAAATATAAAATTGCACATATTCAACAATGCTCAATAAGGCACTGAGTATTGTACAAATGAGCATATTTGATTTAATCAAAATAAGTGTTGTAGGAAAATCACGTAGGTTTAATTTTTGAAAAGCTATTAAGTTTCAAATTAAATGGAAGATTAAAATAAAAATGAGCTTTAGCTGTAAGTGGAGGCTAAATTTGGTCAATTTTTGTTGTTTATCTGTGCATAAAGTCCTTGCATTTACCATTTGACAAATCCTCTAATAAAATACTTGCTGCAATCAGGTGAAGTAGGTTATTAATGGTTCTAAAAAAGATATACAGGATTGCCTCATCCTGAGGCAATTAAGTCTGTGAAGTAAGTGTGTTTAATATCTCTGGGGGCCTCACTGAAATGAAACAGGTGATCTTTCTACAATTCCCATTGTTTCATTTAGAATGTGTTTAATTTTGTTTGTTTTTAACTGAAGAATGACTCCCTGCTTTATATCTCTTTTGTTAAGACTCTCGTTTGGGAACTTTCAAGGGCTGCACGTGCCACATCAGAAGCAGAGTGGAAAATTTCAAGCATCACTAAAAAGCAGCAGCAGTGATCCGTGTGGAGCCCCACCAATCCACACGGGAGAGGACAATCCACATCTACCCTCAGGCTCCTGACTCAGGTTTGCAGTGGTGCTGCCACCTCCCACTGGCTCAGGGCAACCCAGACCTCACCTTGAGCCAGCTCCTCCACAAAAGATTCCCCACAGCAGCCCCCACCTGGGAGTACCCTGGTGCCTCCCCAAGGGGCTCAGGGAGCAGAGCCTCCCTGCTCAACCCCCAGCACCTCAAAGGAAGAGCTCCAGATCCCCAGCTTCAGGCACCTCCATTTGGAAAACAAATGCTTTACCATCGTACATTTTCTCAGGGATGCATTGTGTATCCATCAGGGTGCTGTTTGGCCCTTTGCTATAAAATCTTGTCTTTCTCATTTCTCCTTTTTTCCTCTGCTGTGTTCTTTTTTTCCCCTGGATTTATTAGCAGGGATGGTTTGTAGAGGTATGGTTAATTACTAGAGCTTATGGCCTGCTGTGATTGAAAGCTGATCTCACCAGTTTGGGGTCTATGTTATATTTATTCTGTATGTAATTAAATCAGAATACCATAACTATGCATAATGTCCTAAAATGAGATTTTTTTTTTTCCCAGGGAAAGCACATCTGAAAGGTATTTTCTTCCTGCAGTACTGGATTTCCACAAAACTGCACTTTGCACACACACACGAACAAGCAAACAGCCAAAAGGGGCATTGAGGTCTATGATCTAGATGAAAACAAACATTAGCTTATCAGATCTGTGTAACCCATTAAAAACGAAGAAGGAATTCAAGCAAACTGTGGTAAAGGCTATCCATACATCTTGGGGTACTCGTAGCACCACAGACATACTAAAGGCTTGCAGAGAAGTGCCAGCACAGCAGGGTGAAC
Source organism: Rhadina sibilatrix (assembly GCA_013400275.1). Taxonomy (NCBI): domain Eukaryota; kingdom Metazoa; phylum Chordata; class Aves; order Passeriformes; family Phylloscopidae; genus Rhadina; species Rhadina sibilatrix. Next base: position 50,838 of record VWYO01005796.1, on the reverse strand, counting down.
ACAAACAGCACATCCTGGAAGCAGCAGCATCCAATTGAACACAGGAGATTTGGCTGAGGAGGCCCTCAAATAAAACAAGTTGTGGGAGGCCAGGCCACTGCTCTGACTGTAGGGATCAAAACTTCTCCTGACTTCCTTACTTAAGGAGGGGGGACCAGACCAATCTGGGAGAGGAGATCAAACACTGTTTACACTGAGGTAAATCAAGCAGAACACTGCACAGCTCACTGAACCATACCAGAATTAGGCCAGACATATCATATCTAGAGGCTCAATTTTTTTTCTCTGCTACACATAAAACTGAAGTCTGCCAAGGTCCTTGTTGTTCACCAGTGTGACAATGATCTGAAATTACAAGCCTCTAGAATATCCCTAGAATATCAGAAATCTTTGCTCCAGAAATTTATCTCCTTGCCTCTATATACAGCTGATGTTCAGGAAAAAAAGTTTGCCATCTGATGTAATGGGATGAATGATACAATCAATAACACTCAAAAAAGCCTGTGCCAGCCAAAGCAAAAATAACTAAATTAAACCCCCAGCCTTTCACCATAGCAAAGCAAGCTGGTCTTGGGGCACACAGAGTAAGACAAGGGTGACATTGTAACCACGAAATTATCTTTAAGGTTTAAGAAAAGCAACAGTGGGGGCAGGAAATAAATAAATAAATAAATAAATAGGCATTAAAGCACCTTTCCTAGGAAACAATGATATGCTTCCCTCTCCCTAAAAGTGCTGAATGTAGGACAAGAATAAGCCAAGTGAAAATTCATTGAACAGCCAAAGTGCATGAAGTAAGGGAATTCCCAATGAAATCCTTTTAAGACCTTGCTGTCTAGAAAAGACCTTTTGCTTTGTCACTGCCCCAGAGAGTAAGGAACAGGCCTGCCAGTCTGGGCTGTAGAGAACACCACAAAACTGTCAAATGCCCAGGCACTGCATTACATTACTAACAAATTTGCTTCCCTGAAATTAAACCATGGTACCCAGAGCCACAGCTGCTGGAGGAAAGCATTTCAAGGAAGCAATCAGCAAAGTCATGTTCCTCCAACACAGCTGCCAGCCATTTTCCCTCCCCACCCAGCAGCACTCCCACCTGCCTCAGGGTGTGCTTCAAAAGGCCAGGGGAAGCAGCCCTTGCAGGACAAGGCTGGCCATGCAGGTGTCAGCCTGCACCAGCCACCACCAGGTCTTCAGTGGAATCAGGTGTAGCACCTGTGTGCTTCCAACCACCCCAGCTTCACACGCCACAGAACCAAGGCAGCTCAGAAAACCTCAACATCTGTACAAATGCACCTCACCACAAGGTTCTGCAGGAAGTGCGGGATTTGCAAGGGTTACTTTTGGTTAAATCTGTGGTCAACACAGACCCGAGACAATGATTATAAAAATAAAAAGTTCTTTTCTGAATTCTTACATCTCATGACTCTTCTAAATTGGCTAAAAGTGGATGATCCAGGAACTCTGCTGGTCTTTTTGTTTGGGTGGTGTTGTTTTTTAAATTTAGCAGTGAACATGTTCAGATAATTTCATTAAATAACTTATGATAAGTGGTAGTAAAGATGCTAAGAAATCCTACTCCCAGCTACATGAAGTACCATCCTGTATCACATTTTAATTTGCCATTTTTTTCACAAGTGACAGCACACCAGATTGTCCTCTTTATTGTCATATAAGGCTGTTTATCCACCAAATCAAATTTAAAAAAAAAAAAAAAAAAAAAAC
>VWYO01005796.1:6623-23839 GCA_013400275.1 Rhadina sibilatrix | reverse complement strand
TTTTTTTTTTTTCTTTTTCTGATGGAGACAAGGAACAAGAGGTCTCCTGTCCCACCAACTCACTTCTAGGGCAAGTCCTCCCCGTCCAGTCCTCACACGGCTGTTTCTGACCATCTTGGATAAAGACTAGCAATTGTTCATAACTGGCAAAATGTCTCCTGTAGTTTAAGTTCAATATGTGCCAGGCGACGGAAAGACACTGGCAACCCTTTTTTCTTTTTTCTTTTTTTTTTTTTTTCTTTTTTTTTTTTAAGCTCGCAGATGATTTCTTACAATACTCGCGGGTTTGTAACTTACAACGAAAGGAGGAAAAAAGGCAGGGACGGCCGGAGGCTGGGCTGGGAGAAGCCCACCGATCCCCGAGTCATAAAAGCGTTCAATGAAAGGGCTTTATTGTCTCTCGTTAAGCAGTTCATAAGTGACCCCGTTTATTTCTGAATAGCCATGTTTTGATGACTTATAGTATATGCAAAAACAAACTTTCCCGCGGTGTTTTTTTCTCCGTCATGCTTTTCTTTTCAAACAGCCAGATGATTTTAAAAAGAAAAACACCCAGAAATGATAAATCGCGTCGCATAGCTAATGGCTGGAGGGCGCGTTTACCAATTCATAATCATTTATTCTTGGTGATGTATGACCCTTACTCTTAAATCTCAAAAGCTTCTATTTGAAGGTGTAAATAGCTTTTTCCCCCCTTGCAGTAAACCTTACTGCATTAGCAGTGATTGATCTCCTGTACAATTCGTCCCAGAGTGCTATTTTAGAGGGGGAACACTGGCTTTTGGAGATTAACTGGGGAGTCTGTTACATATTAATGAACCTAGGAGATATACTAACGTTTTGGTAATTTAGTTATTTGTGTCTATGGCTTTCGCCGTTATTTTCTCTTAGACCCCCGCGGTTGTTATACATCGAATTAAAAAGTGGTCCTTCAGCATCATTTTTTCAGCGGCAACTAAACGCCATTTAATGTGAAAAACAAATGTTGACTTGTCTCTTGAAGGAAGTGTGTTTCTTGGCGAGACATCAAAGTGTTTTAAACTGTATTCGAAGGGTTTGTTAGTTTTCTTACCCGGAGCCTACGGTAATGTAAGGAAGCAGCCTCTCGGTGGAAGCACCCGTCGGAGGGGGGAGCGGGCGCTGCGCAGGGCTGCGCATAGGTGCGCGCTCGAGAGGCGGCTTTAGCTGCAGCAGGAAGGCACAGGCACCTCTTCGCTGGGATTACAGCCTTGATTAACGTGCTAATGAATAGGGATGTTAAAGACTCGTCCGGAAACCCGTCTGTGAGAAGGAGGAATGAGAAACTCCTAGGTTGGGCTTAGCCTGCAGAGAGAGCAACTTCACTAAAATGCCATTAACCTACTGCTCCTTAGTGCACACTCGGGCAAAGCACCTCGGAGATGTCTGAGAAAGGGCTGAGGTGGAAGCAGGGGGTGGAATTCCTGCTGGGTTCTCGCCTCTGTCCCCGCAGCTGATGCGGGGCTGCGGAGCGGGCAGGGCAGCCCGGAGCCACCGGGCCGGGCACCGCGCACTCGGCGCCGGGGCGGCCGCTGCCCCGCTCCCCGGCAGAAAAACAGGGTAGGGGAGATGGCGGGGTGGGGGAGAAAGGAGCCCAGCGTTTTTTGGGTTTTTTTTCAGTCGTTCCGCTCCCTATTAACTTTGACATCTTTCTCAGATTTATAAATTCGAGTTCATTATCCTCGAACGTCGTTAGAGTAGGCAGCTCAGCTAAGAATTAATGCGTGCAAACCCGCTCGCTACAGCTGGCTTCGCCCTGAGCTGTCTGGTGGGCTCAGGAAGTTGGCGGAGGCTTCAGTCACTCCAGTGGTCAAAGAGAGATACCGGTCCCTTCTGCCCTCCTCCTCGCCATTTATCGGTAGAAGGTTGAAAAGCAGCTGCCCAGCAGCCTGGAAGGAGCAGCAAGCAGATCCCCAAGGCAAATGGACCTGCCTTTATTTTTGAAGGAAACGAACATGCTTCTCCCCCCGCGTCCTGTCCCAAAGTTAAACGTTTGTTTAGGACAAACTCGAGAAGCAACAGTCTTTCCGAGAACTTTGTTTCCCCCTTCTCCTTGTGAATAACAAAGTAGTCATAGGCTACTCGGCCAGTTGGCGAGGAGAGAACTTTTGTTTTCTGGGGCGATTTATGTTCTTTATAAATATGTGGTTTGGAAAATAAAAAGAGACTTGAAAACGTTGTTACAATGAAAAAGGACAAATTAGAAGACATTTTCTGTGATCAAAGGAGGAAGAGAAAGCGAGTAGGGGTATTCAAAAAGCTTGACTTATTCACACAACTCCTTTGGAGCCCAGGGGCAACAAGCGTGTCTTACATTGAAAAGGCGGCTCTATTCAGAGTGCAGGTGCGAAGTGGTGTGGCACATTCTGCCACATTATGTAAAGGTTGTTGGAGATTAGTGTTCAGACTTAATAACTAAAGCGCTTGATTTACATTGGAAAAAAGCCCCCTCATCCGTGAAAGCAAAATAATTTAACGCGTGATCATTTCGAGTGCTGCTGATATCCTAATACTTGCATTGTTCTCGGCCAAGTACTAGAGGAGCGCGGATTGATGCTTTTGGGAACCTATCATTTACAGCCACTGAACTCTGCTCAGAACTGGAGGTCTGGAGGGGAGATAAAAGAGAGGCACAAGAGAAAAGTTTCGCATTAGGGGGAAAAAAAAAGAAAAGAAAAAAAAAGATAAAAAAGAGAGAGAGAGACAGAGAGCGAGAGAACAATATAAACGTGACAGTTCTCCTCCTCCCCTCAGAGGACTCCATGCCTCCTGTCCAGTGCCAGGGCGAAGCAGAGTCCAGGTCTACGGAGACGAAAATTGGGCTCAGGTCTCAGGCTCTTCCTTACTCCGCCTTCCCCCGTCGGAGCAGAATTACTTACCTTACTAATTATTCATATTTATGTAAATGTCATTAGTTAATGTAACTTTCTATAAAAAGATAATCAGGCGAGAACGGAGCATAGGTATTACCTTAAGTGCATTGGCTCTGGTTGTTTCATTCATATGTTAATACACGTGATGCGGTCGTGCCAGGCGTGGGGAGGGTGGAGAGGAGGGGAGAGGAGGAAGGCAAGAGAAAGAAATTAAATAATAATAACAAAGCCCCACAAAGGCTTTAAGTTTGCATCGCGGGACCAAGGAACACGATGCCTTCTGATGCGCTGAACAAAGGGGGACCCGGCGCCGTCCCAGCCGCGGCGGCTGTCCGGGCATTCCGGCAACTTTGGGTGGCTTTTTTGTTTGTTTGTTTGTTTGTGTTCCCTCCTCTCCTGAAGGAGAATTTTATTCTTCAAACCGTTTCGATCTACCCAAATCCTCGTGCCGAGCCGAGTGCCTCAATTCCCGACCGACCCGAATTAAAGTATCTTTGTACGCGACACGCACCAATTAAAATTGCAATACCTTTTTGCATCTCCCTCTTTAGTGTAAGCATTTTAGGGCCATTTCCATAAATTCTCTGCGAGAATAAAGGCTATAATGGGAACAAGGTGAGAAAGCTGTTAACCATTGTTTCAGCAAGAAAAGGTCGTAAGTCAGGCAATTGGTGTCTGACCTGTCAGGATAAGGTATAAAGGCTTTATTCATGCAGTCGCTCACGATTTTCTCAGCTCTCACAAAAGTGTTTTTATGGTTCTGTTTTCTTACCTCGTTCCTTAATTAAAAAGCTGAATGATTAGAATAGCACCTGCATAATGTCTGAACGACGCCTGCATACTAATTCGCGAGTCTTTACATCTAGTAATTATAACATAAAATCAGAGATTGAATAAAACAGAAGGATTTTGCCCCTAAAGCCCTGCTAATCCTCTTTTAAAAGAGTCTGCTGAAATAATTCAGAACAGTTTCCGGAAGTTGGATTACCGACTCTTTTTTGACTATTTACAATGAAATGATATTTCACACTTAAAGGACTCTCTGTATTTCTACAACAGGTTTTTTAAGGTGGCCTGTTTTCTAGACAATAACAATCCAGCGATTCCTTTCTTTTCCTACCCGTTTTTTTTTCCCCTCTTCCTCCCAGCAAGATCTTCATCTTTATCAAGTATAGGCGAGGATTAATCTGTCCTCAGGTAGGGATAAAAAACCTCCCCCCTTGAAACCTCCCTTTGACTCCCCACTCCGGGACTCCCCGTGACGAGGGAAGAGGGAGGGCTGCGGGCGGGCAGCCCAGTTGTGCCCAAGTTCAGATGCACCCTGTTTCCCTCCCGCTCGCGGGAGCAGGCGCTGGAGCAGGGAGCTCACATTGCCCCCAGCCGGGGCAGAGGATGATTTAAGCCAGCAACTTTGACCAGCAACTGGTCAGAAGTTGAAGACTAATTTTTCTGTGTGTCTTCCCGAAACAGCTGGGGGGATGATGGGGGAGTGGTGGTGTCGGCGCTTTTGTCTGATTTTCAGGGCGTGCTGTAGGTATTCTCAGGGGCAGCAGCGAGGCAGGGGAGGCAAGGGGGCAAGAGGGAGCTGCTGGCCGCGGGCAGAGCCGTCCAGGGGCCTCCCCCGGCCCGGGAGGGCGGCGCAGCCCCGCAGGGCTCAGCCTGGCTCCCGCTGCCCCCCGGGGTGGCCTCCCCAGTCCAGGCAACCCGCAATGACCCAGGGACGGGTTTTGCGGCAGTACGGAGCCGATACTCTGGGTAATATTGACTAGAGGGAGAGAAAAAAAGCTGTCGATCTGTTAGAGGCTCCTATTAATTTTAGGAAAAAATGTTTTCTTGTAGACCTCTGAGCTCCAGCCCGGCCATGAGGTTGGCTGCCTCATGACGAAGAAGACAACGAAGTTGATGCACGGATTTTGAAACGCGGGAGCCTCTGCCCGCACCCTCTGCAGTTCCAAGGGAACCAGCGTGGTCCTGGCCTCGGAGCGGGGTGGGTCCAATTGGAGAAGCTGAGAATAAAGTCAGCCACACGGGAAGTTGCAGAGGTTTCTCTGAGATGTTGCCATCATTAAGAACCTTAGTCTGTTGTGCCATTTTTGTTTTAACTGTTATAGAATTGCTTTTGCGGTGACTTTTGTCCTTCCCCCTCCTTTTCCTCCCATAGTGTAATCCTGCAAAAAACCCTGAATCGTCTATGAGAAAATTGAGTCAACGTGTCATTCAGCATTAAAAATATAGGGGTTTTAACTAAAAGCTTTAATTGCTATCCTGGCCCCATTATAACCATGGGAACGACATACTCTGTTGGAAACTCAGAAATGTTACATATCGCTTTAGCAGGCGCTGCCCTTGTTTGTTTACTGTAGCTTACTGTCATTTATATCCCAGGAATATTATTTCACTAGGCGACACACGAAAAGACAAAGGGTGTAAATAAACTAACATATGGCCCAGAGGTTTTAGAGGAGCTGGAGCAGCTTAGCAAGTCATGTGGGTGATACTGGGAATCCGTCTTCTGTCCTTCCCCCGCTCCCTCATAACCTCCTTCTCCCTGCGTATGCCTTCTACCTTCTCACGATAAGTCCCGTTTGTGTCGCGACCGGCTTTGGGGCACCAGATGGTTTTTCCTTCGGACCGCAAAAATCTGGGCAGCGCAGGGGTGGGGAGGGATGGACGCAGGTCCGTGTGCCTGTGCTTCTACGTGCAGCTGGAGAAAACCCGTAGACACAACAAATGTGTGGGGGGGATGTGTGTGCAACGCACACCAGCCCCGGACACGGTGGCTCCCGAGTGAGAGGGCCCGGCCCCGGCAAGGGGCGCTGGGCCGAGCCGGGCCGTTCCGGGCTGGGCGGCCCCTTGGAGCGGGCTGATGGCGAGGTGCCGAGGAGGGTCGAGCAATCTGGCACCCACAGAGACACTTGACAACCTTTTTTGTTGTTGTTGCTATTTTCAATTGTCATCGGTTTCAGGATTTCTCTCCCAAAAAGCCCAAGCGGAGTGGAGCCCCGCTCCGTCCGGGAGGCGCAGCGTTTAACCGCACGCTGCACCTCCTTCCCCTCCGCTTCTCCCGGTAAGGTGGCGGAAACGGGTCTCGGTTACTGATTCATATTTCTAATCTTCCTTTCCTGAACATACAATGTGCTTTTGTTAAATGAATGGTCTTTAATTAATGCACTTGCACAATGCAAGGCCTTGCATGGGGATCGATGATAGGAAGCAACAGGGGATGGTTCCCTCCAAAATGGTTTGTCAGCATTGAGAAAGAAAAGGCAATGTCTATAAAAGGGCCACTAATAATGCCCACACGTCTCTCACCATGTTGTCTGAGGGGACATTCCTTCCCTTGTTGACAGTCAAGTGTAATAAGTACATGTCTTCGCTCAATCATTATAGACCATAGAATTGTATTCTTTAATTAGCATGTACTGTTAGCCCTCCTTTCCTTTATTGGGCCAGTTTTTGTCTTTTACAGACCAGCAAAAATGTTTTCCTTCATTTCTTTTTCTTGAACTCTATTATTCCTTAAATTATTTTGTTTCTTTCTCTCTCTCTCTCTCCCTTCATGCAGTCAAATATATTCTCTATTGACAGTATTCCTGGCAGCCAAAGCCAACTTTTTGTCATCTCTCTATGTTAGGCAACTTCTTTCAAGTTTTCCTTTTCCAACAGGAGCCCAGGCAGCGCATGCGCAGGGCGCCGCCGGCTTGGGGCGGTGTGCCCGGGTCCCTCCGAACAGCAAAGCCGGAGCCTGCGGTGCCAGGGGAGCTCGGAGCGGCCTCGGGAGCTGCGAAACCCTGCAACGCTTTCACATCGATCGGGAGAATGCGCAAGGCAAAGAGGGCTTACTTTCAGATTACTTTAGCTGGCTCTCTTAAAAAAAGAAATAAAATGCCCTAAATCCTCCTAGGAACCTTATAAAAAGGTTTTATGTCGCTGTGACGGGGATCCGCTCTGGAGGGGAGGGTGGGGGGAAATTCTTCAAAAGAACATCCTGCGAAACGGCAGCCCTTCGGGCGGAGGGGAGCGGCAGCCTCTCGGGGTGGCCCCGCTGAAAACTCAGGCCAATTCCCGGGTGTTGGTGCCCATCACCCCAGTGTCAGTGTCCCCAGAGCCGCGCAGTGCCCGCGAGGAGCCAGGGTGCCACTGCGGAGGGAACCGGGACACACACCCACCCCCCGGAGGGACAGAGCTCCACCTGGGTGACACTGGGCTCTGTTTCTGCACCCCGCACCTTGGTCAGTGCTTAAAGTAGAATGGGTTTGAAGTCTGCCATCTGAAAAAAATGTTGTCTCTGAAATGAAGCCAAAGAAGAGGTTTGGTTTGTTTTGTTCTTTTAATGGAAATGCCAACCTAAAACGATTAACATTAAAAAAGGTTAAAGACCAACAAAAACCCCACTCATTAATACTTGATTGTACACCACATTAATAGTACACAGGCTTGGGCAAATTTTTTTTTCGACTAATATAAAAACCAGCAGAAAGAAAAAGCTGATTACACAGTGTTTTAGGAATGGCTCGGTATTATCAGTACAAACACATATTTTAAAAGTGCACATTTGTAAAAATAGCCATAGAAATGAAAGAATTATAAATATTTATTGTAAAAAAAATTCCAAATATTAAAATAAATAGTATGTTCAAGCACACAACAGAATATTCCTTCATTGCCAAACATATGATAAAGCAAAATAAGGAATATAAGAAGTCTGGAAAGAGATACAGCATACCAACATTGTAAATGTTTTTCTGCAAGCTACATTTTTCAGAGGCTTCTCCTCTGTACAGTTCACAAAGAATGTGCTAGATTTTCCCATAAATATGACAAGACCAAAAAATAATAACAATAATAATAGTAATACCCACTCCACTCTAATTTAACTCTGTCTTTACTCAGAAAAAGTCCCATTAAATTAGTGATTTGGCTTAGAATGGCAGGATTGGGCTCAGATCATTCTTTAACAACTAAAACAGAAGTACACTGATGAGTTACAACTTCAAGGAATTCATATTCCGAACAGGGCACTGCATGATATCCAATGAGACACTACTAAATAAAACTTGTTTGGGGAATCATTTCAGTACAACACCGTTATGTTTATAAAATGAAGATACAAAAGGGATGCAGTTCGACTATCCTTACACGTACAGACAATAAAACATGAGAGCATATGGAAGCCATCACTTTGAATGCGTTAACAACTTCGATACATTGCAGTATATACATGCTTGATAGGTATTCGGACTGTTAAATGATCAAAGAATTTACTCCGTGTCTACATTCTTGCTTTCACTCTACTGGAATGAAAACATTTGTTGGTCACAAAGTGGTGTTAACGAAGCCAAACATTTCTGCCTTCACCCAAGAATCGCATCCTGTGCAGAGTGTGCGTAGGAATAATTTATTAGACGGAAAAGTTTGGAGGATGAAATGCAAAAAACAATGGCCATAATTTCAACTTTCGAACTGTAAGGTCATACACACGTCTCTGGACATCTGTACACAGTCAGAGTTTCACGCAGACACAGCCACATATATCCAGATGTATGTCTATACACAGGATTCGATAGTTTGGTATTTTCTGCACCCTCTGGGCCCCTAAAGTTATCTTTAAAAGTTTGATTTTATCTCTTTAGAAACGGTTTAAAGCTAACGGGCAGGGTGAGTTTGACAGAGAGGAGAACAAATCGCTGACAAAGAACCTTTTACGTTTCATCAGCGTTGTTAGGACGACGAGCAGGAATTTCTCAGATAATAACTCCCACTTCAAAGATTTCTCAGCTCAATAGAAATTGGACCATCCTTTTTATTCAACCACAAGGGCTGGCACTAAAGACGACTCAACTGTTTGAATTTTTTTTCCCCGTGTTTATTTTTCCCCTATTCACTAGGGTACTTGGATAAAATAAACAACAAGACAATTACTGGAACATGGACTTCTAACTTTCCCGGGCCCATGGCCCAGCGCCCATGGCCCCGTCCATGCGGGTGTCAAGTTCTCCCGCACCGCGGAGCCTCCGCTCGCTGCCGAGCAGCGACAGCGGAAAATGGCGGAGCGGGCAGGGGGGTACGGCCATCTGCCCTCGGACCTCACCCCGCTTCCCAGGTCCTGGGGGCCTTCCATCGGGACACCTACTCCCGGAGACAGAGGCAGCCCAAGGAGGGGGATCTTCCTGTCTCCACCCTATCTTCCCTTCTCCCGTTTGGTGGGGAGGAAAGGGAAGCAATCCTCAGGCTTTGTGGCCACTTTTGCTGCTAGAAGCTGGTCAGGAAGGCTGGGGCGGCGGGCGGGAGCTGCCGCCGGGCTTGGGGGGCTGGCAATCCCTTTTTGGGGTGAAGGAGACCGGGGCTACGGCGTCGGAACGGAGCCGGCTTCGGGGGGAGGGCAAAGCCCAGCAAAACCCAGTTCCGCCGAAGTGCATTAGGTGGAGGAAGTCTATCTCTAGCGGGGAGCAGATTGAGTGTATTAAGCTAGCATGAAACCAAAGGTCAGTGCAAATGTATCTTAATAGACTGTCTCAAATGGAGTGTGCCTCCTTTGAAGGCCGCTTGCTATTGCTCTCCTCATTACCATAGCGATCCTAACGTGGCATGCTGATGCACCATAAAACTCACACTTTCAACCCCAAAATCAGGCCCTTTGAACAACCCGAGCTTGATTAGACCTTTCTCCTTTTCTTTCCCCCCTTAAAAACCATTTCCTTGCCTTTAGAAACTCGCCCTCAAATCCCAAATGCATTCTCTGATCCTGGCAGAAAGCAGAAACAAAAGTGAGCTGAGGCGACGGTTCAAGCGGGCCTTTTCTTCCTGACAGTCTTATCCATTTTTATTATGGTCTGGAACAAGTGCCCTGTTCGCGTGGGTTTTGTTTACCGGAAATTAAATGAAAATGATTTAGTTCGCGTCAAACAAAAATATATACTTGTATACACAAGAAAAAGGGCCTGTTAGACGTAAATATTATGTCCTTAATGAAAAGACTGGACGGGCTCCAGACTTCGCCTTTCACTATTTAAGTATGACTTGCCTATTGCCATAGAAATCCTAACTTACCATGAAGATTCACCGTTGTGAAGAAATACTTCTTTGTGCGAGCTTGCTTTGATGTCTAAGGCATAAGATTCAGGCTTTCAGCTGGGTCTGTCTAGATTACCTTGAGAGCAACGGGGTAGACATCTGTAACAAGCAAATGAAAAATTAAAGGTGATTAGCCTGCACAACCAAATACTGCTGTAAATAGAGAAATAAAGAAATAAACAGGTCTCAGGACATGATGGAAACGTCCTCCCGACCCGCATCTGGCTTCTGCACTTCTCGATTTCCATGCCACAAGTTTCGGGGGCTGGAGAGGGGCACAAATGTCTCCTGTTTAGGTTCCTCTTTCACACATTGCTCTCACCTAGCTGATTCCCTAAGTGCATTACCGTTAGCGGCACGCTGTTGTCCCTATCCGTGGTGTTTAAATACAACAATTGTTGAGTTTGGGCGAATGGAGAAAGGAATGCCGACTTGGTGCCTTGGGAGAAAAATACGGGTGTATAAGTAAGGAAAGCAATGGGCATTGGGTTGTTTTTAGTCACTGACCAGCTATTTATTTTCCTGTCCTTTTTATGTTTCTCGGTATCAACATACACGTGTGTATGTGCGTGTGTGCACGGCTGTACACGCACAGTAAGCCCAGTCACCTGGGTGCGGAGGTGATGTGTCAGACACGAGAGGATGCGGGGCTACAGCAGCCTTCTGTCTGCTCTCCACAAGCCACAGAAACCCTTTCCAGCAGCTTATGCTATTTATTTGCCTATACTATCTGGTATTCTTAAACATCATTAAAGTAATTAAAACGGCACCATTCGGTAGTTTCAAGCTACCCCAGCGGAGATATTTGTTTATTTATTTTGGCGTTTATTTATTTATTTTTTTTTTTTGCCTCCCTCCCTTCTGTCTCTGAACCAGCGCAGTGAACCCTGTAGGTTTGAGACTCTGGGACAGGATGGAGACGCTAAAGCCGCGTCGCGGAGCGGTTCATTTCTCCTCGGGGCTGTTGGCAGGGCAGAGCCGTGGAGCAGTGGCCCCAGGACCCCGCGCTGCCGGGGGCTGCCCGGCCCCCGCCCCGGCGGTGACGTCAGGGAACGGGCTCCCCCCAGCCCGTCAGAGCCGCCCCCCCCCGCGAGCTTCAGCGCCCACGGTTCAACAGGAGCCGCGCTCTGGGTGGGGACGGGATGTTTAGGTATTAGAAGTCATTACCAGTGGGAGCTAAAATGGACAGTCAATCATCGCACCCCCCTGGGCCTTTCTTTATTAGCGACTACTGGGTGGGGGGAGGAAATATATATATATGTATTTGTATACAGAAAGGGGGGAAAGTAAGGAGATGATTTACAGAAACGTCCATCGAACGGGTTAATTAATCAAAAAATTTAATGGATCCATTTTGTACAAATTGGTAACAAATAATAGTTTATATATATATATATATTTCTTTTAAAAAAACCACACTCTCACAGAAAATTGTGGGCGAACAGAACAGTGCAGCACACAGTACCGTTGACAAGAGAAAAACCTGTACAGAGAAGATCTGTATGAAACTACTGAAGGGAAGGGGAAAGAAAAACGGGAAGGGGAAGGGAAAGGAAGGGAAGAGGACAGGGATAAGGGAAGGGAATGCAAATCAGTTGGCATGTAAACAGACCGGAGCAAGGCGGTCAGACTGGGGGTGTGTGGCACGGCGGGAGGAGGCGGCAGCGCCCCGGCCGAGGCGAGCGCAGCCCTCCCGTGTGCGCGGTGCCGGGGGCGCGGGCAGGGCCCACCCGCGCGCTCCGCAGCCTCTCTCCCTCCGCCAAGNGGTGGGTGTAGGACTTGTCGCAGCCTCTCACTTTGCAGTTGTAGGGCTTGTCGCTGGTGTGGACATGCGAGTGCTTCTTCCTGTCGCTGCTGTTGGCGAAGCGCCTGTCACAGCCCTCGAATTCACATTTGAACGGCTTCTCCCCTGCAGGAGGCAATGGGCGAGCACAGCCATTAGCGGCGGCGGCGGGGCCGGGAGCAGTGCATCCCTCACCCCCACAGCCCGCAGCACGCCAGGAAATCTGTCTCCGGCCCTGCCACGGGCCTGTCCCCGCGGAATCTTCTCTCACTAGCTCTGCCCTTCCCCGCGGGCCCCGCCGAGCATCCCCCGGAGCCGCCGCTCCGTGCCCACCCGAATGCGCGACCGGCTCCGCACGCGGAGGGCCCAGAGGGGCCAGCCTCTCTTTCTCTTTCCCCTGCCCTGTGTGAGTGTCATCGTGGGGGTTTGTGCAAAAGACAAAGCTCCGAAACAAGGAAAACTTAGAGGAGAACTGCTCGTTCCGAGCAAATTTGTGCTGTCCGCGCAGATTCCGAAGTCCTGCAGAAAGAGCGGTCAGTGATTTATCCCTTCGAAGGCTTTTACGTTAAATACATTTCTTACAGTCCCCCAGGCACGTGGAAATATTTTTCATAACCTGGCTAGATCGTATTTCATCCATTTCATACTTGCACTGATTACAATGCCATGGAAGATCCACATCCCCTTCCTTTCCCCACTCCCCAGCTTGCTGATACCGTAAACTAAAGTACGAAATATTTCAGAAAGACAGTGATTGTGGGGGAAAAACGATAAAGATTCAGCAGAAGGATGACTAGGCCAGTGCACAGCACTGTCGTGAGGGTAGGATTCCCTTTTCATTTCTACCTACCCAGTCACTGAAGGAATTGCAATCGGGATTAAATTGTCTGTTCATATAATAAGTGATGTTACACATAATAGAAATGCAATGGTGTTGCTGGAGCCATGTGAAAGTTTAGCCTCGAATCGTGTGGACCTAGCATGGGAGACGATATACAGGAGGTTTTCAAGGAAACGCGCCACAGCCAGATGCAGGATGAAATGCTGACGGCGTTATTGTCGCTGACAATAGCAAACTGCAAAATCCTGCTTGCCAAGGGGTACCCAGGTCCTGTACCAACCGACTATGAAAATATCTTCCTCATCTGTCAAAAGTCGAAAAATATCAGGGCGGAGACGGCTCCACAAAAATACAGGGCCTAACCTTAATGTGGAGTGCAAACAAAGCAACTGTGTTCACCATCATGGCGCATGTAGCCAAAAGGACTTCCAATATTTGGTTTTGTGTATTTGTTTTGGTTTGGGATTTTTTTTTTTTTAATTTTTTGGGTTGGGCGTTTGTGGTTGTGGTTTTTATTTTTTTTTCCCCGTCTCAATTCGTCATGATTAAATTTAGGAGAGACTCAGCCTACATCGCGCTCGGCTGCGAGCAGAGGCAAATAAAGGAAGGCATTCCAAATATTTCACATGAATGCACTTTATGCAAGGTGGGTGGGAAAGGCTCATGGATCCGCGTTTAAAGTATGCCCTTTCCACACTGTAATAGTCAACGAGGAGCACTGACATCCTGCACCGCTAACATTTGCACAGAGGACGGGTAAATACCTGGCGTTGGAGGGAAGGGAGGGAAGAGGTTAAAAATAAGGTCTCTCGCAAAACGATGCGGATTCTGTAACCAAATACCGTCGACATACAGCGGTGCATATGCATAGACACACGCCCGCCTATAATCTAATTAGAGTTCCACGTAAGGAAATAATTTGACCTTCAGCATCTAAGTTGAGACAACAAATCAAGGATATTAGTGTAGTACAAGCAAGCAGTAAGTTAGGAGACCCCAGGGAAAGCCATCCTCATAAGCACTCTGCCTGTGCAAAGCGCGTTCCATTCAGGTAAAAGCGGGCTGCGCCGCACTGCGCTTTGCCGAGTTGAAAAATGTTCAACTTCGCTTAACCCCCTGAAAGAGCCACTGAAAGGTCCGTCCGTGCAGCCGGGTTTCAAGTGGGAAGAGGGCAGCATTTTCTCAGCTGCCCGGGTTGCATTCCCTGAACGCCTCAATAAAGAGGAGCCATCCGAGCCATTTGCAAGTATTCCTTTCGCGAGAGCGGGTTTTCTTACGCGGAAATCCCTGCCCGGCAGGGAGAGGACACTGCACAGGTCCCGGCTGCCGCAGCCCGGGCACGGAGCCGCAGCCACGCACAAAGTTCCGCGGGCGATGGAGACTCAACCGCCATTTTACCCCCACACTTGTAGCTGGGCAAAAGTGTTCAGTGAAATTCAGCTTGGAATTTGTGGCATAATCCCCCGTCTCCGGGAGTGGATTAAGGTATTTACCAACTTCTCCGGGTGAGCGGTGGCGGGGGGAAGCCGGAGCTGGCGGCTCCCGGGCTGCGGGCGAGGCGCGGGGGCGGCGGGGGCCGCAGGGAGGGAGCGGGGCTCCGTCCCACGCCTCGCACTATTGTTCCTGGCCCTCAGGGAAGGCGAAGTGATCCCAGCCCGTCCTGCTCGTCCCGTTGCCGCCGCCTTAACGGCCTTATCCTCCAACCTGGAAAGCTCGTACATCGCCAGATATCCCTCTGCCTGCTCCCCAGCCTCGGAGAAATCAGAAGTCATTAATATTTAAGGAGGCAATAATTTTCCTGTTGAATCTAGAACTGTCTTCATGAATAATTCGTAGCGAGTTCTATTAGGGTTTCAGAAACATTGCATTTTTGACAACTTCTGGGTGTTTAATAGAAACGGTGGAACCATAAAGGCCCTGCAGGAGTTTGCACAATACAGCAATTAATCACCGAGAAAGTTAAAGCCAAAAGTACAGACGCGCCGAATGGTGTTTAATAAACGCAAATCTCCGCTCTCGGCTTTGCCCTGAACCTGCATCTCCGATGTAGGTCAGTTTTCCCAAGAATTTAACCATTTTCTGCTTCAGAGACTTCAAACAGTGATGCCGTTAAAGAGCAGTAAAAGTTTGTTTACTTAAGAAAAACACTGTCATTAAGAGATGAGCTTTCCCGGTTAATGGCTGTACCTGTGCTGATCCAACAAGGAACTGGCTGGGATACAAGTTGTGTGACCCGGGGATACCCCTTTTTCGAGGAAAAAGGGGGCCAAGAAGGCAGCCGAGGAACACAACTAGGCTGTCGTCCCCCTCCTCCCCCCACCCCCCCGCCCCGCACACAGACTTACTCCTCATAGAGCGATGGAAAAATAATGAGGTGACGAGTGACGGTCGCTGTAAAATCTCAGTGCTATGTTTAGACGATAGCGATACGAAATTAGTGTATGTTCTGCATATTATATCACGTCCCGCTCTATCATAAAAAATGCAACTCCTGGAAGGTCAAGCCCTGCACCGAGCATGGGGGAAGGGGAGTTTTATGAACTGGAAGGCGAAAAAAATCGTTTGGCTGTAAGCAGATCTTACAATAGGATTATGTAGTTTCCCTCGCAGTGCATAAGGCCGTACAGAAGGGGGTGGGAGGTGGAAAACCCTACACTGGAACAGATTAAATTTTCCAAAAAGGGCTTATTTCTTATCTTCTTCTTTAGAGAAGAAGAAAAAAAAAAAACCAATAAAAAAAAACCAAAAACCAAGCCAGCGCTATAGACTACAAACACAGGCTGCTAAACTAATTAATACAACTTCACAAGCTGCTCCTGGAAGTGTGAAAACTTTCTACGTGCAATTTCATTAATTATAAATGCTTTCCTGGCCGGAAGAGTTCAAACGTAGTTTTGCAAGATCGTCCATCGTGTTACTTTATTTTCTGTTAACTAGAACTAACAGATGTTTCTGACACATGTCCCCATTTCACTTAACAGATCTGCAAATGACATTTCAGAATGTACAGGCCGAAACAATACAAGGATTTCTGTTCTTTCTTTCTTTCTTTTTTTTTTTTTTTCTCCTCACGAGAGTCAGACATCGCAGCTCCCCATATTTGCGAATGCAGAAAGTCGTTGGAAGGCAATGCTCATTAAAAATGTCAGTGTTATTCAGATCAAACATTTGAAACTCCCTCTCCCCAAAACAGAACTGTTGAACGAAAAGGTCGCAGCTTTGTTATTCTCACAATGTTCGAGCAGCAGCATCTCAGCGACATCAGTCAAAACTGACTAGACAAGTTGTAACTTCCATTGTTCACTTTTAATTTGTGAGCTTGCACAATGATTTCATTTTTTCCCCCAGACTACTTAAAATCTAAAAAAAAAAAAAAAAAATTCCTCGCCTGTGTGAATTAGCAGAAATAGTAGCTGTATCACTCGATATTTACACAGATCTACCCACATAAAGATTACAGCAGCCTCTCCGCACAACCAGAAAAAAATACCGACGAGAATTCTGAGATTTTTCTCTCCCTCTTCCCTTCCCTCCCCCTTTCCTCCCCCTTCTCCAAACGGTAAAGAAGCAAACAAATCTGAGAATTTATTTTCCAGATGTACTTGGCGTGCATTCAATAACAACTCANCTCGTGCATCGTGCTGAAAGTTTTCGAGCATAATTTTTTGGGAGTCTGGTCCAACTCAATCCACTTACAGATGAGTTCCTGTTTGATGGGCTGCCTCATGTAACGAAAGAAGGCACCCGGGCCGTGGTGTGGAGCCAGGTTCACATTCAGATTCATACCACCGTAGTTATGAAGCGAAGCAGCAGCAAAATGATCTGTCCTGGAGGCTGGTACTTGAGTGAAATGTTCAGACCTGGCGTACATTTCTCCAGGTAACCCCAGTCTGAGCTGTCCGTTTAGATGGCCACCTGGAGCTGCATGGGGAGGCTGCTCATGGAGTCCAGTGAACAGAGAGGGATTCCCAGCTTCTGAGTGGTGGTGGTGGTGACCATGGTGTCCGGGGTAGCTACCTGTTGTTGAGACAAACAGTCCGTGGTGAGAACTTGCAGCGGGGTGCTGCTCGGTCAGCCCTGGCATGAGTGGGGCCGGCAGGTCTCTGCGTATGAAGAAGTCCCTACCTGCGGCCAGAGCCTGGGCTGAGTGAGAGACGGGGTAAGGGGCTGCTGGTGACTGCGCCGGGCCAAACGCTGCCGCTTGACTAGAGACCACCTCGGCTTGGCCTGCCATATGATGATGATGATGATGATGATGATGATGGTGGTGGTGGAGCTGGTGGTGGGGATGAGGGGCAGGGCTGATCTTAAGGGCCGCGGGGTGATGCTGAGGAGGAGGATGAGGATGGTGGCGGTGCCCCATGTGTTCTGGCCGGAGCTGCTGTGGCCCGAGGCGGGACTCGGCGGCGTGTTCCCCCGGCTGCGTGGGCGCCGTGGTGTGGGGGTGCCCGGCGACGCCCGGGAAGCCTGTCATGCTCTGAGGGGGGTGGTGATGGTGGCCAGGAGCCCCCGCCAAGTCTACTAATCTCAGCGCCGTGTTCCGCCTGGAGAGAGCAGCAGGGTCCATCACCGGGATCCCCAGAGCATCCACGCTCATTAGCTTCTAACGCTAAAAAGTCACCTGACA
>VWYO01005795.1:9321-38979 GCA_013400275.1 Rhadina sibilatrix | reverse complement strand
GTAATGCCTAAGGAAGGAAGGACGGATGGAAGGCAGGAAGGAAGACAAGCAGGAAGGAAGGAAGGAAGGAAGGAAGGAAGGAAGGATCCAGACTTACTAAATTATTAGTCTAGTTTTTATTTCTTAAGATGGCTGAAAAAGTCCTTTTGAACTGATTGAGTGCGTGGATTTCTTTATTTTGGGTAATGTGATAACAAAGTCAATTGGGGTTAGCTAATTTGGTTAATGCTCATTACTATTGTCATAAGCTGTGACACAATACATGAACTCTTTAGTAGTAACCAGCAAGAAACAAATTTGTGAGATCAGCCAGTGTCAATAGGAATTAATCAGTTTCAATATATTCACAAGCTGAACATTCCCTTCCTTTAGAACATAATCTCAAAGAAATCTTTTATGTGGGATCATACTGAAGAAAGCAAGGACATTTTAAATGGCTTTCTTGATTCCATTGGTTATAACAGTCTACAGATTAAATGAGATTATTATATTGGTTCCTAGGAAGAATACTCACATAATTTATAGAACAGATTTTTTCACTTCTCCTAGAGATGAAACAGTGAAACCTGATCTGAGTTGGGAAGACAAAACTGGAAAAAACTCCACAACATTACAGTTATCTACTTCTATGGTTTCATGGCTATCAAAGTAATTCCATAATGAGTAACTTTATAAAAATTATAAAACTGATGCCATTTTTTTTTACCACGGAATGGTATTTTTATTGTTATGGATTACATTTTACCATCATATGAAGAAAATGCACCCATCTAAAGGAGGCAGTTCAAAATATGATATTTTTTATATACATGTCTTAGCCATGGCTGAGTCTTGTGACCTAAGTAGAGGGATGCATCCAGTAAAAGGGGCACAAAATAAAAAAAATTAAAAAAAAAAGCACTAGAACTGGCAAAATATTAGCCATGCCTGTGCTTGATCCAAGTAACATGCAGGGATAACAAAAGCAATATTTATTGAATTGACTGGATTTAAAAACAAGAAAAAAAAAATCCTTTCTGAAAACTTATGTCATATCAATTTCCAGATATTTTTGATAGATCAAATCAACGTTTTCTAATTGGGTACCATTAGTAACACTTCAATGCACATGTTTTTGTCTGTAGTTCTCCTACACACGGAGATAAGACTAAAATGCTATCTTATTTTCCTTAGCAGCAGGAGGAAGAGAATGGGTAGTGCAGGAATAGGATGACATGCATGTGGTAAGGTCTGTGGTGGCACCCACCTCTATATAAAAAAGACAAGGTAGTTGCTAATGAATGTAATTTGTATGTAGAAGGAAAAAACCAGTTCACATTCACTATCTAACTATGCAATGGGTTTCTGGCTGTATCATTCCAAGTTCTAAACAGTAAATGCACAAAATAAAGTAAATTATAGTTTCAAGTGTCATTAAAGATTTATGTTGTCGTTTTGCATGTGACTAACTGTCCAAAACAACCTTGAAAGATTTGTAAACCACGAACAAGGTGGAATGATCCTCAAGAAGAAGAGAAAAGTTCCCTCTAAGGAAAAAACTGCGCATATTTCAAAAAAACCTTGATTATACAAAAAAGGACAGTGCATAAATTAAAACCCCCCAGGGGCAGCTTCAACTTGCAGCCAAAATCAAGTTTTGCTGTTTTACTCTGCTGGCTAGTTTCTAATTGCACACTGCAATGAAAATTGTTTATAACTAGAAAGGTCCCATAACAACATGGCAAAGGCACAGGGGCTGCAACAGAATATTAGAGAAACTTACCCTGTGGGCGATCACTAGTTACTGCAGAAGATAATAACTGCTCAGCTACTCTGAAATAATTTAGTCATAAAAGAATGTTCATTAAAATAACGTTAAAGAGTGTTTTCAATGTGGTGTGCAGGGACTTATCTGCATGATTCTTTTTAATATTAATGGGAATTGCGTGGCTAAACCCACACACACTGTGATGAAAATCTGTACTTATAGTTTTAACAAAAATCCATAAAAGGAAACAAATTCAGGTGAAGGCTTAATTCTGTTTTCCATGTTATTGCTAATAATACAGTATGTACAATTAGTGCATAACAATTCTAATAAAAATGCGGCTACACCTAAGCTCTTAATGAAAGAAGTTAAGGAGAGAAGGAAGGGCTTACCTCTGTAACAAAGCACTGGTTAAACAGAGAGGACAAATATTGATGGCAATACATAATTCTTCAATGTGCATTTTTTTTTGCAATAGGCTGCAGCACACTTGTGCTGGTGAG
Organism: Rhadina sibilatrix; assembly: GCA_013400275.1. Classification (NCBI taxonomy): domain Eukaryota; kingdom Metazoa; phylum Chordata; class Aves; order Passeriformes; family Phylloscopidae; genus Rhadina; species Rhadina sibilatrix. The sequence continues at coordinate 36,729 of VWYO01005795.1, read as the reverse complement.
CTACAAAATAGTTTTATTGTATATTTGAAATAAGAGGAAGTCAAAAATATGAATGGAAAAGAGAAATTTTAATGTTTAGTGGAAAAAGCCCTTCTGATAAGACAAAAATAGAAACAAGTCCCTTTAATGAGAATTTACATGTAATTCTTGGAGCCTATATGCCTCAAAAAGCATAGGCCCCTTGGTGAAGCCAGTTTGCTCTTATTCTTCTCAGCTATACTATGCTAGACTGGAATAAATATGATTATTTTTAAAATAGGTTTCTGATAAAAAAGCTAGAAAACTATTTGATTTTTTTTAATAGTCTGCAGTGACAACAAAGAGCCATATATGAGCTTTACTCAGACCAATAATACGCAGACTGGCAAACAGGGAGATGATAAAAGAGCAGGTCCTATTAAAACAGATTTTTAGTCCATTTTTACTGGTAACTGCTACTTTCATCCTCATAGTGAATATCAGAGATATTTGTTCTCCACTTTTATTACATCTTGTGTTTCGTGTTTTGTTTTGTGAGCAGAGATTTCAGGGGTTTTTGAGTGAATGTGAGAAAGACTCAATGTCAATTATAAATGTAAATGTCAATTATTTTAACAAGAATGCCCTAAAACAGTATTTGAGTTCAATTTTATCATATGAAGAATACCTTAGATTGGAGCTATTGAAATTTTGAAACATGAAAATGACAAAGCAAAGGATTTTCTATTATAATCACACTTGTAAGAACCCCTCTTACCAGGAGGCAGTAATATGAAGAGGAAGCTCAGCATATAGAGCTTTTATTATACCTTTTATTTTTGAAAGAGTGTTATGAGAGCTTAGCATTGCTTTTAAATGATTGACACAATAAGCGTTCCATTTTAATTGGCACTTCTGTGATTTATCACTGTATCATGTTGGGAACACCGCATTAGGCCGTTTGTAAGTGAATAGCAGGCTACTGTACATCTGACAATACTTGAAAACTTCTATTGAAGGCACCTATTAAGAAGAGACACCTACTAAGAGAGTTCACATCCTATTCTTTCTAACTACTGAATTGTATTGAATTGTACTGAATTGTATCTGTCCCTCCTGAGCAAAAATATAATTCTTGCCATCCTAGCTATCACACACAGACATGTTTTCCTGTTTTGCAATGGAATGAACAATATTATTTCAGTTTCTAAACTGAGAACACCAGGAAGTTTAATCCCACTGAAAGTAATTTTCTTGATCATCTCATTTTGTTATTTCCTCTCTAATCAGAATAGTGTTCTCAGTCCTCACCAGTACCTCACCAGTACCAATTCTTGAGGTAAGAAATTGTATTAAAACTTGGGTTTAGATCAAGGATGGAATTTCCTTGTGCTGAAGTTCGGAAATGTATTAAGCCGCTGCCACTGACCCTGCCATGGCTCTCGTACTAAATGTGTTTTCATCTAAAAGATGTTCAATCAGACCCTGAGGCTGCAACAACCAAATATTGCCTCTAGACATTGGTTCAAACCCTTAGGCCCCTTTGTCTCTTAGTACTGTTTTCTATCCAGCATTCAAGTGTTAGACTGATGATCCTCAGCAGCATCTGCATGACTCCATTTTAGAGAGCTGCATTTTTCAAAACCTTTCTAATCTGCCTCAAATAGCACTATTTCAGGATCTTGATTCTAATTTTAGAAAAGTAATCTTGACATATTGTGATACATGTAGACTTACCTTAGTGTTTTGATCTGGCCCAAATGATTTCTTTTCAACTCCTACATTGCATATTGCATTTTTTGCATTGGCATCTGTTACTCTATGTACCATCTGTCTTTATCGACACTTAGGTACACAGATGTGCTGTCACAGTGCAAAATGTTAGAGATAAGTTTAACCTTCCTTTTCCTAAAAATTGTCACAATAACAATAATACCTAGTCAACAGACAACATTTGCTCTTACTTGTTTCAAATGGGCTTTTGTAGATTTTCTTGTTCAAAAAGCTGTGATTTTCATGAAGGAAAACTCCATTAATCTTATGATGGTAATGCTATCATCTGAGTTCAAGGTTATTTAATATGCATTTATATTTGTTTTAGTGCCAGTAGGTTATTCTGTACAGAATCAGAGTAAAAACAAACAAACCAAACCAAACTAAAAAAACCACAAACAAAAAAAACCCACAAAAACAACCCACAAAAACCAAACCAAACCAAAAAAACAAACAAAAACAAGCAAACAAACGAAACAAAACAAAACCACTACCACCACCACCCAATCAACCAATCAACCAACCAACCAACTTACCAAAAAAAGGTAATATAATAGTACCTTAGAATGGATGCAGGTCACTGCAGTGCAAACTTATTTCTCATCTTTTTATATAGACTTTTGTATGCATACATGCAATATTTAGAAAGATGAAATTGAAGGAAAGTTGATTATAAGTAAATGGCCAAGAGTTATGTCAGAGAAATAGGAAAAACTCTTATATGTTAGCTCTATGTGTGCACAACTTTGTAGTGGGATACCCATGGTACCATGACATAGGGATACTATATGCAATCTCTTTGTCATGCTTACTTTTCAAAGTCAAGTTGCTTTAAAGTAAAGCCAGTATGCAACTCCTTAAACAAAAGGTATGGATTCAAATTTATTTTAAACTATTGTAAATAATTAAATACTGTTTAGATTCTTGGAACAAGAATCTTGTTTCCTTGTTAGAACAAATGAGTAATTTTTCACAGAGTTTATTGCATTCAGATTTATGACATTTTAAACGTTTTTCAGGTAAATATCCGACAGTAACAAAAGTCTGATACTCCACCCACTTGTAAACGTGGCTGTATTGTTCAGTGTCACAGTATTTCAGAGACAGAAGCATAGACAGCTCCTGGAAAACAAGAAATTCGTCAAAGGAGTTTCACCAAGGAATATCAATGCTTTCTCTTCCCTTCTAAGGTAAAGCTATATCAGCTGTGGAGACATTGAAGAAAAAAATCTCTATAGATTAAATCACAGTTTATAATTTTGATATATTTTTACCTGAATTTGAAGAGTTGAGAAAACATAAGGATATTTCTCATCTGAACTTGAACTTGAACACTATGTCTGACTTCTAATTTAAAGCTACAATATGGCTCACAACAATGTGTGTTTTTCCAGGCTCCATCCACTTAAAACGTGTGTATGCCTCCACAAACACAGAGTTTCTCTAAAAAAACTGTATGACAGAATGCTTTCCCAAAAGCAATAGAAATCTTGAACTAAGATATTTGCATTTATTCTTTTCTATACATCTTTAACATTTCTATATGTTTTTCTCCCACTAGCTTTAAAGCGGAGACCAAATAATGGTCAGTGACATAATTACTCTTTGCTGAGAAACACTTCTGGACAAAACCTGATGGAAGTGGACTTGCCCTGTCTGTGTCCCTAACTGTACTGCAAAATGCAAGAAAGTATGTTCCAGGAAAAAAGCACATAGAGAAAGATAAATACAAAACTGTAGTAAAATAGGTATCCATCACTCCAAATTAACCACGTGTACATAAGTCCAGTCCCAGCCAGTCTTAAAAAAAGATATTATTTAAACAGAGGCATTCTCTTACGTGTAAATTCTTCTAAAAACTATTTAAATGACTGAGCTTGGTGTTAGTAGATCTTCTGCAATATTTTACAGAGCTTTTTACTTGTATAACAGAAGAGAGAAAGCAGACTCTAGAAAGCTGGGAGAAATTACAAAACGTAATAGTCAATGTCTTACCTAAGTTTTCCCTTTCGGCCTTTTATTATAAATTGGTTTTGGTTTATCTTTTGGTTGTATTTTATGTATTTATATATTAAATTGCAAAACTATTGTTTTATAAGATTTCACTGAATATTGTCTCAATCCAAAAATCATATGGTAGTCCCAAAAAAGCATTTTCTAAAATCAATGTGTTCATCTTCTCACCCATTCTGACTTTCAGCTCAGTACAATTTCCCTTCCATTCTTCAAACATTTTGATTCTACAAAGGACTGTGCTGTCCCATTTCTCAGATTTCTGATTTTTTCCCTTTTCTGTGCCAGCCACAGAACTGCTCCTGCATTGCTCACTTTTGTCCTTATGTGCACAACACCCTTAGGCCTTGTACTGATGAGAAATGAATAGCAAGACATAAAAGCATTGCTTTCTTTTCTTCACACCCATATTTCTCAGCAAACTAGTACCAGCTGGACAGAATAACATTTTATAAAGGGATACAGAGCAAGTAAAACTAAAAATTTCTATAAAATTCCATACAGTATAAGATTGGAGTATCTTACCCATTAAGCAGGCAACATCTCAGGAATTAAACCCTTTAATTCCTAATAAGAAACTTATTAAGAATTATCCTGATCTTAGTCTTGCTGATTTATATTAACGCTATATACACGTACACGGACATCTACATATGTAGATGGATAGCACATACGTTTCTCAAACGTTATTTCCTTTCTAGTTCTCTTTCTCTTGTGTAAGTGGAACTCTAAGTATTCCTGAGATACATCATTTGAATCTGAGGGACCATGTATCTCATCACAGGTGTTCTGTAAGATGGTAAGAGAGACAGCAAAAAATATTGCTGGGGGCAGAAAAAGGAGAAAATAGGAAACTAGGGAAAAGTTTCTGAATAAGTAGTATCAGCATGAACAGAAATAGATATAAAGTGAAGACTGGGACAGAGTGAAAGCTCCACAGAAGAAATTGAGTATTCCATTGCATATGTAGAATAATAAATCAGAGGGAAAGTATTACTAATGCACAGAAAGAAGAGAAAAAATGTAGTCCATGGAAAAATAAGACTAAAATAATAGAGCTCTGAATAATCTGATAGGTTGATGCCTTAAATTTTAGCTTTCATATTTTTTCCGGATTCTGTGCTGCCTGGGTGTGTAGCTCTGAGCCACATATTAAGTGCTGGTTCTCTTCACAGAGTTTGTAGATAAAACAATCCTTTTCCAGTTTAAGACCAAGGACAACTGTTATAAGTTTCAGGCCCAAAAAAGCATAAACAATGGGCGGCTGAGGGGAGAGAAAAAGGATGGAACTTCATAACCTGAGCTGTAAGTGGGCAATTAACCCCAANGAAAATAGGAAACTAGGGAAAAGTTTCTGAATAAGTAGTATCAGCATGAACAGAAATAGATATAAAGTGAAGACTGGGACAGAGTGAAAGCTCCACAGAAGAAATTGAGTATTCCATTGCATATGTAGAATAATAAATCAGAGGGAAAGTATTACTAATGCACAGAAAGAAGAGAAAAAATGTAGTCCATGGAAAAATAAGACTAAAATAATAGAGCTCTGAATAATCTGATAGGTTGATGCCTTAAATTTTAGCTTTCATATTTTTTCCGGATTCTGTGCTGCCTGGGTGTGTAGCTCTGAGCCACATATTAAGTGCTGGTTCTCTTCACAGAGTTTGTAGATAAAACAATCCTTTTCCAGTTTAAGACCAAGGACAACTGTTATAAGTTTCAGGCCCAAAAAAGCATAAACAATGGGCGGCTGAGGGGAGAGAAAAAGGATGGAACTTCATAACCTGAGCTGTAAGTGGGCAATTAACCCCAATATGTAAACAGACCAAAACTTATGAAACTGTGAAATCTTGTGACCATTTTGTGATCATTTTGGGTCCATCTTGGGTGTAACCCTGGCCAGACTCTTGAACTGCCCAAGGTGTATCCTTTAACACCTTTTAATAAATACCTAATTTATTATCTTAGCTCTGTCTAGTCTCTCTTCCAGGTCAGCCTTCTCAAGGCATCAGGGTAAAAAATAGATTTGTTGATAAAAAAAGACATTGCTGTTTCTAGCAGATTTTGTTTTATTTCCTTAAATTTTGAATGTTTACTTAATAGTCATATGGTAACATATGATTGCAAAATATCTATGCATTTAGGCGGAAGGACAACTGCATATGGAAACCACCTTTCATCATTTGAGAAGCAGATAAAATTTAATTTGCAGACTATCTTTTAAACCAACCTATTTCTACTGTTCTTCATTATAGCTTGAAACTATTTTGTAGCGTTTACTCTCATTTTATATTTTCTTTTTTTATTTTTCCTGAAAATTGCTAGATTCACTGAAAACCATGAAAGAACCACAATTTTCAGTAGTATTATTTGCATTACATGCCAATCTGTGCACACTTAGCACTGCTGATGATAAATAAATATATAAATTCAAAAGCATAAAGTCATAATTATAACTAGGGAGGGTGGGGAAATCCAAACCAAGGAAAACATCATCAAGGAAACAGGAAGAGAAAAAAAATCAAAGTGTAGAAACCAGCAAATGAAAAGCCTCCAAAGAATGTTCCAATGGTCCAACAAATATATTCTAATGATGCATCTTTTCATTTTTAGGTAGGACAGAAGACTGGCAGCTGTATTTGCCAATGACCTCAAGAGTCACTTCCATTAGCAGTATGTAAGTGGAAGAAAAATTTCGATTTGTAATTATTAGGTAAATTTATGCGTTGATATTAGAAAAGGCTTTATTGAGTAGAGCTGTTGTCTAAGCAACAGCTTCATTATGTAAGCTGTTGTCCCTATAGCATACTACAGTGCCAATTTACTAAAAGCTATCTTAAGTGCTACAATTTCCTAAAAGCTTGAGCATATTTCATGTCATTTCGCTGCTAATTTTTGTATCTAAGATGTAGAAAATGAAACATTCCATAATTTAGAATTGTGAGAATAGTTAAAATTAATAAAATTAATTTGGAATAAAAGCTACTGTGAGTACATCTGAGTATTAAATGTACTCAAGAACGTGTGCAACTTTACATAAAAGCATCTAGTTAATCAGTACACATTATATTTAGAGCAAATTACAGCACAAGTCCTCAGGACAGAAATTTTTTCAAATTCCACTATAGCCACTACTGAACTTCTTCTAGTACATCTGACGTGCCTGCTGCTATGCCACTGCACTCCACAGGGAAGTTATTTCTCAACATCTTCTGCTACATATGTAGCACATATGTGTATATCACAGAATCACAGAATCTGTTAGGCTGGAAAAGCCCTCTGAGGTCATCAAGACCAAACTATGACTGAATACTACTCTGTCAACAAGACCATGGCTCTGAATGATACAGGCAGTCTTTTCTTAAACACCTCCAGGAATGATGACTCTACCACCCTACTTGGCAGCCCATTCCAGTATCTAATCACCTTTTCTGTAAAAAAGTCCTCCTTATATCTAACCTAAACCTCCCCTGCCACAGTTTAAAGCTAGCTATGTCCTCTTGTCCTGTCACTACTTGGCTGCCAAAAGTGACTGACTCCCCCACCTGGCTACAAGCTCCTGTCAGGCAGTTGTAAAATGATAGTCACTCCTGAGCCTCCTGTTCTCCATGCTAAACAATCCCAGCTTCCTCATCTGTTCATCATAGGACTTAATGTTTAGACCATTTTTCCATAGCTTTGTTGCCTTTCTCTGGACCTAGAAAATAGGATATCATAAATCCCAAAGGTCACATTCCTGACTGCATATGCCAACATGAAAAGCAAGGTTGCAGTGTTTCAGTTAAGGAGATTCTAAAATGATAACAGGAAGAGTTAGGTTATTAGTTGCTAGTCCTTTTGTTGCTGGTTTAGCTTCATTTTTTTGCTTGTTCTTGTTTCTTGTNCCCCTCCTCTCAGAGTTACAAGAGATAAAGAAGAACAATTCTCCAACTGCTTTCAGCAGATAAAATAGAATACACATTTTTGGTTCCATAACCCAAGACAGGTGTCTATATGATACCTTGACTTTGAAATGTTACCTTACTACTAAGCATCAGTTTCTGTGCAGTTGCTACTAATAAAACATTTGCAAAAAAATGGAGAGAAGTCTGTAGAGCAGTGGAAAGAGAAGTTGGTGGGAATAATATTGTTATAGTCAAAGCTTATATTCTTTATTAACTGGATTAGCTTTTTGTTGCAGAACAGATTCTTGGCATTTGCAAATTCTTCCAGTGAGACCTTGATATTTACATCCTCTGGAGTGGAATGGGGTTTTTTTTAAGGACATTTTAAGGTGCAGTTAAAGGAAAATGCATAGCTATAATATAATTAAATAAAACTGAAAAACAACTAGAAAAAGTTTACAAGATAATTTGTATGACATACCTTTGTGTGAATAGCTCCATTGTCAGTTATATTTGATCTCTTCTCCAGGCAGAAGACTGCATTCCTATTGTGTATGATTTGTATGTGGCATAGAAAATTGATAGAAAGAACAATTCAGCAGTGGAAGCAAATCAACAGTGATCCAATGGAATACTTTATATACAACTCTAAAATCATGTGATAAGGGAATGGACACAGATGATTGTGGCTTTTTTCACAGCCATGCCTAGTCTATTAGTACTTCAGGTCATATTTATTCTTCAATACAACACAAAAAATATTAAAATTTGGACTTGAAACATCAAATTTCAACACTTCACCATGTCAATTCCCTCTGCTTAATGGTACCAATTAAGTTACCTGTTAAAAGGAAAAGGGGAAAGGGGAAGGGGAAAGAAGGGGAAAGGGAAGGGGAAATGAGAAGAGGAAGGAGAAGGGGAAAGGGGAAAGGAAAGGGAAAATGGGAAGAGAGAAAATACCAAATATAACAAACAAATAAAAAAACCCAACCCCAAAAAAGTCAGGTACAATTATGTGCCAATATGCCATTTTTTATAGGTTTTTCTATATGCCCTTATCTTTTTGGAAACTTGAAATGCACTCACTGTGGTAGACAAACTGTAGCCTCTGAAATATTTATATTTTTCTTTTCTCCTTATCCAGCTTCAGTGCTACTATATTGCCTGTAAAGGACTGTTAAAGAGTGACTTATTTTGCAATTGCCAGTTTGCATTTCCCATGTGCCATTGACGAGATCTGTAGTTGAAGACCAGTGCGATAATGAGCCATGATCATCCATCAATAATGGGCCGTGACCGTCCAGGGTAGCAGCGACGAACACGCCCCACCATTACAAGGGAACAGCCTGCATGTGCAGAAACTGAGCATATCCCGGGAATGCCGTGAACTTTGATGCACGTGCCAGTGTCATGGCCCCACATTGCAGTGAAACAGCTGAGTCATGCCTAAAAGCACCACTTTAGCCAAGGCAGAAATGAATGGGTGGCAAGTCCCAGCAGAGCTCTACCCACCAAGAGAGGAAAGAAGGATCTTCACAGGATGCCCCAGATTCCTGCTGGTCACTACTTTTCTCACTTTTTGTAATTCTTCACTTTTCCCTGCTTTTCTATCTTTTTCCTTGCTCTCTTCTTTTAAAGTGAATAAACCTGAAATACTATTTTGATTGTAAATGTTTGACCTCATTTGTGTATTAATCTCTCTCTGGGTATATTTAAACCATCCCTCTGTTCCATGCTCATGGTTTAGAATGCAGTCCCATATTGGGACAATGCCATATAATCTGAAGTAAATATCCCCCATGGTTGCAATCTAGAAAATAAGAGTCAGCACCTAATTCAGTAATGGCCTCTTTGTTTCTCTTTTTCTGGATGCTGAGTAAATTCTCATTCTAGCTACAAAAAAATGCTGTGGCATTTTGATCAAAACAGGCAGATGTATTCAAGTTCTTCACCTGTACGGCATAGCAGCTATTACCAAATTACAGTTCAGAAATTATGGGATCTAATGGTGTAATGACACAAATTTGCATTCTGCCAGCTAACAGCTAGAACACAAGCAAAATCCACAAACTGGACATAAATAATAAATAATATCCTCAAAAGCACAAACTTTAATGAAGCTGGGGAATTATGACAGACCTAGTAGAGGGTGATTTTTGGTTATGTTTTGGGGATTTTCTTCCTATGTTTCTCCTGATTTTTTTTTTTTTTTTAATTTCATGCCATTTAAAATACCTAAACAATGTGAGATCCTTCATTTGCAAAGTAATTAAGTTATTGGAGAGTGGAAATACCAGAATAAAAAATGATACTTTAATTTTGCCACTATAATAGGCTCCATGAGTGAAGGCAATACAATTGAGGTTCCTGTTAAAGTAGATCACTTGGGGCAGATTGTAGTGAAATCATGCTGAATGACGAGTTTTTAAATATCCATCATAGATAGATAGATAGATGGCAAGCAGGTTTATTTTAGAACAATTTGGTTGCAATGGAAAGGAGGTATGAAGTCTTTCTGGTTATTATCTATAGAAATGTAAAAATATAGAAGTATAAGATATTACATAAGAAAATATATAAGGAAAAGAAAGAAAGGATAAGAGCAAATAGCGGAGAGGAAAGCCATCACCATCCACAGACTAAGCAATGAGATTTGATTGTTGCAATTCCAATGTCTATTGGTCAAAGTGATGGTTGAAGTCTTGCTCCACCAGTACTGGGTGAAGAATATGAAACATAAAGTTGGGTGGGTTACTTCTCATTCAGGTGCAGATGGGAATGCCCAGGTACCACCCTTGGTAGGGAAATGTAGAGTTTGCATTGTCTGATGCAACACCATGCAACATTGTGGATTATGGACAGTTCTCTGCTGGAGGGCCCCAGAAATGGGTCTAGAGGCCCTTTGGGGGCCTTTGATATCTCATGACCCCTTCTAGACATGACAAGCCGTTTCCCATGTCACCGTAGTTGAACCAATTATGCCTTCTCAGAAGGCCTTCAGGCCTACACATGACTACTCTAATACCTCCCCTTGGCAGGGGGAATTACACCTGAGTGTTAGGGAGTAAATTGGCATGATTAAAAGAACTATCTCATCTTGCATAATCTGCTTGTTTTCAACCTTTCTCCTTAACTGGTTCAAAATCCAGCTTGTTGCCAAGCAAAGGTCAGTTTGTTGTGATCATCTTCTGGTGGTAGTGCACACTCCCTCTGCACCTGGGCTGTTCTTGTGAAGGTCTTAGGTTTTGCCATCACATGCCCAAAAACCCCTTCAGTTTCAGGGGTGCAAACCTGGCTGCAGCAAAGCACCCTACTGCTTTTGCAAATTGCTGATGGTTGGCATAATTAAACCTTAGTTTAACCATTTCATTTAACCATTTTGGTGTCTCACACATAAGGCAAAAGATATTCACAAGGAACATTTAGTATGACCATCTCTATATTCAAAATCACCAAAAAGTAAAACGCAGTCAAAAGAATTCAAATTTACACAAAGCCTAAAACTATGTGAGGTTTGCACTGCTACTGTTTTTTAGAAAAGCAGTATTGCAACCATTGTAGAAATAAAGAAGTGAAGCACTTTGTTCTTTTCCTCCTCTTTCTGCTTAAGACCAAAATTAAACCAAGCCGCCACCACCACATAAATCCACAAACCTCAAAAAAATGCCCAAACCCCAAATCTCTCCATGTGATAAGTGAGTACACGGGTATTTATATTCTTCTATCCTAATTCACAACCAATCATGACATCACACAAGGTCAGGTGTAGCAAATCTTTTATAAGGGGAGAAAGGATATAGAGCTTTATGATATTTTATAGATTAACTTGAAAATTTTTTTAACAATTGTGCATAGGAACAATTAGGAATCATAAAGGGTTTTTACTGAGAAATTAATGTGTGCTTTCTTTATAACTATCAATGTTATATCACAATTCAGACACAATAGCACTGGCAATATCCAATTAGTTTCCCTTTTCAGATTCATAATAAGACAGTAATAAGCCACTGCCTTATAATGGGGGAAATAAAACAACCAAAAAGCAAAACAAAACCAAACCCACAAAATGAAACTGAACAAACAAAAGAACAACCCCATAAAGGAAGAATCCAATAAACCATTCTCCTGCTTTTGTCTCCATCTTTCTGTAGACATTTTATTCTGAACACCAGCATAGCCTAGCAGGTATTGAAATACTCCTATTCTAAACATTTTCTTATTTGCTATGATAAATTATTACTGAAATACAGCTAAATCTGTGGATAAGGAATATTTCCTCTGGTCAGTTATTCTAGCAAATTTAGCTAGATATTCTAGCACAGAATTTTATCACCAAAAATATTTATTTTCAAATTTTTATGTGCAGTAAGGAGTATGACCATTTCTTCTCACCAACAACATTATAAAGAAAGCTTGTTAATAGTTGTACAAATAGTCAGGTGAGACAGACTATGGGTAATGCATTGAAAAACTCAAACAGCTTTTTTCTTTTGCGTATGGTGATCCACTATTTTGAAACTTAAAGGAATGATAGTAATAAAATTCCTTCCTTTATATTGAACAAGAAAGGGCCTTGGGAGGTAAGAAGATGGGAAAAGGGGAAGAGATTAAACCCTGAAGTTTTAATAAGATAATAAATACTTATAAAGAATCACAGAATCACACACAATCACAAAATCACAAGGTTGGAAGAGACCTTCAAGGTTATCGAGTCCAACCCAGCCCTAACACCTCAACTAAAGCATGGCACTGAGTGCCACATCCAGTCTTTTTCTAAACACATGCAGGGACGGCGAATCCACCACCTCCCTGGGCAGACCATTCCAGTACTTTATCACTCTTTCTGTAAAAAAACATTTTTCCAATATGCAAGCTCTATTTCCCTTGGCACAGCTTAAGACTGTGTCCTCTCGTTCTGTCAGTTGCTGCCTGGAGAAAGAGACCAACCCCCACCTGACTACAGCCGCGTTTCAGGAAGTTGTAGAGAGTGATAAGGTCATCATCCCTGAGTCTCCTTTTCTCCAGGCTAAACACCCCCAGCTCCCTCAGCTGTTCCTCACAGGGTTTGTGCTCCAAGCCCCTCACCAGCCTCGTTGCCTCCTCTGGACGCGCTCAAGGTCTCAACGTCCATCCTGAACTGAGGGACCAGAGCTGGACACAGCACTCAAGGTGTGGCCTCACCAGTGCCCAGTACAGGGGAAGAACGACCTCCCTGCTCCTGCTGGCCACACCATTCCTGATCCAGGCCAGGATGCCATTGGCCTTCTTGGCCACCAGGGCACACTGCTGGCTCATGTTCAGCTGCTGTCACCAATGTCCCCCTTTCTGCCTGGGCCCTGTCCAGACACACTGTCCCTGCCTCCAACATTGCAGGGGGTTATTGTGGCCAAAGTGAAGGACTCAGCACTTGGATTTACTAAACTTCATCTTACTGGAATCTGCTCATTCATTCAACCATTCCAGGTCTCTCTGCAGAGCCCTCCTACCTTCCAGCAGATTGGCACACACTCCCAGCTTAGTGTCATCTGCAAATTTACTAATGAAAGACTCAATACCCTCATCCATGTCATCAATAAAAATATTGAACAGAACTGGCCCCAGCACAGGCCCCTGAGGAACACCACTGGTGACTGGCTGCCAGCTGGATGCAGCACTGTTCACCACTCTCTGGGCCTGGCCATCCAGCCAGTTCTTACCCCAGCAAAAAGACTCCTCTCCAAGCCATGGGCTGCCAGCTTTTCCAGGAGTGTGCTGTGGGAAACAGTGTCAAAGGCCTTGCTGAAGTCCAAATAGACAACATCCACAGCCTTCCCTGCATCCACCAGGTGGGTCACCTGGTCATAAAGGGAGATCAGGCTGGTCAAACATGACCTACCCTCCTAAACCCATGCTGGCTGGGTCTGATACCCTGGCCATCCTGTAGGTGCTGCATGATGACACTCAATATAAACTGCTCCATTACCTTACAGGGTACTGAGGTCAGGCTAACTGGCCTGTAATTACCAGGATCCTCCTTCCCACCATTTTTGTGAATGTGTGTCACTTTGGCCAGCTTCCAGTCATATGGAACCTCACCAGAAGCCAAGTTTGTTGGTAAATGATGGAGCACAGCTTCACAAGCTCATCTGCCAGTTCCCTCATCAGCCCAGGATAGGTCCCATCTGGGCCCAAAGATTTATGAATATCCAAGCAACTCAGCAGTTCTCTGATTGTCCCCTCCTGGATAACAGGAGGACCATTCTGCTCACTGACACCATCTACCAGCCCAAGTACTAAAGAGGAAAAACTTAAGGGGATAGAAAAAGTAGAAAATTTGATTACTGAACCAATATGAAATGTCTTTAAATTCTTGGAAAGCCACAGTATGAAGTCACTCTATATCCTACATATTGTGCCTTCTTGTTTTATTTTTCAAAATTATATTGTTTCTCTAACATTCTCAACGTCATTAACCATTCTATTTGAAACTGATGAGAAGTCAGAGAATGAACTTTCCCTCCTTTCCTGTCACAAATATGTATAACAACTCTCAAGCATCAAAATGGGATTCTCTTGTTTTCCTTTTTTTTTTTTTTTCTTCAGGGAAAACTCAAACAAAACTAAATGCCACAGAGTGATAATCTACCAATTTAAGTTACCTAAAACACCCTATGTTGTCTTGGGCAACTGTTTCAGTAACATTCTCAACCAGTTTGTACAGGAAGCTCTGGTGCTGGAATATAAGAATCACTTTTCAGCTCTCAAAACTTCTAATGTCTTCTGGTACACACTGTGCTGTAAACTGTTATCTTGTGCTTTGGTAGGTGGTCAGTTACTGTGCAGGTGGTTAGGCCACAGCTTAGCACTTCCTTCATGCAAATGACACTTTTTTCAATTACTATTTTATTAAGTAAAATCAATAAAACAATAATAAAAATGTAGTAAACAAATGCTTCTTAAACATCAAGAGCAAAGGTTATTAGCACAAGACATACACCCTCTCCACTCACACATGAGCTGTCGCTCTTAAGCATATCTACAACCCACTGCATGGCTGTCCAGCAGAAGTCAATCTCCAACACACATTCCCCAGTGGATAACAGCCCCAGATTAATTGTTAGGATGAAGTGAAAGAACCACTGCCTAAATCTGTGCATTATATTTTGCTTATGATCTCCAGACTACAGTGANAATGGCCCATTAGCAGAAAAATATCCCCCTGGAGGGAGGACAGGTGGTGAAAGAGATAAGAAATGCTACCCCACCTGGTTTTAACAGCTGGCCCATTATCAGAAGGCATCCACCTCCCTCCTCCGAGAGTTACAAGAGATAAAGAAAAAAAAATCTCCTCAGCTGCTTCCAACAGATGATTTTTGGTTTCCATAACCCAAGACAGAAGCCAAGGAGGTGGCTCTGTGGTCACAGCCAGGCCTGTTGGCAAGTGGTGCCAACAAACCCTGGCATCTTTTGCACACCTTCCCTGTCCATCAACCCCAAAGATTAACCACGTAAAGCTTATGATACCTGATCTTTGCATGCCTCTCCAGCTAAGCATTATTTTTTTGGTATCATCTAATCATTTGCCATGTCACTCACTTTTCCTGGTTATTTCACTGGTTTTCCTTTTTTATGATCAAAATCCTATTGTGAGCAAACATACTCTATAAACAGACAAAAAGGTTCTTAGTAAGACTGAAATGTAGATTCAAATAGTTATTATTTCAGATCTAGGTAAAAGAAGAAACTTTTTTTTTTTTTTAAAGAAAAGTATACTACTATATAAGAAAAATATCTACAACAAGAACATCATCATAATCATCATCATCATTATTATTATTATTATTATTATTATTGCTGCTGTTGTTGTTGTTGTTATTCCTTCAACAAATTCTCAGTTTTGCTGGCATCCATTCACTTTTTGACTATTCTTCTGTGGTGTTAAGGTTCATGGAATCACACAGGTGTTGTTAGAAGGGGAGCAAGAGAAGAGCTGAACAAAAAGAACTCATTGATTTCAATTCTTCAACTGGAAGGATCATGTTGCTATGGCTAGTTTCTTCTTTCCCAATCTAGGATGTGCTTAAAGTCACTTTAATATATTTACTAATATATATTAAGACCTTCTTTTTCTTCTCTGGTCTGTAAGTTTTGTTATATTCAATTTTACTGTACATTGCGTATCTTTTGCATATATCAGACATATTTACTTTTCCTCTTTGTTTCCACCAAACTTGATTTTTTCCATTGTTGGTGTGAAATTATTTAACAGCACAACAGAAGACTGTTTGTAACAGCAAAGTCTCCATTTCTAGTCCTAGACCAGCCTATGTTTTTTCTCTTCTATTCTGTACTTTAAATTCTCAGAATCATAGCCCCTGAAATGTAGTCTAAATGCAGCTAAGTTTGTCCTGTTTTGCAGTAATTATTGGCTCAAGAAATATAGAGGATCAGATAAATATCCGTTTTCCAGTAAAGTATTTGGGCTTAATGATAATTTACACTTACATATTAATAAAACAGATCTTACAAAAATCCTGTATAAAATCTTCAGGTATCAAATACCACAATATCTTGAATTGCCTTACGATGTTAGAATCCTTATTTAGCCTAATGCTACACAGGAAACCTAGAGATGCTGATATAGGGGAAAGTAATTTGTTCTTAAAGAAAGAAAACAATACTGGTTTAAAATCTCATCAATTCCTTATAGATTTTTTATTTTTTCAAATTACTTTCATGTGATGCAACAAAAGTCTTCATTTTTTTTTTACTACTCTCCCCAAGCCTACAGCAGAGTTAACTTTTGAGTACATATTGACTTTTTTGCAATTCCTGCAAAAAAAGCATAAAATATTCTTGATACCCTTCAATCACTTTCATTCCACTTGAGCATATTTACTGTGCCAGCCTTCCAAAAAGTGCATCACAGCCAGCATCTTGTTTACATTTGATGATGAAGTTGGCGTTCTATTCTTTTCCTTTTACTTATATTAAATTATTGCAATACAACTCCTTGCAATAAGATAACATTTTAAATTTATATAGAATTTATGTTTGTTGCAGTTTTTTGTGTAAAGATAAAATTCTAGATGTAGATGTTTTCTATGTACAGTGACATCAAAGATATTGGGCAATCCAGTCATAGTATTAATTTTCTGTTTATTTTCTCAACAGAATTTCTGAAAAGTGAAAGCAAGACAGGTGTTGCTCACATTTTTTAGACTACGCAGTGTAGATACCATCATTTGGCCATATGACAATGATATTTCTTGCCAGCATCTCAAATGATTCTCTGCTTAAATAATTAACATTTTTACTATTTCTTGGGTGCAGGCTATGGGTACTAAACATTTAATACCAAATGCATTTGCAGGCTATTAAATTAAAGAATTAAAATCTTTGTGCTTTAGTTAGGCAAAGGAGCATTTGTTTTTGCAAAATCACAGAGGAAAAAGTACTATAACCTTGAAAAGTAATAAAGATGTAAAATCTCAAGGACCAATAATATAAAAACCCATGCAATTTGATAAGATAAATAAGATACTAGCAAAAGCTATGTCTTATAAATTATAATCTGCTGATTTTAGTACACAACTTTTAGTGGAGAATATTATTCCTCCTTTTATGCATTTATGATTAAGTTTTTCCATACTACAAATTTTGTTGTGCTTAACAAATTAAAAACTCATAGGTGCTGATACAAACTGTACTTGTAAAAAAAAAAATCTATACGCTAGCTTCTAGGTAAATGTTGGACATTTATATGGTTTTTGAACTTTCAAGTATTAACCTCAGTGCTATTGTCATGTGAATGTCCGTGAATGAAAAAAATACCCTAAAAATGAAAAACTAAAAAAATTCAGCAAAGGAAATAATGTGAGGAAGAGCCAAGGTAAGGCATGCAGGCAATATTTAAACCATATGGAACTGGCAATATTTAAACCATGAGGAATTGGCTAACTGCATGGTCTTTATCTGACACAGCAATTGTAGGAAGCTGTCCAAAATGGATACATTTTACTGACTACTGGGTAGGACTTCACACTCAGTTTGGTCAATTCAAGTCTTGTGTCAACAGAATTGAAAAGTGCATTGTCACTCATCCATGCAGTGATAGTGCATATTTACCAAATATGAAACTACATAATCTAACAGATACAGACCCCTTTCAATGGAATAACATACCATTAATTTTCAAACAAATCCATGTTGTTGATGCAATAATCTTATTTTAGAACTAACAGCTGTAGATAAAATGGGGACAAAAAGAAATATCCTGCATAATCTGTTATGATTCAAATGGTAATTTTTACCCAATAATAATGTTTAACCATCACCCTGACTCTTAAAATGCTTCTCAAAACTTCAGTGACCAATAGTCTGAGGGTCCAGGGTGCATGTCCCTGTTCGGGTGCCATCTGCGGAAGAATCAAGAATGGGATATCACTCCATGATCAATATGATCAAAGTGAGCCATTTATTGCAAAGTAGCAGTACCTTTTATGCAGTTTTCAGCTTCTATCACATGTTACATGATGCTTTGCAATTGGATATACCCTAAAAGCATGTGTTAGCCTTTTAGCCCGGATTGGTTGATGGCTTTTGCACATACAGCAGGTTTATGCAGTCCTTCTTTTGGCTGCTATCCGATTCTCATACTTCTGAAGCTTGTTAGCATCCTTTGTTCTTCTTCGGACATGACTTCTGTCATTCCTTGTTCCTTCTTGTTCATGGCTTCACTGCCCTTGAATGGTTACAGGCCTTATTTATCCAGATAAGCTGGATTGCTCACGTCCCCACTTCTGGAGGAGCCCATCCTTCGCAACCAATATAAGAAGTATGTTTGGCTGATGCAGAAGTTGGCTCATACATTTCTGAATTTAAGACTACGTACTCTAATCTTGGCAGCTATTTAACAATAAACAGGTGCATGTAGTGTAGTTACAGTTACTAAGTCAGTTTTTCATTTTTACAAGATACCATGCATGTAGGTTGCTTCACTTTTTTCAAATACAATAGTCATGTTCTGTCCTTCTTGCATGAATTTTGCATGCATAAATTAATCACTTGAATTTGTCTGTAAGAATGCAAATCTTGTCTTTGGTTTGCTGGAAATCCTACAGAATGTAGATTGAGGAGTGGAGTGAAGGCATACTATAAACAAACACTAATTGATTTGGAAAGAGAAACTACTACAATAGTTCTATGCAAATCAAATCACTTAATGTCCTCCAATTAGCACAATTAGCACACATGGCAAAGTAGTGAAAATGGAAATCTGGTACTCTTGCATATTTTCTTGTTTAAATTATCAAGATTCAAAGAGACTTTCAAGATTATTTTGAGATGGTTCCACCATCCACCTAGCACTGCCACTGTAACCACTAAACCGTTAAACTACATCACCCTGTGTCAGGTCCAGATGTCTACCTCCAGGGATGGTGATTCCACCATCTCTCTGGGACACCCGTTTCAATGCCTGACACCTCTAACACTGAATTTTTTTTTCCTTGTATCTAATCTGAATCTTCGGACCTCAGTTTAAGACCATTTCCTCTTGTCCTTTTATTCTAGGCATGACAGAGACTCACTAAAACCTCTTTTCAGGTAGTTGTTGAGACACATGAGGTCTCTCCTGAGCCTCCACTTCTTCAGACTAAGCACACCCTGCTTCCTCACCCATTCCTGACAAGAACCTGATGTGAGAGGCCCAAAACTGAACACAGGGTGCTCAAGATACAGCCTTAACAATGCTAAGCACAGGAGGATGATCACTTCTCTATTTCTGCTGGCAACACTATTCCTGATGCAGGCTGCTATGCCATTGATGTTGGCCATCTTGGCACTCTGTTGGCTCATGTTCAGCTGGCTGTTGAGCAACATTCCAACGTCCATTTCTGCTGAATAGTTCTCAAGCAACTTTTCTCCAAGCCTGTAGCACCGCCTGGGGTTGTTGTAACTAAAGTGCAGGACCCGGCTCTTCATCTTACTGAATTTTATGTAGCTCTTAGTCCATTGATCTAGTCTGTTAAGATCTGTCTGTAGAACCTTCTTACCCTCAAACAGATCAACACTCCCACCCAACTTTGTGTTCATCTGCAAATTTAGTGAGGGTGCAGTACTGATCCCCGCATGAATGAAGATGTTAAACAGGATAAGCCCATAAACTGAGCTCTGGGGAACACTGCTAGTGACCACACACCAACTGGATTTCCATTCTTTTACCACCACTCTCTGGGCCTGACTGTCCAGCCAGTTTTTTATCTATCACCCAAGCAAGCCTCAAGCAACAAATCTTTTTAAAAAGATGCAATAGGAGACAGTGTTAAACACTTTACTGAAGTCCATATTGACAACAGTCACAATCTTTATCTCATCTACTAAGCCAGTCACTTTGCTGTAGAAGATCAGGTTGCTCCAGAAGGACCTTTGTACATCAATATTGGCTGGGCCTGATACCCTTGTTGCCCTAAGCATGCCATGTAATGGCATTCAGAATGTTCTCTTCCATAATCTTGCCTGGAACCAAGGTAATGCTGACAGTCCTGTGCTTTCCTAGATCATCTTTCTGACCCGTCTTGCATGAGTGTTACATTTGTTAATTTCCTGGAGTCCTCTGGAGCTTCTCCAGTTAACCAGGACTGCTCGTATACACCAGATGATTGAGAGTTTGGCAAGTTTTTAACCTTTCCCTCATCACTTTGGGGTTGATCCCATCAAGGCCCATAGACCTCTCAGTGTCTAAATGGAATAGCAGGTAACTAACAGCCTCTTTCTCCATTACAAAGGCTTCACCCACCTCTCCATTCCTTATGTCCACCTCGGAGGGCTGTATATCCTGAAGACAAGTGAGGAAAAAAAGGCGTTAAGTACTTCTGCCTTTTCTTCACCCCTGACACTACACTACACTTAACTTTCAACAAATGATGGAGACTTGCCTTGACTATAATCTGCCACCAATATATTTATAGGAGAACTTCTTTTGTTGTCATTAAGCGCGGTGGACAAATTAAATTTTAGTTGAGTTTTCACCCTTCCAATTTTCTCCTGACATGATCTCACAACATCCTTATAGTCCTTCAAATTATCTCCCCTTCCAGAGATAGATTGTCTTTTATCCCTCTAAGTTCAAGCCCAAGTCCTCTGTTTAACCTTTCCCCAAGCCTTTCCCCTGATGATCTCTCTTTCTACACACAGGGACAGCCTGCTCTTGAATTTTTAAAAATTCCTTTTTAAAGCACATCCAGCCTCCCTGGGCCTCTTTTGCCTTTCAGGACTGGCTCCAAAGGGACTCTGTCAATCAATCTCCTATACAGCCCAGAGTTTGCCAATCTGAAGTCCACGGTTCAAGTTCTGTTGGTTGTCCTCTTTACTTCACCCAGTATAGAAAACAGTAAAGTTTCATGGTTACCCTGCCCAAGACAGCCACCAACAACCACATTACCTACAAACCCTTCTCTGTTCATAAACAACAGGTCTAGCAGGGGATCTCATATTGAAGGTTTATTTTCTAGTTGTATTAGGAAGTTGTCCCTCTCACACCCCAGGAACCTCCTAGACTGCTTCTCTCTGGTGTGTTGTATTTCCAGCAGTCATCAGGCAAGCTGAAGTCACCCACAAGCATAAGGGCTGGTGACTGTGAGACTTCTGCCAGCCACTTGTAGAATGCCTAATTTGCCTGTTCATTGTGGCTGGTGGTCTAAAACAGATTTGCACCATGATGTCTGCCCTGCTGACCTTCCCCAGTCTTTACCTACAGGCACTAAATATTCTCATCTCCATCCTCAACTTCAAGATAATCAAAACACTCCCTAACATGGAGTACCACATTACCAGCCCTTTTGCTTTGCCTATCTATCCTAACACTGAGTTGTGAGACTCATCCCACCAGGTTTCTGTGATAGCAGCTACATCATCAGTTTCCTGCTTATCTCCTTCCACCTCCTCCTGCTTGCTGCCTAGACTGCATGCCTTGGAGTAGATGTTCTTCAGCTAGGCTAACACAAGCATGCTCATCTCTACTAATGAGCCTCATCTCATCTTCTTCTCCATTTGAATCTAATTTAAAGACTACTTAATTAGCCTTGCTAACTCCCAGGCTGTAATACTTGTTCCACTCTGAGTCAGATGTACCTCATCCAACATAAGCAAGCCTGGTGCCAAATATGCTGACCCACTCTCAAAAATCCCTATGACACCAGCCTCTTAGCCATCAGTCAAGTATTCCTATTCCTTCATTATTTTCCCCTAACACTAAAGGAATTTTGAGGAGAATAATGCCTTTGCAGCTACTCCTTTAACCAAATACTCCAGTGCCGTGAAGTCCTTTTGGATTACCCTGGGAATTCTTCCTTCAATCTCCTCTCTATGCACCCAGAACACTAGCAGAGTGTAGAAGTTAGAAGGCTGAACTAAATCAAGAAGCTTTCCCTTACATGGGTCCCAGGGAGGAAGAATACTTCCCTGTGGGTTGGGTCTGTTCCACATATCAGACTCTGTTCTCCTCAGAGGGAGTCTTCCACAGCAATTACCCTTTGTTTTTTGCTTTTTAGAGTTTGTTGCAATATGTTTGATCATGTGAACTGGCTTAGGCAATCTCTTAGATGATCATTCATCTAGATTGTTATTTTCTTACCCCTCAGTTTCAAGAATCTCATATATGTTTTGTAGGGGGATGTGGGGAGGAAAGCCAAGAGTGAATTCATCTGCCACCCCAAGAAAGAACCTACCTCCATTCTGCCCCATCTCCTAGGTTCCCTCCTATGGGCTGTGTAGAGAAAAGAGGATCCTCCACTTCATGCATTTGGCCAATATATTTGCCTCAGAGCAAGTAGGCAACAGCTCTGCCAATTGCTTCCTCAGTTCTTTTAACGCTCCTCAACCTTTCCATCTCCTGTTTGGTTTGTACCACCAAATTCAGTAGATCATCTGCCTGCTCTCATCTCACACAAGCATTATCTCTATTACACCCTAATACTACCTGGACCCCTGCATGTTTCCACAACAGCTCTGTTTTCATTGCCACATCCTTTGTGATACATAGAGATGGCTTAGCACCCTGCAGAACAGGAGCCATTCTTGGACTCTTTTGTGCTGATAGGAGAGAGACCACGCTGTGCTGCTTGCCCTGCCTGTGCAAAGCGCCATGCCCTCCTGGAATGACACTCCCACTCTGTGCTCCCTGGAGCCATTTAAATCTCCCACAGTGCTCCCAGTGCTGACTGCTGCTCGCCTGGTTGTCAGCTGTAAACTTCAGGTCCTGACAGGGCTCTGGGCTGCTGCTTGACTGTCCCTGAAAGCAGAAACAGTCCTGTAGGGCCCAATTGAAAACTGAGACCTGGACTTACTTCAGTCAGTGCTGCTGCTGCTGGTGTTTCTGTATATACTGTAGGAGAGAAAAAAACCCCACGGCACTTCTTCACTAAAATAGCTGACTGTTTTTGAAGATTTTGCTAGAACTGTGGAAACAGAACAAGCAGATTTTGTGTTATAAAATGGTAAAGGAAGTCTCTAATATGTGGAGTAGTTTTGCATTAAATATGTGAATTTCACCACATTAATCCACATAATTTAGAAATGCCACAAAAGAAATTTTCTAGAATATGGATATAACTAAAGATGATATTTCATCTAGAATTGGTGCAGAACATACAGTAATGGAAAATATATAGACCTTTCCTTTTTTTTTTTTATTTTTATTAAATGCTACTTTTCTATTCTGGTGAACTATGTTTGATATAATTTCATAATATTGTGAAAAGCACATGAACGTAAATGTTTATTCCCACCTCCTTAAGAAAATTGAATATAATTCTCTTTTTTCTTCTTCTTTTTCTTTTTTTTTTCTTTTCTTTCTCTCTCTCTCTCTCTTTTTTTTTTTTTTTTTTTTTCTCCCTCCCTCTTTTTTTTTTTTTTTTTTTTTCTCCCTCCCTCTTTTTTTTTTTTTTTTTTTTTCTCCCTCCCTCTTTTTTTTTTTTTTTTTTTTTATATGAGGGCATAAGCAATTAAGATATTGTCTAAGGATACAGGAAATCTGATTAACAGATCAAAAAGACCATCTGTGGAGATTGAATTTAACGCCAGGGAGTAATTCTCCTTTCTACAATGCTTATGTAAATCAACTTAATCCAGAAGGCTTAATGAATTTCTCTGAAAGATGGCTTTCCTTATTTGTAAATATGTATTTTCAAAAAGTATGCTGTTGAATATTATTCAAGGCTGTGATTCAGAATATTACCATATATGTATAACATCATAGAGGTACAGAATGAGTCAGGCTTCCAAACACAAGGGAGAACTCTGTCAGATCTACTACAAAAGTAAATTTTCTTTCTGAAAGATCTTGTAATTTGATCTGTCAGTAACACTTCTGATAAGAGTATTTTGCTCTCAATTTTTCTTTTTTTTCCCCAGTTCTTTAGCAATCTTTTTTCAGCTTGAGTCTGGCTGCTGTAGACCTTATTGGAGATGCCTCCTTAAAGCTACTACTTAGCAGTCATTGCAAGTTTCAAATAAGTACATTGTTCTATGGCGTCACCAACAATATTTCAACTTGATAAACTAATTTTTCTCTCTTAAGCCATTATAATGAATTCATGTTCAAAAACAATATGACTTGTTAATCAGTTATTACATTATGCATTATATTTATGCATGTCATTCAAATACTTTCTCTACATGACAAAATTACTTTAGGAGTAGTTCAAATGCATTTCTGATTTATAAACTGTAGAGTTTTCTTCAATATTCCTAATGAATGGGTAGATTTCCTAGGAAATATATGGTATCCAGCTCCAGGCTGATGGTCTTATAGAATGTTTTTGCCTCTCTGTTACTCATATTAAGTCTGTGGTTAACTACTTGCAAAGCTACAAACTGAGAACATATATATACAGACAGAGAAAATTAAAAATAAGGTCTTTGTTATCTGTTAAAAACCAGTACATTTTTTAACTTGTGCTCTTACCATCTGAGTTAATAGAGCCTCCAATAGAAGCAGATTTTTTAGATAAGTTTAAAAGTTAAGTTCTGCTGCTTGCTGCATCTTTGATATCAAGAATGGAATTACTTTAGTATTTAGCTTTTTCTCATTTTATTTGTTTACTTCTGTATTCTGTTTAGCAATGAAGATGAACAGAATCTTTTAACTGCAACCAGTGAACAAATATGTAGTTATTTACAAGGTGGCTCTTGCTCCTTGACCAAATAACGCATCAAGAAGAGGAGACTGTCCAAAAGAAGGTCATGGGAATTCAGATAAACTTCTTGTCTGGCCTTATGTCTTCTCAGCTTCTTGGTTTGTAGTGCTGACTTTGCTTCTTTTCTCTTCTTTCTCTCTCTTTTCCTGGAAATGGTTCTTATTGCCTTTAAGAGAAACAGTAAATCTCGGAGTAATAATCTTCATGGGTGTATAATATATGGATATTAACAGTAGTGGCCAAAAGTCCCATGTTTTCATCAGAAAAAAGCACAGGGCAGTATTTTGAAATAAATTTTCATACAGAAAAAAATTAGGAAATCTGATTTGTTTAGTAGTTTTGATGGAATAGCCAGGCATTGACAGGCTTACATTGAAATTCTGTGTTTTCAGTAGGAATGTTTTTCACTGTCCCCTTCACTTTATTGGAAGGAAACAAAAGAAAGAAAGAGTTTCTGCTCCAAAGAGTTTGCAGTCAAAATACAAGACAGAAGAAATGGTAGCGAGAGAGAGAGCGAGAAGAGGTAATATGACACGATTACATGGGTAATAACAGAAGGAGTCCCTACAGTAGCCTTCCTATTAACTACTATATCCACTCACCCATTTCCTTTATTTTCTTTCTTTTCTTGTTAAGTCACTTAAAAACAGACAAGAAAATACTATACTCATCTGCTACAGGACCCTGTGTATGACACAGTGCCATCATCAAAATATATGTGAATATATTTAGAAATAAAGAGACTACACACACAGAGTACACACATATAAATGTGAAGTACATTATTCAGCATGAACCACTAAATCCTTGATAGGAAAGGTATTACAAATATAATAAGCAAGTTTCACCTATTTGCAAAACTGGTAAATGCTTCAAAATTAAAATCCCTTCCACTCTTATGCAGAGCATCAGCCTTGCAATTTTTTTTACTTAACTCAGAGTCAATTGACATTGTGGCTTTTCAGTGTAATTTGGTGATTTCAGAAGAAGATATGCAGTGTCTCTAATTTGGGGAAGACAGAGATATCAATTTTTTTTTCCTCTGATTTAATTCCCTGTGTCATAGATCCTAGTTGCTGTTCATGATGATGATGATGATGATGATTATTAGCGTACCAGATCTCAAAGATGCCAAAAAAAGTAAGACTCATTAACGTAATTTTCATCCATTGTTAAAGAGGAAGACTTCTGTATTAGGAACCTTAATTGTCAATGACAGAGGCAATGAATTGTAGAGTTTGGTCTTGAGAATATAAACACATTATACCCAGAAAATAGTTATAATACAAAATATGAGCAAAAAGACTGTAAAAAATAGTTTCGCTTTTTCTTAAGAAAAATCACAGTTTACTAAGTATCTAGATATATTTGTACTGTAATGGCACATCTTGCGCTACTCATTAGATCTGGTGAGCACCCCATAAATGCACTTCCTATGTTGGAAAAAGTTCTTGCAATTCACTTTGTTCTTGTTACATAATAAAACTCTAAACCACATTTTTAGCAAGCTTCTTGTTTTCTTCTAGAAAGTCTAAATTACTTAAACAAATGAGACTATATACATCACTGAGGCATTTTCAAAATTTTAGCCCTGTACTACAGTGTTTACATGTGTATATTTATAAGTGGACTATTAATTTTTTTATGTCTCATTATCACAAATTGAATTAGGAGTACTGCTGCAACTAGGAGCAATGCCCTTGTACTGGATATGGTTGCCACCCTGGCTTTAAGTGTATTATTCACACTACATCAGAAATTGTGTGTGAAATTTTATGTGAAAGAGCTATAACAAATTATATTAGAGCAGCCTCTAAATCATTGCTTGAATCTGGGAAATTAATGAAAAAGGGTTAGTGCTCCATTAGAAGACATGTGTGCTCAAACAAAAATTAGTCTCAACTCTTCAGAATGTAATTTAAACCAAAAAGTTAATATGGGTGGCATTTCCCCCCTCAACAATAATTGCTTAGCTATTCCTACTTCTTGTGAGCATTTAAATTACTATATTCTGATAGTTAAAATTAGGATTCTTATAAGTTATGCAAGATCTTGAGGATGTTTTCTTGAAGCCTACATTGACTATACAATATAGATATGAACTTCTCTTTTCATAGGAATCTGTGGTATTGACAGGCTATGGACATGAAGACCAAGTGAAAGGTACTGATATAGTGTAGGAGAAACAAATAGGCAGTGTTGACTATAAAAATGGATTTTACATTTTAAAAAGACTCATATATGCAGTTTCATTTCTGTATCTCTTCTTCCAGGTTAAATTTTTAAGAAGTCCTGTGGCAATGGAATAAAAGGATGCTGTAATAGCAAAAAACTTATCTAAATAGATGCAGGGACACATTTATCCTTACGTGTACAGGTGATAGATTCATTCTCATATGGTCAGATGCAAGTGTCTTACGGAATCAACAATCACAAGCACATAGCACCTGCAAAGAAAACACATATCACTTTTGCATATTTGAAGTGTATTACATCTAGATTTTGTAGCAATACTCTGATATCACTGATGAAGTAGGGATTTATGGAGCTTATAATTAAAATCAGCTAGGATTTTTTCTTATCTGCTGGTAGGTTAAGTTGTT
>VWYO01005788.1:34978-63651 GCA_013400275.1 Rhadina sibilatrix | reverse complement strand
TATTAAATAAAATATATCAAGTTGTTCTGGCACCAACATCTAACCTCTCCTGGGTTTAATCGTGTTTTCTGGGTATATTTCCAAATTTTTTGGTTTCAATCTGCTTTATTCACAGAAACTTAGCTTCCCTTGATCTTCTGTGTTTAAACCACTTCCTAACATCAGCAGAAGTCCTATTTGGTAAAAAATGTGTGCATACACACAAAACCTTCTAATGAGCGTGTAAGGCTGTATAGCACATGAGTGCATGACTGAGTTTTCTGTGAGAGGAAGTATAGCAGAGGTGGGCAGCAAAGGCACTGCACTGCTTTTTCATTCCAGGAGTACCTGACATGAAAGCTGTTTCAGCATTTCTGCATGTTGCTTTACACATTTTGATTGTTGCTGAAAATTGCTGGATGCTGGAGGAGCTCCCTACTGTGTATAATACAACTTCCTGTGAATCCCAGAAGGAGCTTTTCCTACAAGTGTAATACGAGAAATCTCACAGCAGACATCTCTTGTTCTCTCCTTCTTTAGAATTCAGACTGGGAGAGAAATATTTCTGGGGCAGAAGGGATGGGATAAGGAGAAGCTGATTATGAAGCTCAAACTATCCAATGTTCCTGATAAGCTTTCCTATTTGCTGTTCTGCATTTTGCCTTTAATTGTATTTTTTTCATCACATCAGTGTGATAGGTAGAACCAGAAAATTAACTACTTAAAATGAGGGTTTGATAGGATGACTTGTATGCATGGTAAACATTGGTTTGGTGTTTTTCCTTTTCCTAAGTTATACAGAAAGTTGAGATCCTCTATGTGGTAAATAATCGAGTGTACCTTGCCCTTGAATCTTCTTAAACTGTCACATTTACTATCAACTTTGTTAAATTACAATTTTATATCAAAAAACATATTGCTACTTCTCTCTTAGAAGAGTGTCACTCCACCAGCAACAGGAAACTGTTTTGGTGTATTGCCATGCTTT
This sequence comes from Rhadina sibilatrix, assembly GCA_013400275.1. Taxonomy (NCBI): domain Eukaryota; kingdom Metazoa; phylum Chordata; class Aves; order Passeriformes; family Phylloscopidae; genus Rhadina; species Rhadina sibilatrix. The sequence continues at coordinate 62,684 of VWYO01005788.1, read as the reverse complement.
AAGCTGGAACATGAATGCTGTCCACACAAAGAGAAATGTTTACTGTTAACAAGTGACCCACATATTAAGTCCATTTTGAGAACTAAAGCTTAAGCAAAATATCATTTGAGGGTTTTTCAATTTAAGTTACCATGGATTTTTAAGTGTATCTTCAATTTTTTCAGGTTCTGTCTCTTAGGATGAGGAATTTAGATTTTTTTTTTCCATGAAATGAGCATATCCTAAAATGATATTGTACTGCTGGGTATTGTACCAACTGTGTTTTATATTGATGAGTATTCCTTGTAATATCTACTAGTTTAAAAAAAATACAAAGGGAAAACTTCCTGCCTTTTAAACTCTAATTACAAATACCTGAGGACTTTGTCAGTCAAAGATAGACTAAAAAAACATGGATAAGAACAAATACATTTTATCCTGACAAGTAATTTCTCTGCTGAAAAAAAGTTTCAAGTGATTGAGAACTTGCAAGTTTTGTTCTGAATAAGCCATCAGTGTTTTTTTACCATTGACCAGAACATTTCCCAAGTTATTTGTGGTTACTGCTTACCCTTGGGCATGGAGGATCCACATTTGGTTCAAAATGTGCACATGACAACAAGCAGCTGAATTTACAACATGTACTTGTGATAATTAAATTTTACCCTGCATTAGGAAGTAACTTATGGAAGGCCACTGGCTTACTCTTGAAAATGGATTAAAGTGACATACTGAGAATTTCTATTGCTGTCTCTTGCCTTTAGTCAGCGATAATGGACTTGTATTATTCTCTTTTTGCAATGGTAGTGCTAAAAATGTAATTTTGCTGGGTTAAGTGAGCAGAATTATACAAGTTCTCAGAAGGTTTCTACTCTGGTAGGCCTGTCTGCTGCATTTATTGTTATATTGAAAAGTTTGTTTGAACAAGATAATGATTTGATTAGAGGGATTGGAGCACATCTGCTGTTAGGAAAGGCTGAGAGAATTGGGATTGTTCAGCCTGGAAAGGAAAGCTTCAGGGTCACCTAATTGTGTCCTTCCATGACCTGAAGGGAGCCAACAAGAAGGATGAAGAGAGACTAACAACAAGGGTTAGAGTGACAGGACAAGGGGGAATGGCTCCAAACTGAAAGACAGTAGGTTTAGGCTAGATGGTAGGAAGAAATTGTTTACTGCGAGGGTGGTTCTTTACTGGATGAGCTTGTCCAAGGAAGCTGTGGCTGCCCCATTCCTGAAAGTGTTCAAGGACAGTTTGGATGAATTTCTGTGCAACTTGGTCTAGTGGAAGGTTCCCACCTAGCCCATGGCAGGGAGTTGGATTCTATAATTTACACAAGGCTCTTGTTGAAATTCCTTGTAGCCTTATGGTTTGGGGAACCCCCAGAACAAGAAAGATGTGAGATCATGTTTTGTCCAAAAGTGGAGATAATTGATCTGAGCTTCTAAATCTGGATGAACACCAGAAGCCCCAAGTTACTGGATAAAAACAGGAATAGTCTACCTCCCAGCTGATGCTAAAATATCACCTTAGTTTTCATTGGATATATTTTCTCCAAACTGAAATGTCTAAAATAAAATTAAAACTAAACTATTCCACTCCCCCGATATATCTATTCTTTGTAAAAAATAATAATAAAAAAAGTTTAGAACAGGTAATTCAAATTGGATTTGTTTTAATTTTTTTTCTTCTCTCAATTTGATACTTTAACTAGTAAAAGGAAAAGTAATTTTATTGTATGGTGATAAAAGCTAGACTTTCCTTGACCTTGAAGATGTGTATTCCCTTTCTATCTAGAATAACTAATGTTTTGTCATTTTCTTCCATAGAAATAATAATAGCAATTGCAAGGGTTATAAAGTTACAGTAGCAGAAGCAATAATTCTTTCCCTGTAAAAAACCAATACAAGGCAGATGAGAAGCCTTGTAGTACTTTCTCTGTCCATAGCTAATTTGGAATAAGTGGGCTACTGAGCAGACTGGAATCATCCTAGACTGTCCCTTCTCCGTCACTAGCACCTTGGCTAGAAACTGCACTCTGAAAGTGCTCCAGTGGGCTAAATTTTTGCCTCTGCAAAGGGCAGGTTCTATATCAGGTCTGGTTCCTAATCAAAGTGCTGAACTGGGAAAGCAAGAAGGCAGTGCTAGAACTTCTGACTGTTTTCTCTCATCTTCACTCCTGATACCTGGGATCAGAGACCAATCCCCAACTGACTACACCCTCCTTTAAGGGAGTTGTAGGGAGTGAAAATGTCCACCCTGAGCCTCCTTTTTCCAGGCTTAAAACCCCCAGATCCCTCAGCTGCTGCTCATCAGATTTGTGCTCCAGACCCTTCCCCAGCTCCATTGCTCTTCTATGGAAACATTCCAGAACCTCAAGGTCCTTCCTGAACTGAGGGGCCCACAACTGGGCAAAGGATTTGAGCTGTGGCCTCACCAGTGCCCAGTACAGGGGGAAAATCATTGCCCTGATCCTGGTGGCCACACTATTGCTGATCCAGGCCAGGATGCCATTGGCTTTCTTGGCCACCTGGGCACACATTCAGGTGGCTGTTAACCAGCAGTTCCACACACTTTTCCGATGATTCCGACATGGCTGAGTTCAGCAGATAAATGCAATGGAAATGTAACTATCACAGTGAATGTGCTCACACTGTACTTTTAGTCTGCTTTAAAAATGATTTGGTGAAACCAACAGGCCCTGCTAACAGTGTTCTCTGTTGGATTAAAGTTTCCTATTTTGAGGAGGTGTCCTCCCTACAGCTTCCTGATGTCGTACTATTTCAGGGGCTCTTGTACCAACAAATTGACTTTGTAAAATGAAGCAAATTTTATTTCCTTTTCACCTTTTGCTGGAATGTGTTGCTCGCCACTTTAAGCTATTTTAAATGTCTTCTTGTTATAAAAATCTGAAATTTGTAGTTTATACACTTTCATAAAAATGAGTGAGCTTTTTCTTAATTTTTAATGTTAATTAATATTTTTAAGACTTTTGAGGTATTCTACATCCCCCTGTTCATCCTACCTTTATGATTTTAACTTATCCTTGCAACAAATGTTTTCTACTAATTAAAGGTATCTTGATTTTGTTTTGGATTTTGGACTAACTTGATTTACTTTTAAATTTGTGAAGAAAATAGGCTTAGCTTATCCTACGCTAAACTTCTGCAAAAATATGCCCAATTCCTTAAAGATTTTTCAGTATCATTTTATGTAGTTTATCTTGATCTTCATGAAGAAAATAGTAGATACATTTACATCTGCAGTTCTGTTGGATGCAGAATCACATAATTATAGAATGGTTTGGGCTGGACAATGTGTTCCAGTGCCTCACCACTGTCATAGTGCTCCTGATATGTAATCTAAATCTACCCTCTTCCAGTTCAAAACCATTACCTCTTGTCCTGTCACTACTTGTCCTTGTAAGAAGCTCCTCTTCAGCTTTCTTAAAATCCTAATTTAGGTACTGAAATGCTCCTATAAGGTCTTTGCAGAGCCTTCTCTTCTCTAGGTTGAACAACTCTAACTCTCTCAGCTTTGCATCATAGAGAGGTGCTCCAGCTCTGATCATCTTCATGGCTCTTCTCTGGATCCCAAGAGGGTGACATTCTTCTAATATTGGAGGCCCCAGAAATTACTTTTTGGAAGCTTTTTATGAGTATTGGAAGAGTGATCTCTTTCTCTGATCAAGCATGTCTGGTTGCAGTGGGTCTTTTCAGTATTTCAAGACGATACCTCACTCTCTCGCTTCAGCTGCTGCTTTGTTGATTGTGTTTGCAGATTTTAGGCTTACAAAATTTATCCAATAACATTATTTAAATAAGTTGGTGCTGTGAATATTCTTTGGCTGGCACTGATTTGGATTCTAAATATAAAAATAGTTGGAAAACACCTTTTTATTTTTGTGTTTTTCTCCAGATGCTTAATTTTGCCCAGAGTTGCCCTCAAGTATGTGCCATGGAAAACTAATGCATCAGCCACAACCAGTGACAGAGCACTGCCAGGAAAGTCCAGTAAAGATCCCAGCAAGAAACAAGGGTATGAATCCAAGGGAATTTCCAGACATAGCAGCAGTAATTCAGTTGAGTAGTGAACTCCATTACCAGAGTTAACTGTTTGAAAATGGAGGTTTCAAAGAGATCATCAGCTTCCTTAGGCAGTGATTTCAAGTGAGGTGACAAATATACTGAGCTATGTTATCCATGAAAATAGAACAATTTCCTCAATCATACAAAATGATGATGGATCAGCCAGTGATTTTTTTTTTTTTTTTTGTCACTTAAATGCTAAAGAATCTGCAGAAAGCACTCCATAATAACATAGTTTTAAACAGAGGAAATATTTGTCTTATGGTGTGTTCAACACAGTTTCTTCATAGCCTTAACATTAACATTAATGTTAAACATTAAAAATGAATACCAAAATATTTTATTAAAAGATTAATAATGGTGAGGTTTTCTCATGGCATTCCTATTGAAAAATTTAAGGGGCCAAAGTACAAATATTAGGTGCATAAGTGTATAGCTGTTGACCATAGCTTTTAGAACATTGATGTTTTCAGTCTACCATGATCAACTTGAAAATCTGCATAGATTTTTTTTTCCCCATAGAATATTACTTAGTTATAAAATTATATAAAAATATATATTAAAGGGCTAAAGATGTCCCTTTAGTTTCTCCTTACTGTTTATTTTTCTGTTTCAATGGTGTATATTGGCTTCTAATCAGAGAGATTCTGAGCATCTGAGAATCTCTTACACACACTTCTGCATATCCATGAGTAAACAATCAAACTGGTGAGTATGTACTTGTCAACCTAACTAAATATTAAAGCTTGGTAAATGCTTGCTCAAAAAATAACTTAGGATTATTTACTTACTTTTGAACACAGCAGATTTCCATAAGATATTTACAATTTACTGATATAAAAAATGAGAAATTCCCTTGAAATAGGGAATATATGCAAAAAATATCTTTTAAACTGACCTGAAAATTTTCCATTGCCAATTTCCATTTTCTTTTTCATCTGAAAAGTTGATACAGTGAATTATCTTCAAGTGAAAATGAGAGAAAAATCATCAGTACTCAATAAAACTCATCTAGCAGGAATTTAATGATTTTCATTCCATTATAACTACTCTGAACTTTTATGAAGTGAGGAGCATATCTACTCACTTTTGTTATTTTCATTCTGTTATTTTTTAGAACATGAATAAAAGTACTTAGAATCTTTAATATGCATAATTTCAAGATACTGTTTATCTTCTGAGAAACATAACTCTTCAGGACTGTTGTAATTCTTATTTCATGGAACATCTAAAATGGACAAAAGTCACTAACTTTTTTGCCCCTCTCATGCAGCAATGTCTTGTTCCCCTGTTTCTAAGAGACTGGTGATGCAAAAAGCCTGTGCATTCAGGAAAGAGAAAGAAAATTCACTTCTACAGAATGGGATGTTTTCATATCACCCTTCAGGTGAATGAAAATATTGTTCCCATAATAAACCTCAAGGAAAAAATATTTTATTTCAGAACACAGTTCTGAGATTAAGATCTCATGTATTGTTACTACAGATCATGTTAATTAAATGATAATTTGTTAAAAATGCATATCCCAAGTGACCAAAACGTGCCATGCATCTCAAGGAAAGCCAATGCCAACAGGAGCCCATCAGCAGTGGTGGTAGCTCCTCTGGGATAACAGATTTCAGAAGGAACGAAAACTGCTGGCACAGCAGCCAGAGAAAGATGTGAGAGAAACAACCCTGCAAACAACAGGGAAGAAGAAGGGAGAAAAGGTTCTCCAGGTACTCTAGATGCCAGAGCAAAAATTCCCCTGCAGCCTGTGGTAAGTTTTAGTTCACTGAAAGTTTTGTAAATGCTGCTGACAGCTCCAAATGTGCCTGGTTAACTGGAAACAGATATCTGTGAGTTATACAGTACCTTGGCCAAGTGATTGATTCAAAGGTAGCCAGCAAAGCTTTGCCAAAAGGGAGTAGCAGTTGGAATCTTGCTCATTAGATGCCTTGTTAATAGCTTGGTATGTGATTGTGTGACTGTGTGAGCCCAAGCACACCAAAATACTGCATTAGGTTTTCTGATTCAGATTAAAGTAAAAAAAATCCTGTTTCTTCTGTACATTTTAGTTCTCAAGAAAGCTTTAAGAAAAAAAAAAAAAGGTGTGTTTTTTTTTTTATAATTAGCACTTTAATTTTTAAATTTTGTGTAATACCCTGTACTTATTTTTAACACTCTTATTTTTGTAATTTCATGGCTGCACATTCTGATGTCCTTTGATTGTAAGTTGGGTAATTTTTCATTTGGTGTTGAGAGTACTACTATTTTTTTTTCACATCATTATATTTCAGAAAGGCACTGTTCTACTCTCTTTCTGCTTGTGTTACACAACATGGTTTTAGGCAAAATATTTTTGTCTCTCCTTTCTCAAATTGTTCTGTACTGTATTTCAGTACTGAGGCAAAAGAATCATTTTTGGGTATCTCAAATATACATAGACATATATATTTATGTATTTTTTTATTAAGTTATTATTTTACAATCCTCTGTGGTTTTTTTATTAGTTAAAAAGCTTTTAAACCTCCTGCCAATGTGACTCTCTTGCTAAGGAAAGACTTTATAATTATGTTATTTTCTTCTGTGGACAAGATGGCTTAAACTAGGTGACAAATAAAGTTAGTTTCAGTGCAAAGTTAAAAGAGGAAGACACATCAGAAGACGTTCAAGATTAGGAGACAGTATAACAACATGGCATACTTTTGTACTTCCATGTTGCTCAGGCTTTTTTCAGATTTTTATTCTTAAACAGGGAAAATTGACCTTAGAAACTCTACATGGCAATGTAGTGGATGGTGAGTAGTTTACACATTAAGGCAGACCTCCATCATCTTCCTTTATGTGAATTCAGAGCTTCATTTAATTAATTATCTTGGTTGATGAATTTAGAAATACCTGAAAGCAACTGAGAAAGGTTCAGGACAACAAGATTATGAAATACTATTTATTGCCACTAAAATTTGCTTTCTATTCTTTATATGCTTACCCTGTAACAAAAGAGTACTTATCTTTATGAGAGTCTATTTTATGGTGCTAGTAATTATTTATCTTGCCAAACATGGTGAAATTCTTGCTTCTTTAAAAGCAGAAGACCTTACTTTGCAAACATTTCCCTATTCCCAGACTTTTGCTTAGTGTCTTGAAAGTAAATTATGAAAGAAGATGATAAATACAACCCAGAACTACTGTTTCTTGTGGTTAACTTCTGTGTCCCTGATTTGACATGGCATGGTGTGATGAAATTTGACTAGAAAAGGATTTCACTGTGAAAATGATTTGTAAAGGAAGGAAAGCAAAGAATCAGAAAAGAAAGTAACAGCAGCATAGGCACAAGATGCAAACAGGGAATGATTCCTGGCAATACTTATAAGCCATTATTATTCAATATTTTCTCCCTGTATGGCTTGAGCATATGGATACTTTAAAGCCAGATACTGATTGATTGGTATGACCACTTGATTGTCTGTATGTATGTGTGTGAAGATAGGAGCAGTTCTCGAGGTAAATAAAGAAAAAGCTTTAGTTTTCCAGAAGACTGTGATAAGTTTGATGTGTTTTTCTACCAATTTGAATGACCCTCTACCTATTTGGGGATAGATTTCTTTGAGCTATCAGCAGCAAGCCGAAAAACATTTCTTCAGGCAGGTCAATGGAATGAGATGGGATTGTGCAATCTCAATGTTTCATACCTTCAGCCAACAAAGCCCATCAAGGCATACAGAGGTAACGTGGCTTTTATTGCTACATGAGCACTACTTGGTGTGGCAGATAAAATTATTAGGACCTCAGAGCAACTTGGTGTCTTCAGCAGGTCACAGCCAGATAACATGCAAAAAATAAATGGAGGTGACTGAAATCTTGATAATGAGAATTGAAGCCTTGATCTCAGTCTCATCTTTTACACCCATGAATCTCAGCAGGGGAGGTCAGCTGTCTTTTAGCTTCTTAGAGTCCTCCATGCTCTCCCAAAGCTGCAAGTTCTTTATTCAGTTCAGAAAAGACTTTATGCTGTCCATTATGGTCCTCCCCAATGATGGAAAGGTCCTATGCTGTGAGGATGAACATCACATGAACCTGACATTGTCCATCCAGTTCATATAATAAATAAGATGTCTATTGTACAACTTCAGCAGTTGCCATTAGGCAAAGTAAGATTGCTTTGAGCAGAAGTTGATATTCAGGCTCAACACTTTCCATTACATTTTAGTCACCAAAATAATCCGTCCACCCTACTAAGGAATGAAATTGATATTAGAGGCACGTAACATTTACAAAAAACATGACAACTTAAAAGATCGAAGCAAATTGTGATGTTTCAATCCTGCAGTTGGTTTTCAACATGGTTTTCAGGAAAAGCACAGGTGCTGGCTATTGTGGAAATGCAAGGGAAATGGTCTAGCTGAACACTACAACTGCCAGTCCCTAATCTAATTATTTCAAAGTATATTTTTAATTCTTATTTATTTTTATTTTTATTAATTGGATTCTCATTGGTTGAAGGAGATAAGCAAAGTCTTAGCAGGCAAACTTAGCCCAACATGTGGGAGTGAATATAGTCTCTCTTTGTGAGTGATGGAGACACGGATGCAGACTGACAGGGAATCTGAACAACTTATTCAAAGAAACGAGCTGGCTTAATACACTTTTTCAAGGCACAGTATTTCCTGATGTGGTAATTCTCACTACCTGACCTATCCCATGTTGCCACATCAGCAACACACTTTATAAATGTCTTTCTAAGGGGTGATCACATGCTGTTCACTCGTCTGTCAGCTTCTGGAAGGCTCCTCTCCTCTAGGGGTCTGCCATGTGACACCTTCTCTCCCCAAGGTCAGGTGGACACAACCTCTCTGTGCTGCCATGTGCTTCTGTAGGCACGTCCCACAGCCCACAGCTCAACTCCATCCCATCTCTCCCTACATCTTTTCATTTGAATAATCATTTTTAAAATCTTGGAGCTAAAGATCAGTGTAAGATATAACCATTCAATGTCAGATGATTTTCAGTTCTGTAATCTGATTTGTAAACCAATATATTAGAAAGTACTTTTCCAATAGGTTAAAATTTGTTGTTTTGTTAGCACGGCTGTTATAGTGGAGTACAACTGCAGAACTGTTTGTTCTGCATTTAGCAAACTGAAATATCAGTATTGACCATCTACACGCTGTGGTTTAGATGAGCAATAGCAACCATCTACATACTGTGTTTTTAGATGAGCAATTTAGATGAGCTATTTATATTTACAAGTAATTTGCTATGAAATTATTCCACAGTGGTTTTGAAAATGAAGTACTTCTGCAATTATAGTTTTCTTTTTAAGCTTTGAATTTCCGTAGTGAGGGATATCATTATCCATCCAGCCAAATGGCTTGTCCCCAGCAATAGTAGCAGATCCTAGGCAAGCACATAGTAAAGCAGAGAAGCCCTTCCCCCTTCAGCTTACAGACATAAGCAGATTAATGGCTTTATTAGCCAGCAGCTATATCAAACCACTGCATTTAGTGGCTGGAAATTGATATCTCTTGCATGAACTTATCTCATCTTCTTATGAATTCATTTATACTTTTGGTCTCTTGTGAATTTCACTATTTAATCACATTTTGTGTGGAGAATGTAATTCCTTCTTAGACTTTGAATTGCTGACTGTGACTGTGATAGTATCATGATTTTCCTTTTCTGTCCTATGAAAAATGAGGAATAAGTGTCCATTGTTTAACTTTGTATATTTGACATTGTGCTGTAGTCATCTGTTGATTCTTTTTCCATAACTGCTTTTATTCCCCTCTAAAGCTGATGAGATATATTTTGTCTACACATTTCTAAATAGAGAGACTATTATTTATAGAATCCTAGAATCATGGAATGGTTTGGTTTGGAAGGGACCTTAAAGATTATCCAGTTCCAACCCTCTACTATGGAGGGTGTATAGTGGAAAATCACACTATGAAAAGCTAGCATCTGTAAAGGAGACAGAGGAATTGTGAAAATTTATTTGAATAAGGGGAGAGAGTCGACGCCCACAGGGTTTTCTCTCTCCAGGTTTCCAAGGGCACAGCCTCCTTTTAACCTGAACTCCTGGCCACGTTGCTCTCTTCCTTTCCCCACTGGCTGAGGTGGTAGGAAGGTACAGCCTTCCCAAACCACCTATCACATATTCCCCTCTTCAACCTGTTGTTTTACACCAAAGTTCAGAAGTTCAGGCTTGTGCAAACTCACTTGTCTGTTTTAGGAGACAAGCTGACTGGGCTCTGCAACAAACCTGCTGCCCAAAGTCAGCAGAGACATTAAGACTCATTTCAAAGATGTAACACCCATACCTTCACCCATCAAATTGTTTATAATGACATTAGTACACATCTTTCCTCTCAACAGGGACATCCTCCACTAGACCAGGTTGCTTAGAGCTCCATCCAAACTGGTCTTGAACATTCCCAGGGATGGGGCACTGTCTCTCAGTTTAAAGACAAATTTAGGAGAAGACACTCTGGAATGAGTTATCTCCTCTAAAAGTGTTCCAACAGTCTCTTTTCATCATTTGGAAATGAATACTAATGGATGAATATAAATAAAAAAATAAAGCAAACACAACAGTTTATTAACAGAATGCCCATAAGACATGGGGGAAAAAAAAAAAAGACATGCTAGATATTAAAATGTTAGACCTTATCCCACACACACACTGGAACAAAACTCTAACATTCCAGGGAAAAAGTACTGGCTGATGTCACAAGGCAGAGGATGGCACTGGTATCAGTGTCAGCAGAAAAAACAAGCAGGAGCCTCACACAGCAGATTGGGCAAACAGATGACAAGCTCTGGCACTGAGCTCCTCTCCACCAGCAGATGAAGCAGGTGTGCTTGCTGTGCTTTCTGTGCCAGGCTCAGGTTTCCAAGTGTGGGGTCGAGATGGAGCAGCCCCTCTCCCCTGCCAGTCCTGACCGACCCCTCTCCCTCAGCTCCCGTTTCCTCTCTCTGGTCTCAGACTAAACAAGCTGTCCAGGTCACCTCAAAAAATTCCCAAAGGATTGCTACTGCAGCTTCTCCAAGGCCAGGGCAAGGAAAAACTTCTCACCTGGGCTAACAAAACCAAGCTAGCCAAGCAAAACCCAGGCTGCACCACACCCCAGACACCTGGGGAGGGAGGCTTTGGAAAAAATCACGGAGCCCAGGGCTCCCTCCTCCCCTGGACCCACCTCAAAGATGCAGCAACCATTTTGGGGCATAAAGCAGAGGGTCAGGAAATATACTTTCATCATAAGTTACCCCAAGACAGGCATCCACAAATTCTCAGAGAAACCTGTTCCAGTGCCTCACAGGAAATAATTTTTTTCCTCATATCTAACCTAAATTTCCCCTCTTTCAGTTTGAAAGATGGGAGATTTGTCTCTCCATTTTGTTGCTCTTCCCCATCTCTTTTTTCCTCATGTTAAATTTGACCAGTTTAGGGACCATAACTATATGTGATATTGATGGCATGGGATGTTATGCTCCATGGATTTAAATATTAGCACTGTCAGGATTTTTTTTTGCCTTTGTCCTCAGTTACTAATAGCTCCTTACATCTTAGTGACCTCAAGGTTCTCTGAACTCTTGCTAACTGAGCAGGATTAGAACTTTCATTTTTCCTTTTATTTTGTTTAAAATATAAATTACTTCTGATACCACCAAATTTGATGGGATTTTGTTAATTGTCTAGAATATGCACGTGTCAGGGCAATTCAAAGTTTAAAGGCTTCTTGCAAGTAGCACTGCATCTCTTATTCTAAAGAGAGAGACTAAAAAGAGACAGAAGAGAGTATAAATAATGAAATAAAAAGTAATAAAAAGGCAAGAAAACTCTGAAGTCAGGCAGAATTTGTCCTTGACTGCAGATTAACATTCAGTGATACAGGGTTAGGAATGAGACATGCTGAAAAACATAAATTGAGATTCTTGACAATTTTGGTCAGGGATGTGAGGCAAGAGGATAAATGGAATCTCATGCCTGCTGTTTAGATCACTGTTATGCAAAGTAATCTGTATGGGAAAGTAGTGTTTTTTTCCTTTACCCTCTAGAGACCAGTGAGATTTTTACATGCTTGTGTATTTCTACATAATTAATGAAAAAGGGGGGATTCATTATCACCATGAGCATTTTTAAATATATAGTGAGAGAGAACACACAAATTTTTTAATGTCCTTACTTATGTCTTTGTGTATGGATCCTTTTTTGAGCCTTCAACTGCAACTGAAGTTTAACAATAATGTCCTTTTCAAAGTCTTCCTATGTTTCCCTTCAGATTTCCTTTAGGGAATTATAGGATAACTTTTACTCTATGAAAATAGCTTCCACAAAGATGTTTCATAGGTCATTAGAAAATAGGTTATTAGAAAATAAAAAGAATGGGCGTTGTAAACCTGGGTGGAAGGCTGTTCAAGAGAGGATGAGCTCTTTGGTGGTCAGGGATTTAACTTCATATAGGCATGAGGGAAGTCAGTTCAAGAGCATCACTGACTTGGTTACAGACTTGAAAGTATTTAGTGCATCCTAGAAGCATCATAAACTTTGCTCAGATTAAGAAACCAGAATGTCTGAAACTACATAAATATATACAATTGAGAAACAGGAAGGGAGGAAAGGGAGAAGGATAATTTCTGGAAAATCATTTGCAGGGAAGAAATTTGGATGTATGCTACTCTCTTAATCTAGAATCAGAATTCAGTTGCACCATATTTTAACAGAAAGTGAGTGTTGTTGAACAGCCATGAAATTACTTTTTATTTTCACATCTGAAGTGTTTTGCAATGTGTCATTTAATGATTTACTAACTTATCAGGGTATATAAGTATGAAGATGTGTATATTTAATCAGCAGGCTTTAAAACTGCTTGTGAGAATCTTTTTTAAATACCTCAGTAGAGCACCACAAAGAAATATCATCAGATGATAAGCATGTGACTGAGGATGAAAGGAAACAGATTTATTAATGTCTTATAAATAAAGCTGGCAGAGAGACTTGATGTGTGATAAATTTGTTTATCTCTGCAAATACAGCTGCTGAGTATCTTAATTCTTCACTTTAAAAGAAAGTGTCTGTGGTAAATTAATAAAGTCTTGATATACATGTATAATGACCAGGGTTTTTTCTATTCCTTTCTGCAGCATAGCTTCACTTTCATCTCTTCTGAAAACAATTTAATTATTAGAGAGAGTCAAGAGGATTACTTAATGGAAGAAATAAATCAGCAATGTTATTAGAGCATGAAATCAAGTATATTGAATATAAAACAGAACCCTTATATTATGTTTAGCTCACATGAGTAGGCTTATTCGAATCAATGGAAACATGTGCATAAATAATACTTTTAAGAATTAAGTCCTTGAATAACTGTTTTTAGTATCTGGACATAATACCCTTACGGAAAATTTGATAGTATTACAGTAATGTTTGCTGCTCTCTTGTTATTTTCTTTATGTTTAACTTGGTTTATTTGAGCTGGTTAAATCTTCCTGTATAATCTTATTCAGAAAATTCCCTAAGCCTTTGCTTGAGTCTGGTTTTTTTGGGTTTTTTTTTTTTTTTTTTTTTTTTTTTTTTTTTTTTTTTTTTTTTTTTTTTTTTTTTTTTTTGGTTTTATTTTGTTTGTTTTGGCTTTTTGATAAACTCAATAAATGCAGAATTTGTCTGCACTGCATAGATATTTTTGGATGTGTTCTGATTCATGCATCTGAGTAAGAACTGTGGAGTATAAGTAATAAAACTGTAGTTAAGTCAGATATGTCCAGAGTAAAATAATATATTTATGAAGGATGGGAAGAAGTCATACATTGCATATGTGCAGCTCTATTTATGAGGAAATACTTTCACCAATTCTGTGTCTCCAATGAGGCAAATATGTACAAAGAGGAAACTTGATTTGTGAACATAGGAAATTAAATCCAACAAAAAAGGAAAAGTTGTCTGAATAATTCTATGTTCTAAGAAGCTGCAAATTATTTAATAGAATATAGCTGGCTTGCACTGCCAGCTACAATGAGTAGCTACATTAACACATTCCACAGATAGCTTTTTTGTCAGTCTGTACTCATACTTAGCTGGGAAGGACCATGCTGTTCACCATGGAAAATAAATTTTAACAATACTGCGGGAATTGATTAACTGGCAGTCTTTGTTTACTCTGTCTTGGTTCCTTTGCTGTAAAAGTCTATTTCCTGTATGCAATAAGCCATTTCATACTAGAGAGATTTCATCTGGAGTATAATATACTATAAGTCAAAAAGAATTTTTTTACATGTGTTGTTTTATTGACTTCTCCCTGACCTAAATTGGATCCCCATATCTTCATTGAAAGGATCTGAAAATATGGTTACAATTAAGATATAAAAAAATGTGGGAGGGAGTGGAAAGCACTTTTCATTTTAATTTTCATGCATTTGCATCACATTTTTCCTTACTGTATTTTATATGTGTTTAGCATATTATTTACTTTTTGTAAGGTTCTATTTTTTGTTTACAATATTCTTTATTGTTTATTTATAATTTTTATTATATTTCAATGAACATTTGGGTTAAAGCATCTGTATAAAGCTTTTCATAGAATTGAAACTGATTGCGATTAGGAGCTTGTGCTTAAAAATTAGAGTTTAGAAGATTCTTATTGTTTTTTATTGTTTTAACAGTTTGAGGGTCTGTCATATTACTGCATTTCAGGTAGAAATTAACATAAATTCTACAGTCTTTAAGGAACTAATAAGACTTGTAGTCAATACATGGAATAAATGTTTCTATGTAAACATAAAGATCACTGAAGTAAAGACTTTTTTTTTTTTTCCTGTAGCACATTTTGTCTATTGTGGTTGAGCATTTAAGTTGGGCAGTTAGCTGGAACAAAACCTGCAATTGTTCTTGCTTTCCATAATTTTTAGTAATTACATCTAAAAATTAACATCAATGCTATTCTTTGCAAGTAATAAGCTAGCTGAGGTCAAACTGTTGGTTGTAGTACCATTTTTGTATTTTCAGGTGGCTTTGATGCAATATTATTGCTTCCCTCTTGATTGTATAATAGTAGATTACCCCATACATTTCCATGTATCTTTTTAAGAATGGTCAGAACTGTGTTTTGGGGTTTTTTTTCCACTGATATTTTATATCTATAGTGAAAGATTTTATCATGCAAGTTATCATAGGCTGTTTTTACAGTCAGTGAAGAGAAACACAGAATGATTCATCTGACCTGGTTCAGCCATTTATTCATAGTTAGGTGAATTGTGCCCAGAGGTTACATTTTTCCTTGTTCTAAAGTGAACTTAGATGACTGGCTTAACTGGAGATGTCTGTAGTGTTCAAAATCTGCAACTCATTGAAGCAAATCCTGCCCAGGTTTTCTTCTTTCTGAATATTATCATATAAGGAAGAGCTAATACGTGGTTACAGGTCAGCGCTGTGCACAGCTAAGTTTCCCAATTTCCTTGGCTAGTTATCCAGCTTCTTTCACATGAAAACAAGGGGACAAAACAGAGAAGTAAGGGATGGTATTTTTGGAAAAAAAGGATCGTGGGCTCCCATATATTTGACTTTGAAGGGTTTAGCCTATGTAGATCTCAGTTGTCCACTAGACTTTTCAGAAGAAGAGGACTTCACTTAGAAAAAAAGTGAAGAGTAGTTTTTAAAATTCCAGTCATATGGAGAGCTGTTTCTAGCATGCCTTATGGCATTTTCATGTAGGATACCTGCAGTGACTGTGTTGACAAAGATTATCATTGCATGCTGCAGACTGAGGGATAAAAATGTGGTTTGGGGAATAGGGATGAGGAAGGGAATCTGTCTGTATAAACACACACTCTCCTCAATGTCCTCTGTGCTTACCTTTGAATTGGTTATTTTGCCTTTATCTGTTAAACTTGGAGAATAATTTAGGCACAGTTAAGAGTTTGGACATGCACCAAAGTGATGAAAGATGTGGAAGTCTGAAAAGAAATCTCAAGAATAGTAATGAAACAGTGTGGATCCAGTTTTGGAGAGTAGGTAAGGGACACAAGGCATTCCTCCATAAAAGTAAACTTATGAATATATTTACACTTACTGAAATTTATTCTCCTTAGGAAATGTCTGTCTATCACTTATGTGCCAAAATAGCTGTAGACTGAAGGGGTGTATGTGTGTGATTTCTAAGTTTTCTGTTAGGGAAAAAAATAAAGCATTATGGCAAAAATTTGCTGAAGTACAAGAAGTTTGTATGAGGCAAGTATAACAGAAACATATAAATTCTGAGGAAAAAAATTATTCCTATGTCTTTCTAAGTCTTAATTGAATAAAAACTGACAAAATATATTAGTCAGAAGAAAAAACCTTATAAAGTATGGGATGAGAAGAAGGCAATTATTTACTTAGCTAATATAATTCATTTTTGAGGTCAGTGAATAATAATGGAGAATAGTTAATTGGAAGGAAGTCAGTTTGCTTTACAGGTTCCAAACTATTTCTGGGGCACTGCAAATGGGTGATCTTTAAGGTGACTTCCAACCCAAGCCAGTCTATGATTCTATGAATTAAAATATTGATGCTTCATTATGTTCTTCCTCCGAAATTCTAATTTCTTGGTATGATATGGGTTCACTAGGGGTACATTTCTGCCATGTGTAGCAAAGAAAACAGAGATACTCAGCTGAAAAATAGCTATTGGAATAAAAACAATAAGATTGAAATAAGCAAATCATACTAGGATGTGAATGTAAGTATTTTTAATTATTTCCTTTAAGTATCTATAACATTTGTTTAAAAATAAGTCAACATAAATATGATTGGTATTTTTTGTTATATATGATACCAGAAGTGATGTAATTTCTGGAAGCTTCCAGAAATTCTAGGAAAAGAAAACTTCATTTTCTTATACTAACCTTTCCTGGTAGATTTCAGTTCATGTGAAGTATTAGGGATGTATGACAGAACACCAAAATATTTGCTACACACTTGGGGATGTTATCTCTAATATAAAGCACAGCACTTTCCTCCAAGAATGTTGTCTTCACGCAGAAAACAAAAGATTAAATGTATTGATCTCAGGATTTATAAATCCTAAATGTAGCTTGAGGTCACATTTTCATAAGCTTTTCCTTCCTCAGTTCCCACAAATCTGGGAACTGGCTTCCATACATAATGGTTATGTAACTGCTAAAACAAGTTACCAGCTGAAGAAGCAGATGAATTTTTTAAAATCCCCTACATGGTATATTTAGACATCTTTATTAAGACATTTTTTAATTTTAGCTATACTGAAGCAAAGAAGAATCTAGGATCTGAGGAGAAAACAGAGGGAACAGACAGAATGAAAAGGGAAGCTCACATCTGATGTTTGTCTGCAGGTTAATGCAATNTTATACTGGCTGCTCCTTCAGGAACTTCCTGGGCTGAGGTCTAATTTCAGCTGAATGAGAGAGGCAGCAATTTTTGACTTCATGTCTGTAAGTTATCCTGCGCAGTGAGGTGATGAATAAAAGGCAATTTAAAAATTTACGTTCAGTAAAATTGTACTTTATCCCTTACTTGTAGTTTTCATAAGTATGTTGAAAGGTAATTTAAGTTATTCATTGAAATTACCTCACAAATCAGGAAAAGATTTTAAATTAAAATGGTAAGTTTGATTCTAAAAATGCAAGTATTTTATGTTTTGGTCAGAGTATTTGTGTTTCATTTGTCTTGTGAAAACCTAGTGAAAATTGAGCTTCAAGTATCACTTGCCTCTGTTTTCTTTTGCTCTCCAGCTGTGCCTGATCTCTGTAGAGTGGTATTGTTCTTCACGAAAAGTCAGCCAGGACTACCATATTACCTTGTGAAACTTTTGCAGAGACAGAAATGTTAGAAAACTTTTGTTTCCTTTTTTATAACAGAATTTTGCTTTCTTACTCCTAAGCTATGGCTACCTTTTTCTCTTTAAGCCTTTAAGCTTTCCCCTGGTTTGCTCTGCAGAGGGGTGGAGAAGCCTTGATGGGTGGGGGCAGGGCTGGGCACCTGCTCCTTCCTCAGCTGAGGGTGTGACAAGGTAACTTGCACTTCCTTCTCCTGCAGGAAACACAACAAAGTGAGAGACAACTCTTTGTGGTTCTCATCTCACACTATGAGAGCAGCCTTGCAATACAATAAATTTTTGAACTAATGATAAATCTAGTAGAGGTGATGGGAGCACACTGCTTTTATGTCCCTCACAGGCTGTGCATACATAACCCCTCTGCACAGCTTCACAGGAAAGGCTTTCTTACTGAAGGATATCTGGCAGTAAGCCTAGCTCTTGGGAAGGAGAAGCAAATGGACTTAGCATTTTCTTCATGTGACCTTGAAGTAGAAGCATATGGAATTTACAATATTGAGTATTCACCTTGAAAATTTGTTTTGATTCCCTGTATTCCAGCACTTAAGACTGATGTCAAGTTTAGTTTTACTTAACAACTATCTTTTTCTTTAGAGAAATAACTAACACCCCTGGATATGATAATGTTGGGATAAAATTAAAATTTGTACTATATTTGGCACAAGTGTGCATAAATAGTCTGGTGAAAATTGATGAATACTAGTTTCCTTCAAATGTGTCGAACTGATTGTATTATTTTTTAAAGATTCATAAATATTTGTTTTTTCATAATGGCTGATGATACAGACTTTTGCACTGAGTTGGCTTTCCACTTATGTGCTATGGATGATAGAAATTTCTATTCCAGGAATTATTTCATTGCCAGTGATCAGCCTGACAGTCCTCATGCTCCTCAAACAACAGAGGATTGTCTGAGAGGATTGATTACTGAGAGGTTTTTGTCTACAGTTGTGAAAATGTGACTTACAGCTCTTGTATCTTGTCCATCATTTGTCCTCCCTTTGTAGTACTCCTCTTGAAGTCCTCCCTTTCAAGAGTACCTTGAGCACAATAGACAGCTTTTTGTTATCATCCTTGTCTTGCCTCCTGCCCTTCTTCATCTTCTGCTTTTCTGAAGGCATTTCCAAATCACTGAAGAATTTTTCAATTATTTGAACATATTTCTGAACATATTCCTGTACTAAAAGAACACGTAGATGGTTGCAAAAAATAAAATTTTTGCATCAAATTCTTGAATTACTTTTTATTGCTATAGTTTGTTATTGATACTGTAACTTAACAGTGAAATAAGTCTTTATCTTTTCAATTTTCTCTTTTATATCAGGAGGTGTGACTGAATCATTAGACGAAAACCTGCAGACCTTGGTCTGTTTGAAGAAGGCTGTGTGACTAATAAGACAGAATCTTTAAGCCAGAAATTCTTTGCATGCCTCGTTCTTGGTGAACATGCTCAGGAAAACCAGACAACCACACTAAAAAGACCCAGAAGTCCCAGAACTTGAAGCTGCTGATTGAGACAAAAGCAGCAAAAAAATTAAACTCTACATTTNTTCTTTGCATGCCTCGTTCTTGGTTTCTTGGTGAAAAAAATTAAACTATACATTCCAGTTCCTAATGTAGTAGGTCTCTTTCAGTGTTCTTTCTGATTCACCAAATATCACTATCTTTCTGGAGCAGATGGTCCCACACTGTCTTGGTGTCTGGGAAAGTTTTCCTTTCCCTCATTTCCAAGGTGTATTGGATGGTTTTGCTCCTGTTACAAGAAAGCCCTTTGCTCATCTTCAGCTTAGGTTTGATTTACAGATCCTCCAAGTTAGGTTGTTATTTGGGAACGTTGTTGCATCTGGGAGACCGACTGCCTTGAGATCTGCAATGAATATCCATGGATATCCATGGAGAGCAGCACACTGTCAGATTAAGTCAATTCCAGGAGGGCTGGGTTTATGTTCACTGTGCCAGTGAAGAAGGAAATGAAAAAAAATCACTAATTTTATGAAGGGTGTTCTTAAAAGAATAGCAAGAACAGCTTCTTGCTCTCAAAGAGCTGGAGATTTGCGATCTCTAAGCACTGAGCCATAATAAAAAAATAAAACCCATATTGAAACTTCCAGCGGCCCAAGCCCAGATGATCAGACCCCTTTGAGTTTCCTTGGGACTCTGCCCTGATGGTGACTTGATAGAGAGAGGCAGCCTCGATCCAGTTGTCCAGAAATGGAATTTTAATAATGCAAAAATAACAAACAAGAAGGCGTACACTCTATTAGGAACAAACTAGAAAAAGACAGTAACAAGGGCCAAAAAGCAGGGTCCAGGGTCAGACAGGGATATTTATACATTCTGGTGTGGGGAGGAGTTAAGGTAGTTAAGGAGTTATTGGACCCTGAGGGAAGGGTCCAATAGGGGAGAACAATTAGGAATATTAAAATTTCTTCACCAAAAATCAACCTATGGTGACACAAAGGACTAGGAGATTTCTAGCAGCAATTTGCATACTTGAACTGAGGGAACATGGGAATAAGTTTCTTGCTTACTATGCTTAGAAAGGGGTTTCCCAAGGCATTTACCCAAGGTTTTCCTCTTCCCCGGGAAACCCCCCTCTACACCATACAATAAATAAATAAAAACCTGGTGATAAGTAATGCCAGCTGCTGTTGTCAAGGTGTTCAAATAAGCTAAATAGGTCAAAACCATCAGTATCATAAGAATAATCCATTAATCAACATAATCCATGTTCACAAAACATTTTATTACTTATTTTTCTTGGGGTTGTGATAGGCCTTCTTATTAAAAGGTCAGCAATAAAGAAGAAACAGTACTCAGAAAAATGTGTCAAAACTATCTGTGAATTAATGGATAATAATGGGTTTCTGGCATATTTCTCCCTATAATTTTGTTTATTAATTCATAGTTTAAATATGTTAATTTGTCATACATATTTTTTAGTCTCCTGCTAAAATAAAAAGGCAAGGAAACCAGCCATTTTTTCCTGTGTATAAAAGTACTTTTGCAAGTCAGTACCAGATTAAATCTCCTGCTATTCAGATCATTATTGCTTGAACTAAGTCCTCCAAGGAGGCCAGTATTCTGCCATCGCTGCCTGCCTTCTCTTAGAGAGGATGATATTTTCAAAATACTGCTGGCAGCACAATGAATATTCAATGAGAGGTCTTCCTGTGACACCTGCTTCTTCTGCAGAGCTTGAAGACTGACTTTAAAAGCTGTCAGGAAAATGGTATTATGGGCCTGTAAAAGCAATGACTTTCATTTAAGGAGGTATACATTAAAGCTGTCTTAGGCGGCCTGATGGATGTAACACCTCAGTGAATTTATTATTTCCCAAGGAGCAGCACCAAGGAATATTTTATGTCAAAAATATGGATGAAGACCGATCCTCCTGTTGGAACTTCAGTTTTATGGCTAATATTCTGATTCTGTCAGCAAAACAGATGTTATGTCTTAGTTGGATTTTTTTAATTTAAAAATCTACCTAGGTTTGAGATTATGTGTGTGTTTGTATATATCAGATAATTGTACTGTAACTAAGAAGTACATTGTGAGTTCTATCAGAAATTAGTAAAGTTCAGATGTGCAGCTGTAAAGATGAAAGAAACTAGAGATACTCCCTGTGTTGGATCCATTCAAACCTTACAATTCTTCAGAGACAGGAAGGTCTTATATCTATCATATACACAAGTACTGGCAATCAACTTCAGCACTGGGCAAAAGAAAAATACATGGTATAAGAAAGGAAAATATTGTATGTAATGTACCAAGTGCTGCATTAAGCACACAGTGCCAGGAACTTCCTGCACAGCTGTCAGATCTTCCTGTGAAATGTTCATTGTGTGTATATACATTTTTATATATTTATATTCTTCTTCCTAGATGAAAGATCAGATGCACAATGTCTACATAGACACGAACAGCTTGGTAAGTGAGGAAAAGATTAGTGAGACAAAATGTTCAAATAATTTCATCTGCTAAGGAGAGTTAGCTAAATTGCTTTAAATAAAGTGTTGTCACGGGTAGAAAAAAGTCTGAGAACTGCTCATAGCTAAAGCATTTCATTCCTTGCATCCAAGTTATAAGAGCTAATAGACAGGGGACTTGCAGCCTCATGCAGTGGCACCCTAAATAGAAACTGAGTTATTAAAGATGAGAGCCCCTGTGACTTCAGTGAAAGTCAGTGGGTTACCAAACACATGCTGTAACTAATTCAATATTATCGGGTGAAAAACTTGGAGCTGTGGCAAATTATTTTTCCTCTCAGGTTCTCTTTTGCTGATTTGGTAAACTGTCTGTTAGTCTGCAAGTGCGCTTGCAGAGAAACACTTAATTTCCCTTGGAAGGCAGAAGCAGCTTAATTGTGGAAGGATGGAGGGGGATAATTTCTGACCAGGAGGGCAGGTTAGACACCCTGTGCCACATTACCTGCCAGTGGGGCTCTCTTCCTTCCTAGCCCTGATCCATTACTATCTGCCTGTCTAGGATTGCAGAAGGAAAAATGGATGTGTTTTTTGAAATCCTTCTTGAGTATGGTGCATAAGAAGGTGATGAGAAATTTCCTTTGTTTTTTCAGAAGTTTCAAAAGTATGTTCATATATTGGTGATGATGATGATAAAGCATTAGAGATGATAATTGTGTAACCTTAGCTGTACCCATAAATATCATCACATGTGCATGGTCAGGGGATATGCACCCCTTTCAGTATGCCCTCAGTTGCAATTCTGTGAAATTAAAATTATTTGAGCATCATACCTTTGAGAGCATGTTGGATTGTTGGTATGCTGTGGAGCAAGAAGGCTTTGTGTTTTCTGTCTCTGCCCTGTATGTGTATATGGCTGGTAGTCAGGTACTGCCAAAACCTTGTGTTCTGATCTGAAAAATGTCAGGCTAAGATTTCACTTCATGTGTGAATGCATGTGGCTCATTGAGGGAGAAGGAGCTGAGTGATTTGGGATTATGGGTGTTTTGAGGTTTTTTTGGCATAATTTGATAAGCAGCAGCAGTGAATACAGTTCTGTTTATCTTTGTAACCTTAAACCAGATAATGCATATCACTTTTTAATATCCATTCAGTAGTGAGCTTCCTTTTAAATGATGAAGAAATACTTTAAAAAAGGAATATTTTAATATAATTGGTATCACAGGTTTTCCCTTCTAGAAGAGCAATTAAAGGGACCAAAGTAAGACTTCCAGTGCCAAGATGTCTTCAATATTTTTTGCAAAACGCTGAAGGAACAAATGCTTAGAGGCACTAAGAGGGACATTTAGTACCTACTACCTCAGGATGGGAGAGGTTCTTCAGAATATTTCTTACCTGTTCTCTGGAAACATCAAGGCTACTAGTGTTTTCTATGCTCTGCAAATAAAGGAAAAGTACTTAAAGAAAATATGCACCTAGGGAATGATTTTAGCTCAAAAGATTAAACAGACACTTAGTTCTGTGTTTGGTAGAAGTGAGAATAATTTAGAAACACTTTGGAAGAGAAGTAGCTTGTGGGGTTTTCTTGTGTCTTTGGTATTTTTGTGGTTTTGTTTGTTTGTTTTTTGTTTGTTTTTTTGTTTTGGTTTGTGGTTTTTTTTGGTTTTTTGGTTTTTCTTTTTTTGTGTGTGTGTTTTTGTTTGTTTGTTTGGTTGGTTTTTTTTTTGGTTTTTTTTTTCCTCCAGTTTAAGCCCTGCTCTCTATGTGTTTCCTTATTGCTTAGGAAAGAAAACCCCATGAGAGATAACATAAATGGCTTACAAATTCTCCTCTCTTTAAATCCATCTTTCCTTTTACATAGTGAAATTGCTTATGGTTTTGTGTCTTAAAAGTACTTAAGTACAAAGTCCAGAAAATTGAATACACATTTCAAAAATACTGCTATAGTATACCGAATCTAACAGTAATTGCCACTGCCTGAAAGATATTTTATTTACTTCAGGAATTAAGAGGAAACAGCCCTGAGAACTGTCAAGAAAACACTTCCATTATGGTGGTGAAGTTAACATTTTAGTTGAACTCCTTTTTAGTAAGAAACACATTGATTCTGTGAATGAGAATTAGCTGAGGTCACTTGATTTGTTCAACCTGAAGAAGAAGAAACTGAAGGAAGACCTATCTGGACTCTGTAGCTTCCTCAGCAGGGAGAGAGGAGGGGCAGGCACTGATCTCACCTCCCTGGAGAGCAGTGACAGGACCCTAGGAAACAGCTGGAACTGTACCTGGAGCTTTTAAGTTGGATATTAGGAACAGTTTCCTCATCCAGAGAGTGGCTGGGCACAAGAGGCTCCCCAGGGAAGTGATCACAGCACCAAACTTGACAGAGCTCAAGAAGCATTTGGACAATGCTCTCAGGCACCTGATGTGACTTTTGGGGTGTCCTGTGCAGTGCTGGAAGTTGGACTCAGTCATCTTGTGGGTCCCTTCAAACTCAGAACTCTATGGTTCTGTGAGTTATTTTGTTATCTTTAAGATAGAGCTTAACTGCACATTGATCATACCTGCCTAGGGTACACCTGTAAAGGGCCCAGGAATAATGTTAGCAGTTTTCATACCAACAGGTCTATCTGAGAGCTTGATGGTTATAAGTGTAAAGCTCTGTTGTTTTTCCTTCTGCTCCTCTTCTACATTTTTTCAAGTATTGTCTTTACAAGGATCTATTATATACCTCCTCATTTCTGTCACTTATTTACACAGGCACTTCAGAGAGAAATGATTCAAGAAAAATGCAGTTTTATGAAGCCCATCTAACCATTTTCAGGAATTGAAAGATATCTTCTTTTCAGGAACATGTGGGAAAAATGAAAAAAAATTGCTAGTTAATACTTGGATAAACAATAGTAGATAAATTGATCATTCTGCAGGAACTTTGAACCATTATTATATAAATTCACAAGCAATCATCAGTGTCTGAATTTAGTGAGTCTACCAAGATGAAAGCTAACAAAACACATGGTCAGAAATATGACATAATTTCAGTTTATATGAGCTAGAAATCTTTTTGCCTCAAACTTGCCGTGAAATACAGTAGAAATATTTCAGGTTTCAAGAGTAAAATAATTTTATTCCATAAAAACTTTATGAAATTACTTCTGGTGATGTATATAATGTTTCAGAAATTGTAGTAAGAAGTAATGTCTAATGAAGAGAAGCTTTAACTTTTTATATATGCTGTTAACAGTTTTGTTGGAAGCTTCATTAATGTAATCACATTCCTTGACTCTGTGTGAAGAGAAAAAAGGGAATAAAGGATATAAAATCACATTTTTTGCAAAGAGTTATCCTGTATTCTATAACCTCCAAGTTCTTCTGGCAAGATAGCATGGATAAGGTTATACCACCTGTGTTTGCTCTTGTTGTGAAGCATTCTAGCACTTTCAGTGTGCTTATATAAATGCACATGAAGTCACTTTGGACACCCCCAGTGCTCACCTCTTGCCTTTCTTGAGCTGTTGAGGTAGTTGCAGCAAAGCTGCATGGACTCTATATATGGTAAGGAGGAGAATAATCATGACTCCCTTGAAAAGAAACAAACTCTTAAAAGCATTCAGTGATGTGTAACACACTTGGTGAATGTATGGTGCAGCAGATCAAACAGTTGCAAGAAGCCTTGCAACTTAATTAAAGTGAGTTTTGCCGTCAAACTGGAGCTTTTCATTTATTCAGAGAAAGCTCTTTCCTGGTCTTTTCTAGGTGTCCTTGTCCTCTTGAAACTGCCAGCAGCTTCTGTGGGGTAACACTAGCTCTGGGAGAAATAGCTTGTTTGTCACTTATTCAGTCCTCCTTGTTTCACAGTGGAAAGATAACAAATGTAAAAAGGTTTCAATCTTCTCTAAGCTGTATCAACTTTCTGAATAAATGTTAAAATAGATAAGAGAGATTAAAAATTTCAAAAGTAATAAATTATAGTCCTTAATCTAATAGACTTTTCTTTTAGACAGGTTTTGAATATTTTTTTCATTTTATAGTATTTGTCTTTCACCATGTTTATAGAGCACATAGCCACAAGTGTTAAAAATCTTGTTCTGAAATGTTGGTTTTATTTTCACAATAAGCCTGTAGTAACAATAAAATAATTTTTGATTATTAGAAATAAAGACAAAAATAAAATACCTTCACCCTTGTTTCCAGGCTCAGTTTCACTTCTTCATCCTCAACTCCTCTTTCCTCCTCTCCAGCCCCAAAAAACCAAAGGGGATGGATAACATGGAGTGCTATGTGGTTAGCCTGAATACTTTGCTGATTTTCTCTCAAACTGCCCCAGTAAGAGATGCTGCCAAAGAATCAATATATCAAGAAAATGAAATGTGTTTTTTTGCATCCATATAATTAGCAAGAGAGATTATGATGTTGCCTGCAGGATATATTTCTAAAGGTGAGCATTACTTTGAACAAAGAACAAACAGATTGAAGTAGAGATGTTATGTTTTTAATGCATGGTGTTTAGAAGATGATGAATAGAAAAAAATTTAATTTTATGGAAATTTTCCTTACAGAAGTGCCAAAATTCAGAGAAAAATATTGCAGCAATGGGGAATGAAGGTGTGCAGGAGGTAAGCAGGGTCCTGTCTCTTTTAAGAGATGTACCTGCCATGCAGACTGGACATCTGTATACTGCCCAGCAAAAGTGTGACTACTCTGAGGGTGGTGCTCTGGGGACAGCATTCCTGCCTGCAGAGGCTGGAGCTCAGCCAGCAACAGGAGCTTGGCAGTTGGAAGCTGGGTTGTTACGAGGTTTTTAAACCAGAGATTATCGCTTTTTAACCAATTTTAGGAAGAAAGTTGTGAGCTGTGTGGGAA
Source organism: Rhadina sibilatrix (assembly GCA_013400275.1). Lineage (NCBI taxonomy): Eukaryota > Metazoa > Chordata > Aves > Passeriformes > Phylloscopidae > Rhadina > Rhadina sibilatrix. Next base: position 36,001 of record VWYO01005788.1, on the reverse strand, counting down.
GCTAGCCAGAGAAATCAGGATGAAGCCAGGCCAAGCGAAAGCACATATGCAGCACAAATGCTCATTTTCATGGAACAAATTAATAAAAATAGAGTTTTTTAGAGACAGCATTATGTCTGTTTAGGAGAGAAAAGTGGCAATAAAACACCAAGATAATCCCTGTTGTAGTGTTTAGGGGTTTTTTCCTTTCTTTTTAATGGACTATTATTCAGGTATTCCTAGGACCCAGACAGCCTGAGCTTCACATATAAAGAGGAAAAAAGTCCATTGGAAGAATAAGAAATAAAATAAAAAACCCCTGAATATATCCTAAAGAACAACACTCTATGAAATAAGTATATAATAATGTTGTTTCTGGAGATTTTCCTTGTGGCCATTATAGAAATACTCACTACACAAGAAGAAAAAAAAAGACATACAACACCAGAAGAGCCTCAATGACTGCCCTCAGATGAATTAAATCTGGCCTCAAGACCCCCAGATTTAGTTCACTTGTTGTGACTAGACAATACAAGAGCTGATTTTAAATATTATTGTCTTGTTCAAGAAATTTAAGTGAGAGTTAAATGGGTTAACTTTTACGAATAGCTGTAATCTGGACCAGGATCATCAGTCCTGTTGATGAGTAGATGGAGGAACTGAGTTTTCACGTCTTGCTAAGGATTTGCCCAGATGAAAAATACCAGTGTGGTCCAAAATTTAGTGAGGGAAGGGAGGGAAGAGGGAGGGAAGGAGGGAAGAAGGAGCCTCCACTGGATAGAAATCGGAGTATAAGATCACCAAAGAATACTCCTTTATTTTTTTTAACCTGTAGGCATAAAATTTCACTAAGTTAAGGTGGCGATTACTACTAAGTCTTGTTTCTTTTAGTTCCATTTTATTACCATTTTGAAGAAGTCAAATGTGGCATAGCTTCTATACCAGTAATTGGATCATATATACTATTTAACTGCAAACATCCAGAAAAAATTCTGACTCACAGCACTCCCCCCCCCCTTTGCAAATAAGCTTGGAACCTGATTT
>VWYO01005788.1:5595-34758 GCA_013400275.1 Rhadina sibilatrix | reverse complement strand
GTTTCGTATTAATCATTCTTTATGCTTGTGGGCACTTTGTTTGTTAAATAAATAGGTTTTTTCCACTTTTCTCTGAGGAAGTTCTTTTCCCAGACCTGTTGGGGGAAGGTCACACACATTTCGGTGTGCTTCCCAGAGGGATCCCATTCAAAAATTTTCCGTGAGCCAGGACATTCAATATCATATTTTTCAGAACATTCTGAGATCATCTGGAAATATAGCATCATAAAACTCAAATGTCAATCAAGTTCCAAGCCTATTTGCAAAGGGCGGGGAGGGGGGGGAGGGGGCGTGCTGTGAGTCAGAATTTTTTCTGGATGTTTGCAGTTAAATAGTATATATGATCCAATTACTAGTATAGAAGCTATGCCACATTTGACTTCTTCAAAATGGTAATAAAATGGAACTAAAAGAAGCAAGACTTAGTAGTAATCACCACCTTAACTTAGTGAAATTTTATGCCTACAGATTAAAAAAAAAAATAAAAGAGTATTCTTTGGTGATCTTGTACTCCGATTTCTATCCAGTGGAGGCTCCTTCTTCCCTCCCTTTAGGGAGGTTACTTAGTCTTAAAGGTACAGAACTTAACATACAGCAGAAACAGAACAGACAATTGAGGGTACAAGGATCAAAAAGTCACCCCAAGACACTGAATTTAGCAGTTATTTAACAACCAGTCTCAAACTGCTTATTTTGTTGTAGCTTGTCAGTTTGTTGACAGTTGTCCTAATTATACCTAACTAGGGTGTGTTGGATTATGCAAAACCAGCTCAATTGTTTTTATACCTTGGGTAAAAGTGTATGTTTATGGTGCTTATTATTATGTTAAAATAAATTCAAAATATTAATATATACAATGAGTGATAATGTCAGCAGCTAGGAAATTAATTACAGATGCTACACTCAACATACAAAATATTGAGTACAATCATTTTGTAGAAATGAAATACCAGGACAAGTTATGCATATTTTAGTTCATGAATAAAAATAGCCTTAATATTTTTTTTGAGCTGAGGAAAAAATATTGTTTCCTTTCTCTTACATCAGATGGAATACTGATGAAAGTTCCTGTGCCTGCTTCTATTCTTTTGTGTGGCAGGTTACTCAAGTTGCATCTAAATCAAAATGCTTACTTCTGTAGAAAAGGACTATGATGGTTCCTATCTGTGAGATGTAAGGGATGTTTTTTGCTTTTGATTTTGAACTGCACTTAAAAGTGCTCCAGTAGTCATGGTTAGAAGGAGATACTTGGAATAAATTTAAATAACTGCACGAAGTACTGCTTTCTTCTAAGACAGCTCCCATACCGCTTAAAGTGTTTACAGCCTGTGCATAACCAGTCTGGCATGGGTTTGCTGCCTCTTTCATCTGGAAATGACTGGATAGGGCAATGCAAGGTGGCATATTGCTGATTGCATAGGGTCTTAATAAAAAAAAAAAAAAAAAAAAAAAAAAAAAAAAAAAAAAAAAAAAAAAAAAAAGTTGATTATATGATTCGTAGCACAAGATTTTCTGTGAAAGGACCATGTTAAATAACTTGGTTGTAGTTCAAGAAGAGCCAGTTACTTTGGGATGGAACTTTAGTGAGAGTCTCAGAATTTACTTTCATGCTCAGCATATCCAACTGAAGGGTAGGCATCTCCTGTCAGTAGAGTTATTCATGGTGTTTAGGAGTTTCAAATATCAGCAGTGCCTTTTTTTTGCAAGATAACAGTGGGTTTCAAATACCTTGTCCTGTACTAGCTTTTGGTTTAGTTGTTTCCTTGCAACCTAAAAGTACTTGTGAGCATAAGGATAAAGCAATTGACTAGGTATGATAACAGATAACTAGATTAATAAAAACCACATCAGTTTTTCATAGTAAATCCTACTTTTGCTCATCATACATGGAAATACATTCCTTTAGTTTACCTCTGTAATTTGGTTTGGGTTTTTTTTCTTTCTTAAACAGTAAAATAGGAATGAGAAAGAGGTAGATTTAATAGAAAATGTGTATTCTAAATTTCTGAGACTAGTTTGTTCAATAGTAATTTGAACTGATGTTTCATAGACCTGTACATAACATTTGTGTTTAATGGAAAAGTGTGAACAACAGAGGTGGGCAACTGTGACTATATCCAATGTCATTAAGACATGAAAAAAGGACACAATGTGTTATATAAAATGTATGCTTTCCCTGTCTTGCTTTTACTATTTTTATATAAAATGGTCAAAATTTGGGCAAAATAAATTAAATTTCCAAACTTTGCTAAGTAATTTTTTTGAGAAAAAAGGAATTCTGAAACAAATCCATCAGAGGAGGGGGCTTTTATTATCTCTAGTATTTATCACAACTGTAATGGAAAATCTAAGCTAGGAAAAAACTGAGCCATTAAAATGTACAGTATTGATCACTATACATCTCTAATGACAGATTATAAGAAATGTCTGACATCTAACTATGAGTATGTTTTTGAGTTTTGAGTATATTTTTGTAATGTCATCTGTGTTTAAAAATGAGTAGTCAAGGACCATGAAAGAATATGCACCCAGAGGGATTTCTCATCTCTTAGAGTTTGTTTTCTATTAAAAATGACATGCTTAAGCAAGGAATGAATATTATTCAGAAACTACCAGCTGTTAAAATTTAAATTAACCTCTCTTCAGAAATTCTGTTTTTTCAAACTTTGTTAACTTTGCTCAAAAGTTTTAACACAGCATAAAAGTAAGTCAAATTTATGTTTCATTGATCAATAGCTTTCATTCACCTTTATTTTTTAAGCAGTTAACAACAGAATAGATATATTTTACCATTTCTGAGGGCTTGGAAACTCTTCTCTTTCAGACCTTGGTTGTGGCCCAAATGTGGCCCAAATTGTTTGAAATACCTGGTGTTGGAAGTGAAATGTCTAGGTATGGAATTTTAGAGCTCTGCTTTTGATAAACACTGCATGTCATGGTATTAAAAAGTGAATAAGAAGAAATATATATAATTAGGTGCAGCTGAATCCAAGAGCTTTGTAAGATTACATAATAATATTTTTTAGAAGATACTGACTCAATTAAGAGGCTTCACTGGAGTTACCAAATATAATCACTTTTGTAAAGGCTGCAAAACCCAATGCTTTAATCTCTAACATGGACATGTTGAATTATCTAGATTATCTGAGATGGCTACTATTAATCTTTATTTTTTCATCTGAAGGATTTTGTACTGGCTTTTAATTCAGTATTCTTCCAGTGATCATGGCTCGTTAATAGTTCAGTGTGTGAAACATTGGGTTTAACGCCTCTTCCAAAAATGGTCCTAGATTTCTTGTGTGCTTTGGCAATTCCCAAGGAAGTTCAGTTTTCAGAATAACGAGCCATAAATTTGTTCCCGCCGACTATCATAAGGATGCATCCAAATGCTAAACTTAAAGTTGTTTATTTCCAAGAAGGTAGTGCTAGTGGGATGCCTCTGTCCCAGGAGAGGGAAGGTAACAAATTATTTGAAATTACTCCAGACATTATGCTTGGTGAGTTGCATAGAATGGGTCCAAATCTAATATTATGTAAATTTTAAAAGTTTTTAATTCTTCTGGAAGGTTTTATCCTCTTGTCTTTTTGGCTGCTGCCCACTTGAAGTTAATAAGGAGCAGAAACAGGAGACGTCTTTTAATTGATGTATTCAGGTGTATATCAAGCAGTGCACTGAGAAAATTTCTTCTGTTGGGCTGTGAGCTGGAAACAGAAACTAACAGAGAAAATCAAACCATTAAAGAAGAGATTTAGTTTTCCCCGCTATGCTTCCTGTGGTAAGTTAATTGACGTTTCTTGACAAAGAAGCAGTTTAAAGTTAATAATCTCAGGAGCAGAAGGTCAGTGAAGGTTTGGCAGTTTAATTATGTCTGTGCTTCTCCTGTGCCCATGAAGTTATAAGTCAGTAAAGTACCTCTGTGCTCAGCCATACACTTGCGTGTGTTTAAGTGATTTGTTAAGCAGATTGTAAGTGCTGGAGTAATCTGTGCAATTTTTATACATTTTGTCTTATAGTAGGAACCATTGACTTGTGAAAGGTCTCACTGTCATGGACCATACGAATTATACCAGTGTGTTGTCCAGATCAAGACCCTTGAGTATTCATCCTGATGGTGGGTGGGATGGGAAGGGGGCTTGCTGCAAAGCTCATGGAAAAGCTTAGAGCTGCAAAGGTGGAAAAATTCCCAAAGTTTTCAGCAGCAACAACAAAGAAGGTATGACGATACACTCTGGAAGGGTGGAAACTCAAATGTGACAGAAAGACATGAAACATTTCCAAGGCTCTTTTGTTATTCGCTGCGGTGTTGGAAGTATTACGGATCCTGTTTAAAGTGTAGCATTGCACAACTGTGCTGGATAAGGTAATTTCATGATTCAGGAAATTTGAATGTTGAGAAGGGTTTTCCTGCACCAGTAGACCTTACATAAGTGCATTGCTAAAGAAAAGAAAGAATTTAAAGTTTGTTGTGGTACCTGTCTGCCATCTTATGTCTAAGAACAGTTGTTAAGGAGTGTTGCATCCATAGGCATTGTGAGGCTGCTCATTTGTTCTGGAAGTTAGTAAAGGCAGATTAACCAAGCTGAAGAGCATGAGGAGCTGCTGCTTCTCCCATCCAGTGAGCTCCTGAGTTGAAGGATTTCAGCTTCCAGAAAGAGAAAACTTTGGAAAATGAACACCCACAATAGATTCAGAACCTGAAAGCTGAATTTGAAGTGACTTACTCAATGTATCAAAATTATGTATATGGCAGGTAGATGAGTGTGGGTAAAGTGCTTCTTGGGAACAGGTTCTTGGTAAAGATCATCATTTTCTGCACCAAGCCAGGAGGACTTTTTCTCTCTTAACTCCTTTCAATGATCCTGCATCCTTACGTCAAAACAGTGGATGAAGACAGTGTGTGAGGGAGAGATCCCTTTGGAGTATTACTGGGGCATTTATTATTCAGCTGCACAAGTTGCTTTGAGTGATATGAAACACTCTCCATCTTTCAGCCATGTACAAATGTGCTGCCCTGAAGTGCACTTCTCTGGTCTTTGAATATAGAAGTTTAAAATGGTGATTGACCTTTTTTTTTTGACGTGGAAATGCAGATCACTTCCAATAAACTTCTGAAGTCAAATCCAGACGGCAAGTACTACATCATATACTTCCTCTTTTCCTGAGTTTCCTCTGCTTCAGAGCAGTTTTGCAAGGAATGGTCTTTTTCTAGCATGTGATTCACATGTAAACCACTAGCTGGACCATGCTGCAACTGTCAAGAAAGATATTTTAGGTACTTTGGCAACTTCACTGGCTTTTATGTTATCAGTTCTAGATTTCAGATATTTCTAGGCTTATGTGGCAGCTCATCAATGTTTTGAGAATCTGAATTTTCAGGTTGAAGAGTAGCAGTTCCCTATTACATCTGCATTCTCCTGAATCCTTGTCCTTTGTGCAGCTTCCAATCTCTCTCAAACACTTTTTAAAAGGTATCTGTCTGCATCATCAAGTGCCTAAATATGATTTATGGTTTTGTTCTTTTATCACAATTTCATTCTTGTTTCAGTGAGAGACAAGAAATCCCTCAGGTTTCTTGGAAAATCCTGTTTAGGAAGTGATACAAATTTCAGTGGGTTAAGTGGAAGTTTGATATAAAAATGTTTTACCAGTGAATTGCAGTTCATGGTGTTTAAGATTTGTGTGCATGTCTAGCTAAGTTTGTTTTATTGAAAACTGCACCAGCTCCAGAATTTCACTGATGGAAGGTTGTTTCTGTGATTTAAAAAANTGGCAAATACCCAGGGAATGCTCTTGCTTGAGGATTTAAAAAAAAAAAAAAAAAAAAAAGGCAGCATTACACATTCTCATCTGTGTATCTTAGATTTTTAAACAATTAAAAATCAGGGGTGGTAGGCAAGAATTGCGAAGCAGCAAGTGATATTCAAAAAGAATGACGAACATTACTATTTACAGAGCTGTGAAAAAGGCAGTTTAACACTGTAGTACTGACAAATGTTTATGTTTTAAAGTGTGAATAGAAAACTGAAATTGAATTTTACATAAACATGTTCTAGTTTGAAGCCCAGGAAGTCTTCAGCAACTTTGTACTAGACTGGTTTATTTAGTGTATTTTCATTTCAATATTATATAGATAGTAAACTAAATTCTCTCTTTAAATACACTCTATTGGTATTGTATTGTGCAAGTAATTCTCTTGAGATATGGTACAGGTTTTATATTTATATATATAATTTTCCACTGTTCAGTAGGAATACTTTTGAAAGGTCCAAAACTTGTAAACCAGTGTATGACTTTTCTCAGTGATTAGATTTAATTTTTTGGATTCAGTACTATTTGTTTGTAATAACTCATTTTCAGAAGGGACTGATGAATAATGTGCCAGGTTTGAGAGTTTTTTGGAAAAACATATTCTTTCAAGCTGATGCTGACACTTTTCATTGTTTATCAGTAATGGAATTGTCATTAACAAAGCTTAATTTAAGGCATCCATCCCCTTTCTTTTTTGTTCTCAAGAGAATGGAAGTCAAATCATTCTTACAATAGATGTTTTCACCCCAGTCTAAGGTATTTAATCTTATGCAGAGTCAAAAAAAAGGAGAAATAGGAAGCTCAGAAGTCATCATGGCAAAAAATCTAGAAAATACAAGAATAACCTGAGAGACAAAGCATTTTGAAATACACTAATTCACCTCATGCCCCTTCAGTAGAACAGGTGTTAACTGGCAGAGCTAAATGAGAAACTTTATTTTTTGAAGATTAATGGTCAAAAACAGGCATTCTTCCTAAACGTATTTTGTGGAAATCCTTTCCCAGACTTCAGGGAGCTAAAGGACACATTATTGCATATAATAAAGCACATGATATAGCATGGAACCAAAGCCTAATGTGGAACAGAAGACACCTTCACTCCAAATCTATGCTCAAAGCAGGCTCATGTTGATCAAATTGATCAATTTTGTCCTGCTGAGCTTTGACAATCTACATGGATTGAGTATTCACAGTGTCTCTGGACAAATTCTGCCATTCTGCACCTCTCCTATGAAGACAGGCTGAGAAGGTTGGGCAGCTCAGCCTGGAGAAGGGAAGGTTCCAAGGAGAGCTTAGAGCACCACCTAAAGAGGACTACAAGAGAGCTAGAGAGAGACTTTTTATGAGGACATGCAGTGACAGGACAAGGGGGAATGACTTCAAACTGTAAGACAGTAGGTTCAGAATAGATATTTAGAAGAAATTCTTTACTGTGAGAGTGTTGAGGCAATGGAAGAAGTTTCACAGAGAAGATGGGGACACCCCACCCCTGGAAGTGTTCAAGGATAGGTTGGATGGAGCTCTGAGCAACCTGATCTAGAGCAAAGTGTCCCTGCCCATGGCAGGGGTGTTGGATCTAGATGAAATTAAATGTTCCTTCCAACTCCAAACCTGCTAATTCTATGATTATATGTATATTATTTTTTAATATCATAGTGAAAATGATTGCTCCAGCTTGTGCCTGTTTTCCCCTTCTCTTTTCATTGCATACCTCTGAGAAGAGACTGTGCTTCTTTACAGCATACTTCAGTTGTGGGGAGTTCTAGGGAGCAATAAGCTCTCTCCTGAGGCTCTTCAAGATGAAAGAAACAAGTTTTCTGCCTTCCTTTTTACATCATGAGATGAACTGATGACTTGTCTTGGTGGTCATCTGCTGAACATGCTTGAGTATGTCAGTGTCTTTCATATATTGGAAAGTTTTAAGTTAAATGCAGAGAAACAGAAGGGGAGAATCACTTGCCTGGGCCTCTTGGTCATACTTTTGCTAGTGAAAGAGGATATGCTTGACCTTGCTCATTGCAAAGGGGCAGTGACAACTCCTCTTCAGTTTGCTGTCTGTTGGAGCCCCATGTCTTTTCCTGGAAACTTGCTTTATAATGAGTTATCTATAAATATACCAAGGATCGTTTACATTTTAAGTATTTTTCTTTTTTTTTTTATTGTGAAGTACAAAAGTTATTTATCTCTAGCTGCGGTCTTGATTGGCATGTCCATAATTAAGCATTAAAAACACCTTTCATTACTGGGTATATAACAACAGCTGATATGATCAAGAAGGTAACAGTCAGGCCATACCATTTCAATTTTCCTGCAAGAAGACCCCAGCTAAGTTGCATATTGGGCTCTTCCATGTAATCTAATAATTATGCTGGCATTACGTTGTTCCAAGTAGTGGAACATGAGAGCTACAAGTGAAAAATCTTAAGACACAAGGAAGAGATTAAGAAATTGTTCTAAGTTAAAATGGCTTGTATTCTTTGAACCAAATTCTGTGTATGAAAAATTAATACTATGAGAGCATAGCAGCCCAGCGTGCTCAGAGCTAATGTAACTGATGACTGCAGCTCAGTTCCTGACATGCTGGTTTCCAGGGTAGAAAACTGCAGGTAGCTCTGATTTTGCAGTTGCTGACACACATCGAACGAGGCAGGAGAATTTTCTCATACTTTACAAAAATAAAGATGATGGAAGAAACAGTGACAGCTCTGTGCTGATTCTGAGATTAAAGCTGTTAAAGTTCTTGGCATTTTGGTCTCAAGAGATTATAATAATAAGATGTTGTTGCATAATATTAGTGGCAGTGGCCATTAAACATGCACCAGGAGGACAAATAATATAAATGGCATTTGAAACTCATATTCCAGCACATTGCAAGTTTATAGGTAGGGAAAAGATGGTGATTTAACTGTCAATGAAACAAAATATTAAGTTCTCTACAGCAGAAATGTACAAGGCTGAGGACGGAGAGATTAATTGACAATCCTAAAAGATAAGGTTCAGTGTGACCTCAAGAAGCCATTGATCCTGACTCACTCCCCCAAGGCAAGGCCAAATCCCCACCAACCTTTTCTTATTTAGTTTGTTCTTTTAAGTTACAAGGAGCATGAGTGTTGCATTCCTTTGGAATGGTCTATCCCTCAAAAAGCATGAGAGTCAGGAGCACCTAAGTTGATTTCTACTTTTAGAATTCTTTTCAACTGACACCTGAAATGAAAGTTTCTTAATATAGTTTAATTTGTTTATTTCTTGTCCCATTTTGAGTGAATGTGGAGCATATACGATGTCTTCCTATTATGGAAGCTTTTAGCACATATTGGATATAGTTATCCTGTCTCCACAGGCTTCAAATAAATCTCCTTTCATAACCCACACACACGTCTTTTCCTATAGACCTGCTATTCCATTGCACAGTGCTTGTGTTCCATGGCTAATTATTCTTACCTAATAAAAATTTTCTCTTCCCATTATGGAATTACATCCTATGCATAATTCAGGGTGTAGTTTCAATTAATCAAGAGAATTTTTTGAATCACATCCTTCCTGGCAGCAGTGAGTGCACATTGTGCACCTTTCTCTTACCTCCTGTATTCATATTGTCTTCAAATTCAAGTAAAGTCCTTCATTATCTAGCTCATAAACTTAAGTATTGAGAAGAAGTAAAGGCAGGAAAGACATTTGGCTGATTTCATTCATTATACTTTTTTGCTTTAGTTTGCTTTATTTTTACTGTGAACCTATGCTAACTATCCTGTTGCTGAGTTTTCTGCAAGATATGAACCTATTTTAAAACTGTTTAATTGACAGTGGTTTAGACAACTTGTTTCTCAGAATATCACAAAGTCAAAATCTTGCTAGAGTGCAGAAATAGAGGGTCAAGGTACTATTTATTTACAAGACTTGCTAAAATGATATAGAAAAAAAAGTTAATCTTGAAGTTCCTTCCTATATTACCTTTTAGTTGCTGACAAAAAGTTATTTTGAATAAGTATTCCAAGATCTTTCTGGATGACAAGGAGCAAGAAAAAAGAAAAAGGTGTTACCTCTCTCACTGTTGCTTTCTGTGATTAATTTTGTGCTGCAATCGCCAGCAGAGGAATTGCTAGTTAGGGTTTATTTCAATTTTTAAAATATATTTAGTCATTTATGCCTAAAGGGTACAAAATTATTAGTTCAGTTAATCATGCTTGTTTCTTGGTGCATCCCTGTGCTATTGAGATTATTCTTTCTGTCCAAAGATGACTTCTCAAATCCTTTCCAGTTAAAACATTGAAATAAAGCTAGACGGAACATAGAGTGTCCTCTTGTTAATGGTAGAATTTTAGTGCAGACTGTTTCATGAGGTAGTTTTTTGGCTGTAACTGTTTTTCTTTCACAAATGAAAGATGATGGAAATAAAGAAAAAAAATGCCTGAACTTTAGCANTACCAGAGGGATTGGTGGGTTTTCTGGTTTTTCGTTGGGTGGGTTTTGGTGGGCTTTTTTGGTGGGGTTTTATTTTTGTTTTTGTTTTTTGTTTTGTGTGTGTGTGTGTGTGTGTGTGTGTGTGTGTGTGTGTACTGACCACATACTTTTACATTATTTAGGAACTGTAATCTAATTCTTTGGCAATTTCCAAAAAAAAAAAAGTCTGCATTATTTTGCACACACTTAAGAGTTTTAAAAAAATGTATTCTCATTACATTTTTTATGTTTTTAGAGAAGAAATTAAAACAATGTGCAATGAAGTAAGAAATCTGTTTGTGCTGTTTCTAGCTGAACTGGTGGAGTATGCACTGTTGAACCCCAGGTGTCCTCATTGTAGCTGTAGTTTAGATGTCTAGATATCCAGATACCATGAGGAAAGAGAGCTGAAAATACAAATCATTCACTCAGAAAAGAGATAGAACAACACAGAGCTCTTGTTAGGAAGATGTTCCCTATTTATTATTTAAGAGGCATTCAGACTGTACTAAATTTTTAACTGGAGTGAGCTGTAACCATCCAAACAAACTTAGGTATAGGAGAATGTGCATGTCTTTTGTATATTGTACCTATTTAACCAGTTTTCAGTTGGAAAGCTCTCAAATAGATTTCAAATTGTTGTCTTCCCACTGACTGTCTTCAAAAGTTGGCCTTTAACCATAAATAACTAATTATTTAGTTAATCAGTTGTATAACTTTCTATTGTGTCTTAGGAAAACTACCTGAAGTATTTACCTAACCTAATCAAAGATTTAATGAATCCTTGACAAGAAAAAAAAAAATATCTGAATTGAACCACAGGCATGAGTTAAGACTCTTGTTATTACACTCGTTCTAAAAATATTCTAGGTAATCTAAAAATAATCACTTTTTCAAGGAATTAAATAATTTCCCCTATGTTATTTATTTTATCTACTCTTTTCATCAGTAGTCTCCCCAATATCACTGCTAGAGGACTGCCTGAGAAGCTGATGGAAACCCATACAATGGTTCTTTCAGAGTCAATAAAAGATTGGCAGAAATGGGACAAGTTAACTCCAGAAGCCTTTGTAATCTTTTTGTTTTTACCATTTGTCTTCAGTCTTGAATCTAGATTTAGATACTTACTTGAGAGACTTCAGGTATGTGATTGTGCATATTTTAAGTGATGATTTTTTTATTATTATTTATTTATTTGTCATTTTTTGCTCTCTTGTCATTTTTAGCTCAGTAGAGGTAAAATTATAATATTCCCCCTCTTGGTCTCCCCAGACTTCAGCTATAAGCTTCTGTGCTCCTTTTTGCAACGTTTAATGTCTTACTAATGAAAATCAGTGACTGACAACAGATAAATTGTTTAAATTAGTTTTATATGTGTAGTTCACACATGCAATAACATCTCAGTCCAATCAGAAGACCATATAACTTGCTAGAAAATAATTCCTACCATGTCTAATCCTCTTTCACTGTAAAATACTGTTCCTACATTTTAATCTTGTTTGCACTAAACTCAGTTTTGCTGTTACCTTTCTTCATAAAATGAATTGACTAGAATGCAATTCTCTGTAAAAGAGAAAGGAAAAGAATTACTGAACTTGGCTGAGACAGCAGCTATGCAACCTTTTGTTTTGTTTTGGGGTTTTTTTGGCTATTGAATATTCATTAGTAAGGTCTCCATACCTCACTAGCACAAGTCAAGTTGTTTGTTTTGTTTTCTCATTACCTTTACAAACAAAATGATTCTTCTTAGTAGACAACTCTCCTCTTAATGTAATTTAAGGATGAGTACCAGAGAACTGCAATGAACAACTTACAAGTTGTCTCATTAATTGTTGGTTTGTATTTATTATAGTATTATGTCTTGGGTTATGTAACCAAAAAATGTTTATTCTATTTTTCCATCTGTTGAAATCAGTTGGGGAGGTGTTTTCTTTATCTCTTGTATAATCCATTCCTCATAACTCCAGGGGGGAGGGGGCAGATGCCTTCTGTTAATGGGCCAGCTGTTAAAACCAGGTGGGGCATTGTTCCATATCTCTTCTACAACCCATCCTCCCTCTGGGGGGATATCTTCTGCTATTGGGCCATTAAGGCTCACCACATGAATGAAAACATTACATCATCCCATTGTGAGATGCTCCACCCAGTGGGAGGAGCCAACTGTTCCTACCTAGATAAAAACTGAGACTCAGGAACACCAGGTATCCTGTTTTCCACAGGATTACCAGAGGGAGACCGGACCCACCTTGCCATCACTGGACCCTTTCTACAGGATCATCTCTACTCCAGCAGAACACATCTGCCACTCCAGGAGGACTTCCTTGGACTGCTTCCAACACCCTGACCAACAGGGCATCAGGTTGTAGCTCTGACTCTGTCAGGGTTTCTAGGATTTTTGTTTGTTTATTTGCTTGTTTTGGTTTTTTTTTTTTTTTTTTTTTTTAATACTACTACATTTGTATTTTTAATATTCCTAGTAAAGAACTGTTATTCCTATTCCCAGATCTTTACCTGAAAGCCCTTAATTGCAAAATTATCATAATTTGGAGGGAGGAGGGGATTACATTCTCCATTCCAAGGGAAACTCCAGCTTTCCCTGGCAGACACCTGTCTTCCTAAACCAAGACATATTTGTTTCAGGATTTGAAAAGAATTGAGTGTTAGATATCCTAATGTGGATTGTATAAGAGATACCACCTTTAAATCTATATTCATTTTTTTTTGGCAGCAAACATGCACAGAATCTATTAAAATTAATGATACATAAAATGCTAAATCAAGACAGAGAGAATGTTACTTACACTGCTATTCTTCTGCACCTGTCCATCAATGGATTCTACAACGTTGTTTTAAATTTTTTAAATTATGTATTACTTTCTCTACTGTTAACACAATTTACTTCACACTATTTCCAATTTTGATGGAATTAAAGAACTCACAACATGAACAATATTCTGCAGATACCTTCGTAAGTTTCCTGCTTTCAATTTTTTGATATGCATAAAACTAGTTTTCAAAATCTCCCTTTAGTCTGAAATAGGTGTTCATGTGTATTGAGGCTGTCAGACTCTGTGTTGTTGCTGAGAATGAGAAAGTATGTCAAAACAGGTATTTGAAGTATTCTCTTTGCTTCACTGCAGCTTTGAGAACTTGAAATGTTGGTATCTATGAGTCCTATATATTATGCATGGCACAGATCAGGTGCATTTCCTTATTTAGTCTGGAACAAGTTCAAGACAAAGGAAGAAAAATGTTGATTTTAAAAGTCAGTAGAGGAACAAAAATGACAGAAGAGAATGAAAATGCAAATTGACAAAGCCACTAGGAATGGAAAAACACAAATCTGTTAGAGTTATTTGAAACTCATTTGATGACTTCTACTGCGGTGATATGACTCCTCCATATTTATATGCTCTTGGTGTTAACTGTGTAAACCTATAGGACAAAGGTAATATAATGCATGAAAAAGGGTGATTTATATTGAAAGGGATTAGGAGTAAGAATTAATGAGTTTTCTATTTGTGCGCTTTGATTTTTTTTTCCCTAATGGAGTGGGGCAGCAGGAGCAACAACATATAACAGCAAAGATACTAATTTATTCATTTTATATCTTTGTGACAGCTCTTCTGGGAATGCAAGACTGCTGTGATGATTCATATAGAGGTGGTGTTTGGGATGCAATTGAGTTGCTGGTTAGCAGAATAAAATTTTGTTTTCTAATATTTAAAGTTTCTTCAGTATTGAAGTGAAATAAATGACATAAGGTACTTCAGTGTGCAGCCAGAAGTTTGTTTTCTCACTTTGTAGTAGAATGCCTGGATTTGTACCTGATCATACCTACTGTCCTGCTTTAAGGATATGCCATTGCTAAGTTGTGGGATGTGTAACTGGTTGAGATGAATAGTGATCTAGCCTTCATTAACAACAAAGGCATCAACTTAAGTCCTTGGGAAGTGGGATGTTAAGAAAGGAAACATCTAGCTAGGTTATGGTGAGGAGAATGGAATCACGAGAAAGGTCAAACCTAAAACAGTTATGTTTCAAGTTCTTGTTTGTGATTAGTTAACAGCACTTTACATATAAGGCAATGTTCTGAGATCTTGTTATTCATTGGTTCATGGGTTAGTATATATTGTTATGTTGACCCCATTGTCAGGGTCTTCAAGGATTATCTGTACTGTGTACAGATTACGCTTCTGTTTGCTCCTTTATTAAAGTTATTTTTCGGGTAGCCCTCATCGTTCCCGTCCCTATTTCATTTTGCCACTCCTGGCTGGTCCAGTCTCGGAATTGCCCACCACTGGTGACACTGAGTGTATTCCTGATTCTAAATACATTTAGTTTTAAATCTGTGTCCATGAGTGCATGAAGAAAAGATTAATGTTCTCTCATAGATGCAACCACAAGTTTTAGCAGAGTGGCTGTGAAGCCTGCTGGATATGAAGTTCATGAACTGTTAAAACCCCAAAAGCACTAACAAAGCTATGTTTGTGGGGTAAACCAAGACTTAGGAGAGTTAAGGAGGAGAAACTTGTGGAGTACAGAGGTACTAACCTCTGGAGAGAGAGGAACAGGCAGAAGAAAGATGAAACTTGGTGGTTTAAAAGAAGAATTAAAAATAACCTATGATCTTCAGTTAGTTCTTACTCTCTCTCTCTCACCAAATTGAAATGTCAAAGAAAGTCCAAACACAATTTGAAAAAAAAAAAAACTATATGTGTCTGTCTCAGAGACTGGAAAAGGTCAAGATAGTTTGGGGGCTTGGAATGTGTGGTATGGGGTGGGTCAAGCCTTCCTGTGGTGAGATAGTGCCCTACCCCCCATATTGCTCAGCCCTGCAGTGTTGGTCAATCATGGCACACTGGAGGCAGCCCCAGTTTTGCCTAATCCATTCCCTGAGTGGCCAAGAGACCAGAAGTTCCTCCTGGGAGGAAGGCTCTATGTGGGCCAAAGATGTTTAAGAATGATCACCACCAGGCAAGCACATTGTCCTTTAAACCTACCTTCATCTTGGAGCCTTACATTGCTGAAACTCAGGAGTTGGTAGCTATGTCTGTTTTGCTATATTTTTCCTGTCTTTCTGTTTTTCTCACTTTCTTCTTCCTCTCTCTTCTCACAGAATGTAACATTGAATGGATTTAAAGGTTTTCTGTGTTCAGTGGTCTAACTCTATGCTGGGATAAGTGATGTTATATTGTATTTACTCCTTTGCAACGTTACTTAATTTTCTGTAGTTCTCCAGTAAACTTTTGTGTGTTTTCACCTCTTGAGAATATTTAGTTAGAATTTTCTCCTTTGTGTCTACCCAGAGAAGAAGAACCTTAGTTTAGTCNCTGTTAAAACCCCAAAAGCACTAACAAAGCTATGTTTGTGGGGTAAACCAAGACTTAGGAGAGTTAAGGAGGAGAAACTTGTGGAGTACAGAGGTACTAACCTCTGGAGAGAGAGGAACAGGCAGAAGAAAGATGAAACTTGGTGGTTTACAAGAAGAATTAAAAATAACCTATGATCTTCAGTTAGTTCTTACTCTGTCTCTCACCAAATTGAAATGTAGAAGAAAGTCCAAACACAATTTGAAAAAAAAAACTATATGTGTCTGTCTCAGAGACTGGAAAAGGTCAAGATAGTTTGGGGGCTTGGAATGTGTGGTATGGGGTGGGTCAAGCCTTCCTGTGGTGAGATAGTGCCCTACCCCCCATATTGCTCAGCCCTGCAGTGTTGGTCAATCATGGCACACTGGAGGCAGCCCCAGTTTTGCCTAATCCATTCCCTGAGTGGCCAAGAGACCAGAAGTTCCTCCTGGGAGGAAGGCTCTATGTGGGCCAAAGAGGTTTAAGAATGATCACCACCAGGCAAGCACATTGTCCTTTAAACCTACCTTCATCTTGGAGCCTTACATTGCTGAAACTCAGGAGTTGGTAGCTATGTCTGTTTTGCTATATTTTTCCTGTCTTTCTGTTTTTCTCACTTTCTTCTTCCTCTCTCTTCTCACAGAATGTAACATTGAATGGATTTAAAGGTTTTCTGTGTTCAGTGGTCTAACTCTATGCTGGGATAAGTGATGTTATATTGTATTTACTCCTTTGCAACGTTACTTAATTTTCTGTAGTTCTCCAGTAAACTTTTGTGTGTTTTCACCTCTTGAGAATATTTAGTTAGAATTTTCTCCTTTGTGTCTACCCAGAGAAGAAGAACCTTAGTTTAGTCCTAGGTTTGAGTGACTGAGGTGTAACAGTCTGAGATGGAAGCAAGGAAGTCTCAGAGTTTTCTGCATGGAGCATAACCATGTGCCTGGTTACCTGTTATGAAGGTTAATGGATTGAAAGGAGGTTGTAGCAAGGTTTGGGTTGGTTTCCTCTCCCAGGCAACCAGTGACAGGACAAAAGGAAATGTCCTCAAGATGTGCCAAGGGAGGTTCAAGTCAGATATGAGTCAGACACTGAAAGTGTGGTCAAATCCTGGGATGGGCTGCCCAGGAAGGTGGTGGAGTTACCATCCCTGGAGGTGTTCAAGAAACCACCTGATGTGGCACTTAGTGCCATAGTTGACAAGGTAGTGATCAGTCAAATGTTGAACTTGATGACCTTGGAGGTGTTTTCCAGCCTTAATGATTCTGTGAGTCTGTGAATGGCATTGGGTGCATGAGGTGATCTTCATGAAATATTGATTCTTGTGCCAGTGTGGCTCACTAACAGGAGCCCAGGAAAACAAATGGGTGTGTTCTCAACATACAGAGTTACAACACATCACACTTCTACCTCTAAGCTGACAGAAACTGAGAAAGACCATTTGAGCAGATAAAACATCAAGACAAAAAGGATTGTGCAAGCAATGTTTGTACCATGTAACAGGCTTGTGAATTTGTACTGGGGATATCCTGTGGGAAAGTCAGAGTTTAACTGAGAATGGTGCTATTGTACTGGGACAGCTTGATTATTTATCCTCAGATTAACTGAGAACCACATTAATTATTCCTCTTGAGTAAGATGTAGATGCCATGAACCAATGTTCCACTGAGAAGATAAGAGAGAGGAGAGAGTTGAGAGTTTCTGGACACAAAGTTTAAGCTGCCAAAGAGGAAATAAGATTCCTGAGTATAGTTTCCAGAAAGAAAAAAAAGTTTTATAGAATATGGGGAAAAAAGTTTCCTTTTAGAAGAAATTGCCTCACTTTATTTTAAAAAAGAGAGATCACATAGAAAGGAGGGGTTTTTTTTCCTAAATACAATTCTATGGCCAGCACTAAAAGTTTGCAATTGTAAAGGCTGAGAGACAGTGCAAGAGGACAAATGAACACAGTTCAAAATAATCCCTACTCAACAAATAAATAGAGGGAAGCTAAAAGTCCTCTTCAGTTTTTCATAAATTATTTGGAAAAGTGACAAAATATTAGGTAACTAATCTTAGATAATACAAAATTGTACTGTATATAAAAATACAAACATAAATTTGAAGATTTGCAGAATGATTTCACTATCCAGATATAACTGAGTATAAAAAACAGCAGATGAAATTCAGGGCAGGTGAAGCTCAGATCAGATAAAAACTAGTTACTAGTTTTTAAGAGCTACATCATTGAAACTCTGTACTAACCTCCCTCTTAAAAAAAAANCACCTAGACAAAAAAAAAAAAAAAAAAAAAAAAAAAAAAAAAAAAAAAAAAAAAAAAAAAAAAAAGTACCTTAGTGCCTCTAAACACAAATTCCATGCTCCAAAAGTGTGTAGGAATTTAGGAATTTTCTGGAACAGATGAAAGGAAAGGGAAAACTAAGAAGCACTACTGTGAGCTGACAGATATATCTTTCTGGTGTGTTTAAATCTTGGATGTTACATGTTCTGATCCAATCATTTCAAAGGTAAAATAATAATTTGGGAAAGGTAGAAAGAAGGGATATAAAGATTACAAGAGGTATGGAAAAGCTGCAAGAGAGATGATTTCATGATTCATGATTTATTATAAAACAAGAACTGGAAAGTACAAAATTAAATAATGAGAGGTTTTAAGAGGAACAAAAGGAAGTGCTGCTCTAAACTATGCTTAATTAAGCCATAGAATTCCTTGCCAAAGGATGCTGTGGATGCCAAAGTATAAATTGGTTTAAAAGCAATTAGAGAAATTCATGGAAGAAAAGACCTTCAATACCTATTAAACACACAGATAAGGATAAAAGCACTGACTAATGAAGTATCTAAACCACCGGATTATATTTTACTGCATCAGGGAAGTACCTGAACTTAGATGGATTTTGGCCTCTGAACAGGAGAAGGAATTCAACAGCAGCAAGGTTGGAGCAATGTGTTTTCTTAATAAGCCTGACCTTGCTGACAGTGGGGCCCCATGAAACAAAATGTTGCCACCCCTTCAGAGAATTACCATTTGGAGATTCAGGATACAATGAAAATAATTATTTAAGGATTAGTTAACAGCACTTAGGAGCCTTGGCTGCTGTGCATATGATATGGTATGGTCCTGAAAGGTGGCAAAAATGAGGATCAAGGAGAACAGATTTGGGCCTGTTCATGATGTGCTTGGAAGGATACTGTAGGATATGATCCTGTAGGAAAAAAGAGAAGAATAGGAGAGTTGGATGGTTTTCCAAAGCCATGTTCTCCAATCCCAATAATGGTCTACTCCCTGCACAGGAAGCCAGGAAAAGATCTGAGCAGGAATGAGCTGAGAGACCCTGACAAAGAAAGCATACAATTGGTGTTAGGGCCACAGAAGTATAGACACGTTGTGTTAGCATGGAGGGACAGAGCCAAGAAAGCCTAAATCCATGTGAAGTTCAATCTGGCAAGAAGGTAAACTGAGAGGAAATACCTTCTGTACAGGTGTTTCAACAACAAAAGGAAAGCCAAGGAAAATATGGACATACTGCTGCATGAAGCAGAGGACCTGGTAACAGAGCACTTGGAAAAAGACCAAGGTACTTAATGACATCTTCATGTTGGTCTGTTTTGTTAAGAATAGCCCTTAAGAGTCCTGACTACCCAAGACCTGTGGGAAGGTTGAGTGTGGAAGATTTGCTCTTGATGCAGAAGAACCAGATTAGGGAGTGCTGAAGCAGACTGGACCCAGAGAGGATGAACCCACCAAATGCTGAGGGAGCTGTCCAGCATCACTGTGTCACTATTCAACTATTTGAACAGTTGTAGTGACAAGGGAAGACTCCTGAGTACTGGACTGGAAAGAAGTAAGTACCACTTCTGCCCTATTAACGTGAAAGGAGGAGGATCTGAGGTAGTACAGGTTGGTCAGCCTCGCCTTGATCCTTGAGAGAACTATTCTGGATACCATTTCCAGACACATGAAAAGACAAGAAAGTGATTGGGAATAGGCAGCATGCAATATTAACATAGGGGAAGTTGTGTCTGAACATTTCATTCTGCAGATGACAGGATGGGTGGATGAGCGGAGAGCCGTGGACATTGTTTATCTTGACTTCAGCCCTGTCTCCTATGATATAAAAATTGATAAACCAGTGGAGTGTAGACTGGGTAAATGCCAGAGGTGGGACTGAAAACTGATTGAACTGTTTGGCTGAAATCACTGGGATCATTTGTACTAAGCCCAGCTCTAGATCAATCCCTGGGTGAGTCCTCTGGTGGTAAATACTGGCTCTAATGTTGCTTAATATCCTCATTAATAAGCTGAATGTATGGACAGAGAGCACTCTCAGCAAGCTTCCAGATGACCCAAAGATTGAAGGAATTCTTGATAGAGCTCCTAGAAGGTTTTGCTTCTGAGCTGTCTTCAGAGGTTGGAGAAATAGGCAGAGGGGTTTGGTCATGAAGTTCAACAGGTCCTGCACCTGGAGTGGAATATTCAAATGAGCCATTTCAGGCTGGAGGCTGATCTGCTGAAATTCAGCACCCCGGTGCATCCCATGCTGACCAGGAGGCAACAGTGTGCTCTCTTGTGAAAGTAAGTTGTCAGCCTTGCAGGAGGCATCAGGCCTGGAATGACCTAATTCAGGTGTTTGTAGAGGGGAGGAGGGGGAAACCAACAAAAGCCTCAAAAAGGAAAAACATGGCTACAGAACTCTGCTTCACTAAAGATATTTTCTTCTTTCTATGTCCTCTCATATGCCAAGTCAAAGTCTCTAGGTGTGAGTACTTGTATTCATTTGTACTGACTTTCATTATCCTTGAAGTCAGGGTGGGTCACTGTTAATAATATTCCCCATCCTCTGTGTGCCTTGTAACATTTGTGTCTTTGTTATGAATGGCAGAGGATTCTTTATGTCCCATTTTAATACACCCCTCTTTTGAACATTTGCAAGTGTAATATTCATTGCATTAAATTTGATTTGCTTCTGTGAAATTATCTTTCTCCAAGATCATACTTTTATTTGTATCCTGGAGGGTTATCTGATATTCATTAATATTTATATTCTCTTTTTATCACAATGCCCTCTTAATGGCTAATTAGGTTCCATATTCAATGGCCTAAAGCACACCCTGAGCAGTTCTTCTGCTTGTTTTGATTTGTTGGGTTTTTTGGTTGGTTTTTTTTTTTTTTTTTTTAACCTAGATTACAACACCACACCACTGTCTATATTCCATTTTCTACTTTATGCAGGATCAATATTAATCTGACATTCCTTCCCCAGTCCACCTGGCGGGCCTCCACCTGGGGGGCTGTGGTGGTTAAATTTTGCTCTCGTGACAAATTCTCTTTTATCCCTCCTGGGAAGAACTTTACTTGTCCTGGCAGTGAAATCTGGAGAGGGGCCCAATCTCATTTGCTTGATTGAAAGTGTAAATGAGTGAAAAGTGAGTGAAAAGACATGTTTTTACTGAGAAATGGGTGGAGGATTAATTTTCAGAGTCTTTCATTGGAACATGCTTTTCAGAGACACAAGCTTGACAAACAAACAAGAACTAAATCTCAGGGAGGAGCTGAAATGATGTTTGGAGAATCAAACATAATACAGTCATGCATCATCTGTGGTTGCTAAGGAAACCAGCTTTGGGTTCCTGTCAGCGGGATTCTTCAAAATCATCAAAGCAGACACCACTGCTGTCTGCCAGCTAAGCCACCTACTGCTGTAAAGATCAATTTCTTGCTCCTATTGGTAGAGGTGGTCAATATATTAGTTGTATGAAAGAAAGAGAAATATCATCAGAAAATCATGGCCTCTGCAAGGTGGCTGCAATGCCATGTGTCCCAGTCAGCAGCACTTACACTCCCATTGGAGCAGCAGTGGGTGAGAAGACACAGCACTTGCTCTGCAAAGCTTTCAGTTCTGAAAATATTCAGGGTATGTGCCTAAGAGTGAAAAACCTCATGGATCTATGGTGTTAAAAAATGTCTTGGTATGATCTCCAGCTGTGTGGGTCATGGCTGATTTCCCCTGATCCCATCTGCATTGTAGCTATATATATGAGATTCTTTATTTAAACTTATATATACTTAGTATTTAAAAAGATAATTATTTGAGAACCTTGCTTTTTTTTGTTGCTAGCTCTGTCTATGTTGGTTTGTTGTGTTTAGAGTCTTTCTGCCCATTTGCTATCACCTAGTCATGTATTCTGATGTTGTCTTAATTTCTGTCAGTCATTCATCTCCCCACAATCCTCTCCCAGTCAGATGCTCATCAAACACTCCTCTTAGTTTCACTTTTCCTTTTCACACTTCCCACTTTGTCTCAGCTTCACTCTCTGTTCATAGCTTTACTGTTCCCAGAAATCTTCTTTTTTTCTTTCCTCTACTTTTATCTCTATCCTATTAACTTACTTAGTGCATGTTCTGATGGAGGTCTTAGGCAAAAGTAATGGAATGAAAAGAGGATGAAGGGAAGGTGAAAAGAAGTGTGTATAAGTTTTTGGGCTGGTAACTGGACTGTAGAATGCTTAATCAGAGGTTTTGACAGCCAGAATTTAAAAGCTTTTACAATTCTAGGTAGGCAAAAAGTGACCTGCCAACATAGGGTGCTTTTGTAATCACAACAGTATGATGCAAAGCAAAATGTTTATTTTTGGTTCAAGCCCTTGGGTGAAATTCCTTGTACTGATCAATGAACAGCTTGAACTGAATGCCCTCTCTCTTAAGAGAACTTAAAGGTGTGTGTTTAGTTATAATGGTGTAATTAATTTTTTATAAATAGCTTACATAACCTGAAGATATCCTAGGATGACTTTTAGTCTGCTGGTCAGGACAGTGTGTACTCCTATGGGAAGATATCCCTCCTGGTGTGAACATTTTAATTATCCTTCCTAAGCGAAGCAGTGACAATGAGCAATTGGAATGTCTAGTCATCCCCTGACCTCTTTTTCTTGCCTTCTGTGTTAGTCCTTAAAATGAGAACTGAAAGCAGTTCTCAAGCAGAGCAACAATTAGCCCTGACTTTGCACTTCTGTGTCAATGTTCAAACACCTGATCTATTGAAGAACACTGCCTCTTCTCTATCTCTGCCCTTCAGGCAACTGCATGAAGCTCATCTTGAAAAAACTTTTCTAGGATGATTTGACAAATTCTCAGCTGCAAGCTGAGTATTTAAGAAAGGATTGTCCTGAAGTTTAATGATTTCTGAGGTTCACTTTTTGGATGTGTAGGGCACAAATTTACAATTAAAATAAAAGACATTTGGAAAAAAATCCCCACAAATCATGAATTGTACCTGGTGCACCCCGTACAAGTGTCACTCCTTCATTACTTAGATCTATTTCTACTGTCTATTCTTGGGAATAAAGGGGTGAGAACTGGGTTTTGCCATCACTTAGTCAGCTTTTCTGCATGTGGACCAGCTTTGTTCCTGCTGGGAACAAAGGCAGTCTGTTATAAGGACCCTGAAGTTATACACTGTTTACAGAGGGTGACTCTTCTCTGATTCCTCTCTTGATGCACTTCTCTAAGCAGAGGTTGAGTCAGGATGGATGTATTCTCTGAACATGACTATTCAGGATCCAGAGAGTCCCTAAACGTGCCCTAATTTTAGCTGTCTGTTTCCAGGTGCTTTTGTCTGAACTGTTTATATGTTTGGAGGTGGGGATTTGGCATCTTTTTTTAAGTAAAATGGGATTGCAGCAAGAGGAATGAATTTTAATGGACAGTTCAGAGCAAAATGTCAGCTGGTGTGGCTCCTGGATGTGCTCTGTGACAGGTTGAGCCTGCCCATAGCTGAAGCATTCCCCCCACCCCCACTACAAGCACACCTGCATAGGTTGAAGTTTTTATTATGATGCAACATTCAGACACACATAGGATAATTGATAGCTCCACTGGCCGACAGTGGTTACGTATAACAATCAGTGAAATAGATGTTTATCTTTTAAGCAAACCTGAAGAGCAGAACTTTTTCTGTTTCCTAGGCTGGAGAGTGATTCTCCATAGTGACACTGATATAAATTGCAGAGTCTGCAAAAAAAAAACTTCTCTTAAGGAAATAAAAAATATGATGGTGGGATGCATTGGGATTCTGTTGGAAGAAAAAAAAAAAACCCTTACCAGACCCTATTTGAGATACTGCTTGTAGTTTTTCAAGAAAACAAGCACAAGAATGATGACTTTGGGCAGGAATGAGGGCATAGAAAGATCAGCAAGAAATTGAAGAAGGTATTTTACAAGGCAAGGCTGAAAGCATGCCATATTTATTTATCAGAGCTAAAGCAAGACCAAGTTCTCCTTAAATGAGGATGGGAGAAATGACATAAGCTAAGGACAATAATTGTTTTGCATAAATTTAAGGTAAAAATGCTGTCACTTAGGATTTGGAATGGACCTCTCAAAAATATTTGAGGTGTTAAAGAAGATGACTACTCTAAGGCAGACTGTTAACTGTTGAAAGGAACTACATGACCAAAGGTTTTCTACCCAGGATCTTAAGCATACTCTGTTGAAAATAGATTGAGAACTCCCAGGAGTCATTATAGCTGGAAAAAAGAAAATGACAGAGTAGAATAAAATATTTTATACGTTGAAAAATTAGTGATCTAAAATAATGACCATAGTGCATCTCTCCTTTTCAATCAAATGTTTCTTTATTTGTTTATTTATTCTGTTCAATAACTTTGTTGTTATCCAGAATTCTTGATTTTTGATATATAAACACATAGTTATGTATATATTAATGCATATGTGTGTCCATTTATTCCAATAACTGATGGAAATTAATATGAAGCATCAGTGTTTCCCGTGAAGCAGAAAATCCAATTTCTTCTAGATGGCAACTATTGCACAGTATTTATGTGACTTCGGCATCAAAATTACCTGGAATTTATTCTCCTTTCAGTTGCTAGTTATCTATTGGGATGTCTTGTAGTAAATGCTGCTGATCTGTTATTTTCTATATCTCATCTAAGAACCTTGGAAAGTGGGAACTAATGGCTGTTTAAATTTCCTGATCTTTTTTTGTCATCAAGTCTGTAGCTTGCTATCAATGTCTGTGCATGTAGACTGTATTTAACTTTGTTGATATGGCATTACCCTAACTCTTTCAATCATCAGTCAGAAGAGGAAAAGGAGCTTTGATGACCTGTGGCCTGAAGGATAGGGTTTTGTTCAAAACAAAACCAAGCCAAACAAGCACTGACAAAAACAAACAAAAAAACCACCCCCACACACAAAACCCCCCAAAAAACAACCCAAAGCAACTATTCAATCAAACCCCCTATGATATAGCTAATCAGTAGGCTTATTGTTTGTTTTTCAAAAGTATCCATGGTATTGTGGGACCTGCTGTAGGCTGTGTTTAACAAATCTCCATTACTTTTTAGAGATGGACAGCTCTATCCAGAGAACTTTGCAACACACTTATCTGACTTGTTGTTTTGGTTTTTATCTCACCTTTGCTATGAACAAAGTTTGAGAAAAAAAATAAACAGAAAATGGACTGTAATGAGATGAAGCGTTGTCCCTGTTTAATCAGTTTAAAAGGATGTGTAGAAGATTTTGATATATTTGAATGGCATTTAATATGTATGCAAACATTTAAACACAAAAATAGTAGATTTGTCTTTTGGTAAAGTAGTGCTTAGTTATTAGCTGACCTGTCAATGCATAATCCTTGGTTTGTTATTTGTTTGGTTCTCTTTTTAAAGATCCCTTAAATATCCCTTTTGATTATCCTTCCTTAATCAGCTGACTGCTAAATTAATGACTTTCCCCATTGACCTTGGCCCTTCTAACTTTTCCCATAGGTGAAGATTCATAAATCTATAATTTTGAATGGTCTGCATCATAATTAAACTGTGTAAGAAAATGCCATAATTGTGCATTACTCAACCTTCTTTCTGGGGAATGAAATATCAGACACTCTAGGAGCTCTCTGTCCTCTTTTTATTTTAAGGAGGATAAGGAGGAGGCCTCAGAGGAGGCCTTATTTCAAATCTGAAACTGGAGATTATTAGTTAAAACCTTCTCAGCAAAACTGATTCTTCTTAGGAAACTCCCATGCCAGTAACTTATTCTGTTTTTATTTTTTTTGAGATCCACCCCACCTGATGCAGCAGGAGAAAAATGCCCTTCCTCTTTAGTTAAACAAAGCAGTTTTTATCCATCCTGATATTTATCTTGCTCATTGAAGAATCCAGCTAGTAATCCTCTTTTCTATTTTAAAACATAATTGATTTATTTTAATTGAATTTAAAATTCTAAGTAATCCTTAATATTATCCTCTTTTTGCTTTGTCAGAAAAAGTGAAATTCTTGCAGGCTTCACTGGCTGCAGTTCTGGGTTTAGCTGAGCTTCCTTTGTTTTCAAGCAGACTTTGTACCTGCTACTGCTTGCAATCATTGTTAATAGCACAGAAAAAGATCTGGTTGACAAATGGTAGAATCTTTGGTCATAAATTAAGTATTTTTGGGGCAGTGAAATGCCACTGAAATGTCAACTTGTAACAAAGATTACTGTAAAGTATGTGGAAAGTCAGATAAGCTGGAAGAGTATAGAGGACAGGTAGATAAAGAGGTGACTGTATCTTTTCTCTCTCACTTTCCTTCCCATGGGATACCTACAGCAGCCTCTTGCTTGAGGAACAACAATTCAGCACTTAAAGAACAGCAAGAAAAAGGCAAGAAACTAATCCAGAAACAGGGAACAATAAACATATTATGACACCAGCAAATATGTATGTCTATATTAGCTTGTGACTGTCTCAATTACTGATTGCTCTCTGTTAGCAGAGAAGAAATGAATTTCTGGATAGTTATGGATGCTGGATTTCTGGATACTCCTCTAAGATACACACCTATACAAAAGGAAAAATCAGTGCTCCTTCTGGTGTGTGTTATAAACTACTTACTTCAGTAGTAGGCCATACAAATGTGTAGAGGGATATAGATCTAATAACATGGAAGAATCATTAGTATCTTTTAAAATTTTTAAATAGATATTTGAGATTATCTAGCAAAAATTCTAGGAGACAGAAATTAAAAATTAGTAGATAATTGTTTTTATGCATAATAATTATGGTGTATTTCTTACAGGAATCACAGGCTTAATTTAAAAAAGCCAAAATATTTTTTGACCTCTCTCCTGAAATGCACACATATCTGTCCCCACACACATATATCTATATTATGTACTACTTTTCTTGACTTTTGCTTTCAATGATCAAACCCAGAGAATTTTTGTATCTAGTAAGGCTTTATAAAGATGTTCATAATTGTGTTAAAACATTGGTTATGACATTGTTATTTTCCCCTCAGGTGTTACTTTGTTGTTTGTTTGGTACTTACTCAAATGAAACCAAAATCAAAACAAAAATGTAAATACATGGAATCATTTAAATCAAGAGTCTTGCCCATTCTTTTAGCTGGAGTTGTTGAGCTAGGACACAAACTCCTTACCAGGTATTGTTAGTATAATCTTTCAAAGTACCTAACCCTGAGATGCAGCACGTAGGAATACGTAATCACAGCCAGGGGGTTGGGATGGAGTTAAGTCAGGAGCTGAGCAGCCCTGCCAGCGCCCTGTGCCACTCTGTGGTTCACAAGCTGCACAAATTAAGTTTCAGGCCCCATCACAAAAGCCTCACGTTTAGCCTGCACTGTGTAATATCATCAGGGAAATTGTTTCCTGGCTGTGTGCATTTAGGCTCCAGCAAAATGCGTGATATAAAACATGTAATACATTTTTTTGGTTACTGAAGAAAGGGAAAAAAAGAAGAGGAGGCAGGTAAGTGAACTGTCAGTCAAACGGAGGCAGCAAGATCTGGCTGGTATTACTTTTGTTACTGATACTGTTACATTTGCCACGTCGCTCCTATTCTTTGTGCTCACTCAAGGGTGAGGACACTTAAAATATGAAAATAGGAATCTGCACTGCCTATTAAAAGCTGCATATTTATGTGCCTGTTTGTAGTTGTCTCTTCTGTCCCTCGCTGCTCTTTCTTCCTTGCAAACATTTTTCTGCATATTTTAATAGTAAGTTTTGGTGAAAGCATTGACAGAGTTTATTATTGCCTTGCTTCTGAAAAGAAATCATTATAGCTTGAAGCTAAGTAATTTTCATTGCATCCTGTTGAATATGTTTAATTAACATAAATCAAAATAAACAGAAAAACAAATATATGATGCTTGATCTGCTTAGATATCTGTGTGTGCTGTAAATTTTTCAGCATAATATAAGACAGTCTTACTAAAATAACTATAATATTGAAAAAGTAGAGGCACCTATTTGTGGTATGATTATTTTTCCCTGAAAAGGAGCACATGAATAGGAAAAACATATGATAATTTTTTTTCTGTCATTTGCATAATACAGGTACCAGCCTTTTGCTTTTGACCAAAGAATGCTTTTATTTCAATGAAAGTGGCACCAGGCTTCATATTTGGTGCACTGGTGTGACCAAATCTGTATTTCCCTGAAAGGTGTGGGGCAGCTGGGGAGTGGAAGCAATCTAGAAACTGAAACATTGTGCTCCAGGAGAGCTTCCCCACTGCCTCATCTGGGCTGCTTCTGGTAGCTTAGTTAGCCTGAATCCAGCAGATAAAGAATCTTGAGGGAAACATGCTTCAAAATTTTTTCCTTGTGAATCTACTGGCCCCTGTCATTTCAGGCTACTTAAAGTTTCTGTTATTGTGCTTTTGTAATATTGCTGTATCATATTAAAACATGAGTGTTTTTTCTTCTAATCTCTTGCTCATTCCTGCTTGTTCATTCCTACATGTATGATAATCAGGAGCTGATCTATATTCATCAATATTGTGTAGAAACATGAAGAAGTCTTTTTGCTAGCACAATAGCTCCTTACAGATTTTTTTAGCTTTGCTTGTGTAATGAATGAATGGACACTTTTTATGCTGTATTTTGTAGTTCTTCATGCTTGTTGGAGCTTAGGTTTGGTTGTTTTTTTCTTTTGTTCCTTCCTACCTATAGATTTTTTCCCATAAGTTGCTAAGAAACACTGACTTACTGGGCACTTTATGGGTACTTAAGAAAACGAAGAAGTGGCCAAGCTCTGGGGGAAGGAGGGCATCTGGCTACATTTCTCTCATTCTTGGGAGTTTCTCTCTGAGGGACAGAGATACCAGTGGGATTTGGGGTAGGTAAAGGAGGGCTGAGGCAGCTGCTAGCTCTCTTGCTCTGAGACTTCAGAGGAGGACNCTCTCTTCCTCTCTCTTCCTCTCTCTTCCTCTCTCTTCCTCTCTCTTCCTCTCTCTTCCTCTCTCTTCCTCTCTCTTCCTCTCCCTCTCTCTTCTTCTCTCTTCTTCTTCGGTGGGGTGAGCCTCTGCTCATGAGAGGGACCTTACTGACACCTACCCTCACTAAAAGACTATAAGTGGAACCTGCCCCCATCTGCTTGGGTGCCTGGGAACCTGGGCTGATCTCTCCCTGCCCTGCTGGAGCTGGGCCACCGCTGTCCTGCCCCTGCTGCTTCTTTGGCACTGCTCTGGGTCTTTTTTATGCTGTAGCCCCACACTGACCTGCCCTACCGGGGCATCCTGCAGTTCCAGCTACCACCATGGAGC